>CM033475.1:216131208-216312674 GCA_019447015.1 Hymenochirus boettgeri | reverse complement strand
GGGTTCTGATTCTTAGTCTGTAAGCAGTGTGCTTGGGTTTGATTCTTAGTCTGACCTGCCAGTGTGCTTGGGTTCTGATTCTTAGTTGTACATGCAGTGTGCTGGGTTTTGATTCTTAGTCTGTACATGCAGTGTGCTTGGGTTCTGATTCTTAGTCTACATGCAGTGTGCTTGGGTTTTATTCTTGAGTGTACATGGAGTGTGATGGGGTTCTCATTTTGCTTGTCTTACATGCGTAGACTGGGTTCTCATTCTGTTAGTAGTGTACATGCGTAGACGGGTTTCATGTTGTTATGTCTGTACATGCAGTAGACTGGGTTCTCATTTGTTAGTCTGTACATGCAGTAGACTGGATTCTCATTCGTTAGTCTGTACATACAGTACACGGGTTCTCATTCTGTTAGTCTGTACATGTAGTAGACTGGGTTCTCATTCTGTTAGTCTGTACATGCAGTAGACGGGTTCTCATTCTGTTAGTCGTACATACAGTAGACTGGGTTCTCATTCTGTTAGTCTGTACATGCAGTACACTGGGGTCTATTCTGTTAGTCGTACATGCAGTAGACTGGGGTTCTCATTCTGTTTAGCTGTAAATGCAGTAACTGGGTCTCATTTGTTAGTCTGTACATGCAGTACACTGGGTTCTCATTCTGTTAGTCTGTCATGCAGTAGACTGGGTTCTCATTCTGCAGTCGTACATGCAGTACACGGGTTTCATTCTGTTAGTCTGTACATCAGTAGACTGGGTTCTCATTCTGTTAGTCTGTAAATGCAGTAGACTGGGTTCTCATTCTGTTAGTCTGTACATGCAGTAGACTGGGTTCTCATTCTGTTAGTCTGTACATGCAGTAGAAGGTTCTCATTCTGTTGTCTGACATGCAGTAGACTGGGTTTCATTCTGTTAGTCTGTACATGCGAGTACACTGGGTTCTCATTCTGTAGTCTGTACATGCAGTAGAAGGGTTCTCATTCTGTTAGTCTGTACATGCAGTAGACTGGGTTCTCATTCTTAGTCTGTACATGCAGTAGACTGGGTTCTCATTCTGTTAGTGTTACATGCAGTAGACTGGGTTCTCATTCTGTTAGTCTGTACATGCAGTAGAAGGGTTCTCATTCTGTTAGTCTGTACAGCAGTAGACTGGGTTCTAATTCTGTTAGTCTGTACATGCAGTAGACTGGGTTCTCATTCTGTTAGTCTGTACATGCAGTACACTGGGTTTCATCTGTTAGTCTGTACATGCAGTAGACTGGGTTCTCATTCTGTTAGTGTGTACATGCAGTAGACTGGGTTCTCATTCTGTTAGTCTGTACATGCAGTAGACTGGGTTTCTCATTTCTGTTAGTCTGTACATGCAGTAGACTGGGTTCTCATTCTGTTAGTCTGTACATGCAGTACAACTGGGTTCTCATTCTGTTAGTCTTGTACATCAGTAGACTGGGTTCTCATTCTGTTAGTCTGTACATGCAGTAGACTGGGTTCTCATTCTGTTAGTCTGTACATGCAGTAGACTGGGTTACTCATTGGTAGTCTGTACATGCTAGTAGACTGGGTCTCATTCTGTTAGTCTGTACATGCAGTACACTGGGTTCTCATTCTGTTAGTCTGTACATGCAGTAACTGGGTTCTCATTCTGTTAGTCTGTACATGCAGTAGACTGGGTTCTCATTCTGTTAGTCTGTACAGCAGTAAACTGGGTTCTCATTCTGTTAGTCTGTACTGCATCGTAGACGGGTTCTCATTTGTTAGTCTGTACATGCAGTAGACTGGGTTCTCATCTGTTAGTCTGTACATGCAGTAACTGGGGTTCTCATTCTGTTAGTCTGTACATGCAGTACACTGGGGTCTCATTCTGTAGTCTGTACAGCACGTGACGGGGTTCTCATTCTGTTAGTCTGTACATGCAGTAGACTGGGTTCTCATTCTGTTAGTCTGTACAGCAGTAGACTGGTTCTAATTCTGGTAGTATGTACATGCAGTAGACTGGGTTCTCATTCTTTAGTCTGTACATAGAGTACACTGGGGTCTCATTCTGTTAGTCTGTACATGCAGTACACTGGGGTTCTCATTCTGTAGTCTGTACACAGTAGACTGGGTTCTTCATTCTGTTAGTCTGTACATGCAGTAGACTGGGTTCTCATTCTGTTAGTCTGTACATGCAGTGACTGGGTTCTCATTCTGTTAGTCTGTACATGCAGTAGACGGGTTCTCATTCTGTTAGTCTGTACATGCAGTAGACTGGGTTCATTCTGTTAGTCTGTACATGCAGTAGACTGGGTTCTCATTCTGTTAGTCTGTACATGCAGTAGACTGGGTTCTCATTCTGTTAGTCTTACATGCAGTAGAATGGGTTCTCATCTGTAGTCTGTACATGCAGTAGACTGGGTTCTCATTCTGTTAGTCTGTACATGCAGTAGACTGGGTTCTCATTCTGTTAGTCTGTACATGCAGTACACTGGGTTTCATTCGTTAGTCTGTACATGCAGTAACTGGGGTTCTCATTCTGTTAGTCTGTACATCAGTAGACTGGGTTCTCATTCTGTGTCTGTACATCAGTAGACTGGGTTCTCATTCTGTTAGTCTGTACATGCAGTAGACTGGGTTCTCATTCTGTTAGTCTGTACATGCAGTAGACTGGGTTTCATTCTGTTAGTCTGTACAGCAGTAGACTGGGTTCTCATCTGTTAGTCTGTACTGCAGTAGACTGGGTTTCTCATTCGTTAGTCTGTACATGCAGTGACGGGTTCTCATTCTGTTAGTCTGACATGCAGTAGACTGGGTTCTCATTCTGTTAGTCTGACAGCAGTAGACTGGGTTCTTCATTCTGTTAGTCTGTACATGCAGTACACGGGGTTCTCATTCGTTTAGTCTGTACATGCAGTAGACTGGGTTCTCATTCTGTTAGTCTGTACATGCAGTACACTGGGTTCTCATTCTGTTAGTCTGTACATACAGTAGACTGGGTTTCTCATTCGTTAGTCTGTACATGCAGTACACTGGGTTTCATTTGTAGTCTGTACATGCAGTAGACTGGGTTCTCATTCTGTTAGTCTGTACATACAGTAGACTGGGTTCTCATTCTGTTTAGTCTGTACATGCAGTTCACTGGGTTCTCATTCTGTTAGTCTGACATACAGTAGACTGGGTCTCATTCTGTAGTCTGTACATACGTGACTGGGTTCTCATTGTTAGTTGTACATGCAGAGACTGGGTTCTCATTCTGTAGTCTGTACATGCAGTAGACTGGTTCTCATTCTGTTAGTCTGACATGCAGTAGACTGGGTTCTCATTTGTAGTCTGTACATGCAGTAGACTGGGGTCATTCTGTTAGTCTGTACATGCAGTGGACTGGGTTCTCATTCGTTAGTCTGTACATGCAGTACACTGGGGTTCTCATTCTGTTAGTCTGTACATGCAGTTAGACTGGGTTCTCATTCGTTAGTCTGTACATGCAGTAATGGGGTTCTCATTCTGTTAGTCTGTACATGCAGTAGACTGGGTCTCATTCTGTTAGTCTGTACATGCAGTAGACTGGGTTCTCATTCTGTTAGTCTGTACATGCAGTAACTGGGTTCTCATTCTGTTAGTCTGTACATGCAGTAGACTGGTTCTCATTCTGTTAGTCTGTACATGCAGTACACTGGGGTTCTCATTCTGTTAGTCTGTACATGCAGTAGACTGGGTTTATTCTGTTAGTCTGTACATGCAGTAACTGGTGGGTTTCATTCTGTTAGTTGTACATGCAGTAGACTGGGTTCTCATTCTGTAGTCTGTACATGCAGTAGACTGGGTTCTCATTCTGTTAGTCTGTACATGCAGTAGACTGGGTTCTCATTCTGTTAGTCTGTACATACAGTAGACTGGGTTCTCACTCTGTTAGTCTGTACATGCAGTACACTGGGTTCTCATTCTGTTAGTCTGTACATGCAGTAGACTGGGTTCTCATTCTGTTAGTCTGTACATACAGTAGACTGGGTTCTCATTCTGTTAGTCTGTACATGCAGTAGTAACTGGGTTCTCTTCTGTGAGTCTGTACATCAGTAACTGGGTCTCATCTTCTGTTAGTATGTACAGCAGTAGACTGGGGTCTCATTCTGTTAGTCTGTACATGCAGTAGACTGGTCTCATGAGTGTCATCATGTATCTGTACATGCAGTGATGGTTTCATTCTGTATTGACTGCAGTAGAGTGGTCTCATTCTGTTAGTCTGTACATGCAGTAGACTGGGTTCTCATTCTGTTAGTCTGTACATACAGTAGACTGGGTTCTCATTCTGTTAGTCTGTTTGTACACCTGTTGTAATCCTGAGTTCTGTCTGTAGTATTTCTGTATTTTCTGTTCATTGTGGGTTTTATATTTTTCTGCAGTTTACTGTAGATAGATAACAGACCACTGTGCAGATCAATAACAAGAAATGATGAGTATGCGTCTTCTTGTGTATGAACGGTTTGGTTCTGGTTCTGTGTTTGTGGAGGGGCTGCAGCTGTGTTTTTGATTTGGATTTTACAAGGGGGTGAACGGGGCTTCTGCTCTCTGTCTGCAGGGGTTTGAAGCATGTCGGGATTACTGCAGGATTCTGTTATACTGCAGGGGCATTGAATGGGCTTCTGAGTAGTTCTACATGCATACCACATCCCCTTTAAACCAGACATGCTCAGGGGCCCATTTACAAACCCGCAGTATTGTTTTAATTGATGTTAATTGTATGCATGAAAGGGGCGGTTCTGATTTCACCTTTTGGTAGTGACGTATTCTCTCTATCTGTACAGGGGGAGGGAGGGCTGCAGCTGGAGTATGAGATGACTCTTACTAATGGCAAATCTTTCTGGACTCGGCACTTCTCTGCTGATGAGTTTGGTCAGTATGAGCTATGAATTAAATTCCTTTCTTACTCTAAGCTGGATATACATAATGATAAAGGCGCAATCTGTTGGATCCAACAGATCCAGCCACAAGTTTTAATTGGAAAGTGCAATTGGTGGGATGTAGGAGAGACTAATCCCACCTCCTTCCGTTACCTGAGTAGCTGTGATATGCTTGGTAGTTCAAGCTCTCCCATTCCCCCTCCTTCTAATTGTATGTGCATGCATGCCCAGGGAGATCTGTCGGGATAGGTGGAGATCATCGGCAAGAGGAGCTGTCAGCTAAGCATAAGCAGTATTTTGCACAACTCACAGGTAATAGCAAGAGGTTGGAGAACTTGCTCCTACCTCCCATCCAATTGTAGTTTGGTTTAAAAAAAAATAGATCTTTCGCACTAGAGGTCTGCCATGGTACATACTGAACAATTACATTGAGGTGGAAACTATATGCTACTTACTTCACTGCTTTGTAACTGTATGAGGACCTGTATGCGGACGATACCCAAATTTACATCTCTGCCCCGGATCTCCCTACACTGACATCCCAAGTCCCCGACTGCCTTAGTGCCATCTCTGCTTCATGTCCTCCCGCTTCCTCAAACTCAACATGACAAAGACTGAACTTGTCCTTTTCCCACCCTCACGATTGTTCCCCTTCCTAGTCTTACATTATATTAACAACACCTATATCCCTCTCTCATGTCCGCTGCCTGGGAATAACGCTAGATTCCGATCTTTCCTTCAAACCTCATGTCAATTCGCTTGCCAACTCCTGTCGGCTCCAACTCAAAAACATCTCCCACATCCGACTCTTCCTCTCGAAGGAAGCTACAAAAATCCTAGGCCATGCCCTAATCATATCCCGGCTAGATTACTGTAACACACTTCTGTGTGGTTTACCAAACAACCGTCTGGCACCACTTCAATCCATCCTCAACTCTGCTGCCCGGCTCATTAATTTTTGTTCTCGCTCCTCTAATGCCTCTCCTCTCTGTCAGTCAATCCACTGGCTGCCCATCACGCAAAGGATCCGGATCAAGCTGCTTATCCTATCCTATAAGCACTATCCAACACAGCCCCTCCTATATCTCAGAGCTGATCCAACCGATATCGTCCCAGATGCAACCTCCGCTCGGCAAACGATCTCCTCCTCTCATCCACCCTTGTCACCTCTTCCCATGCCCGCATTCAGGACTTGTCTGTCTGTCTGTACGATCCCTTAACACCTTCAAACGTACCTTAAACCCACTCTTTAGGCAAGCATATAATCTGGCCTAAACATTACCCCCTTACTACCCAATATGATCAACCCGCCTTCACACTCCACTGCCAATCTATTACAGCCTACCGACTCCTGCAACCTTATGTCTCACCCCATATCCTCCAGACTGTAAGCTCTTGGGCAGGGTCCTCTCTCCTATTGTATCATGGTATTGCTGTAAGAAACTCCTCACTCTGTTTACTTATATTATGTATTACCTGTGTTTGTAATATGTATGACTTTGATAACCTAACATGTATTACCCTAACATGTAAATGTAAGTATGACTATGTAATTGTAAAGCGCCACAGAAGATGTTGGCACTATATAAATCAATAATAATAATAACTTATTATTTTGTTATTGTAGTATTGTCCCACTAATACACAGACGATAAATCAACAAACCTCTATTACTGAACTACATCTCCCATCACTCTCTGCTAATTGATGGTCACGATGGAAATACTAGTATAAATGATCATATAAGAATAAATGAGTATGGAGAGCAAGACTGTTTCTCTTAGGCCAGTTCAGGGACTATTTTAATTATTTAAAAAGCACGGTGGCTCAGTGGTTAGCACTGATACCTGCAGCGGGTGAAGTCCTGAGTTCGAATCCTTGGACACATCTGCACGGAGTTTAAATGTTCTCCCCGTGCGTGGGTTTCCTTCCGGGCACTATGGTTTGTACTGCACTGGCACGCAATTGTAACACGCTATCATGATTGTAAGCTGCAATGCTATTATAGAATGACGTTTTCGGCTATTAACCTTTTATAAAACACTCCAGTGCTTCCACTGTCGGCTCCCCGGTGTTCCGCTGTTTGAATATGATTAACACATTAAACAAGCAGTCTGCCATCTGTGGGTGATCTGTAAATCCAATCCTGATTAGACAGACACAAGGTAGAGAATGATTAGTTCCCATTACAAACATTAGGCCGCTGTCCAGGGTGCTGCTTGGAGGCTCTGACTCTCTTAATGTGGCTGCACAGCTTTCCCCTTGTCTTGCATATCCCAATTAATGTGATGGGATTGTTACCGTATGTAGATGACATGGTGGAGCACTATATGGATAGGTGGTACTATGGGTTCACTGTCATTAACAACATTTGCTCTGTGTTCTCACAGGGATTCTGGAGACAGATTCACTTTCCTTTGATCTCATTGCAATCTTTCTAGTGTCCTGTTACTTTGGCTGTAAGTATCATATACACAGTACATAGTATCCTGACCGATGTAAAGTGATGGCTATTATTTATACTGTAAACAGACAAGGGTGTACATTCTAATATCATTACAAGTGGCCAAGTCAATAGACTTAATTATAGTTAAAGAAGACATTTCATCTGTGCTAATTGTACCATTCTGTGATAATCAGTTGTTTTTCTGACTATGTAATGTTGAGAGCAGATTGAGTATTTGTAATAGTGTAATATAAATATAGGAGATTGTGCATTTTCTGATTTGTGTAATATACAGAGAGCAGATTGTGTGTTTTGTGATTCATGTAATAAACAGAGAGAAGATTGTGTATTTTGTGATTCATGTAATATACAGAGAGCAGATTGTGGATTTTGTGATTCATGTAATATACAGAGAAGACTGTGTATTTTGTGATTCATGTAATATATAGAGAGCAGATTGTGTATTTTGTGATTTGTGTTATACATAGAGAGCAGATTGTGTATTTGTAGTTCATTTAATATTCCAAGGCCAAATTGTGTATTTTGTAATTAATTAATATATCGAGAGCAGATTGTGTATTTAGTAATTCATTACTATACCGAGTGCAAATTGTGTATTTTGTAATTCATTTAATACATCCAGATCAGATTGTGTATTTTGTTATTCGTTTATTACACAGAGAGCGATTGTGTATTTTGTAATTCATTACATACTGAGAGCAAATTGTGTATTTGTAATTAATTTAATATATCCAGATCAGATTGTGTATTTTGTTATTTGTTTAATATACAGAGAGCAGATTGTGTATTTTGTAATTCATTTAATATCGAGAGCTGATTGTGTATTTGTAATTCGTTTAATATACAGAGAGCAGATTTTTGATTTTGTAATTAATTTAATATATCGAGAGCAGAATGTCTATTTTGTAATTCATTTAATATATCAAGAGCTGATTGTGTATTTTGTAATTCGTTTGATATACAGAGAGCAGATTGTGTATTTTGTAATAATGTTAATTTAAATATCAAGAGCAGATTGTGTATTTTGTAATTCATTTAATATCCAGAGCAGATTGTGTATTTTGTAATTCATTTGAAATACCGAGAGCAGATTGTGTATTTTTAATTCATTTACTATCCCGAGAGCAGATTGTGTATTTTGTAATTCATTAATATTCAAGAGCAGATTTGTAATTCATTTAATATTTGAGAGCTGATTGTGTATTTGTAATTCGTTTAATATACAGAGAGCAGATTGTGTATTTTGTAATTCATTTAATATATCCAGATCAGATTCTGTATTTTGTAAATTCATTTAAAATACCGAGAGCAGATTGTGTATTTTGTAATTCATTTACTATCCCGAGAGCAGATTGTGTATTTTGTATTTCATTTAATATATCGAGAGCTGATTGTATATTTTGTAATTCGTTTAATATACAGAGAGCAGATTGTGTATTTTGTAATTCATTTAATATATCCAGATCAGATTCTGTATTTTGTAATTCATTTAAAATACCGAGAGCAGATTGTGTATTTTGTAATTCATTTACTATCCGAGAGCAGATTGTGTATTTTGTATTCATTTAATATATCGAGAGCAGATTGTGTAATTGTGATTCATTAATAATCAAGAAGATATGTATTTGTGCATTTAATATATCGAGAGCAGATTGTGTATTTTGTGATTCATTTAATATATGAGAGAGATGTTGTATTTGTTGATTCATTAAATACCGAGAGCAGATGTGTATTTTGTAATTCATTACTATCCGAGAGCAGATTGTGTATTTTGTATTTCATTTAATATATCGAGAGCAGATTGTGTAATTTGTGATTCATTTAAATATCGAGAGCAATTGTGTATTTTGCAATTCATTTACTATATCGAGAGAAGATTTTGTATTTTTGATTCATTTAATATATCGAGAGCAGATTGTGTATTTTGAATTCATTTACTATATCGAGAGAAGATTGTATTTTGTGATTCATTTAAATATCGAGAGCAGATTGTGTATTGCAATCATTTACTATATCAAGAGAAGATTGTGTATTTTGTGATTCATCTATACATCTTCATCTTTACAGTCCAAATGTGTGTCCTGTATTGCATTTGTTAAGGTATTTCTGATGCGTTGTTATCTTGAACTATTCACATGTATCCTAATATATGGTTGGATACGTCTCTCCCTCTATAGATATATTGAGGGGTCGGCAGCTTCTACACACGACATACAAGATGTTTATGGGTGCGGCAGGCGTGGAGGGTAAGTAACTTACAGCAGTGCTGATTCTTTTTGCATGTCACAAGATGAATGGCTCAATATAACAAACAGAGGGGATATATTACCAACATATTTCTGGCAGTGCTGTCAATGATTTCCAATGCCTTGTGGTTGTTTGTATTACTCTTCCTGATTTAACTTATTACAGACATCTTGTAAAACAACATCTTCAATTCACACCGGATTAATGGAAGTTCAGCTGTTAGTTTTATGTCACATGGGAAAAGTTCTTCCTGATTCCTGCTAATCCCTGATTGGATCACGGCTGATTTTATGTAATAACCATTATGCTGATGACAATATCTACTTTTCATTGGTCACTTTTTTTAGCATAAAAATAAATTAATCCACCCCCACACACTAATTTTAAAAGCTCAAATAATACTTTAATTATGGAAATGTACATTCTGACTCTCCCACAACTCTGTGTTCTGACATAGCTCATATGTTAATGAAGGGGGGCAGATTGGGGGAGGAGCCAGAAGGCAGTCATTTACTGCAAGAATAGAGTGTCCCTTTAAATTCAAAACTTGTACTAAATAATTTGCAATGCTATTGTTGCATATGGCATACAACCAAGTTAGGTATTGCAAAGCTAGGGCAGAATATGCAAACAGTGCTAGAATTCCATCTGCAGATAATTTATTGTAAGGATTGTTAATATTTCTGATAGACAAATGCAAAGAGAAAGTAATAAATAAAAGGATTTGTCTGCTGAAGGCAAGATTGTGTTGTACCCTGACGGTTCATATCAAATCAAAATCAGATACTTGGTAAATACTGCAGGCTGGAAAGATAACAGTGAGGGATTCTCAACACTGTATCTTTAATCTGCTTTTATCAGTTATGGCAGATCTCCCATTGACCTGGAAATCTGACAGTGGCCAGAGAGTGGGAGAAAGAACCTTCGCTCCCTGATAGGAAAATGTCCTTCAGCTTTTCATTATCCAGTCACCAGCAGTTGAAAGGTTTTTCAATGTGGTCATTTAAAGGAACAGCTCTCAATTTTGTTTTAATTGGAAAGTGCAATGTGGGTGGGATGTAGGCGAGACTAGTCCCACCTCCTTCCATTATCTGAGTAGCTGTGATTGCTTGTATGGTAGTTCACAGCTCTCCCATTCCCCTCCTTCTATAATGTATGCACATGCATGCCCAGGTACGATGGGAGGTTGTCGGAGAGGTGGAGATTGTCGCAAGGGGCTCTGTCAGCTAGTATAAGCAGATGTTGCACAACTCACAGTAATAGAGAAGAGGTCGGAGAACTCGCTCCTACCTCCCATCCAATTTTAGTTTTCGGTAAAAAAAAATTAAATCTTTAAGCACTAGAGGTCTGCCATGCTACATTAAGGAACTATACCAACTTATATTTTAACATTCCCTTTCAATCACAATGCTAGGAAAATACACTAACACCCCCGTGGGACTGGGTGGAATTCCCACTGCTTTGTAATTATTATTTGTTTTATTAATAATGTCCCCAAATACACAGATGATAAATCAACAAGCTTCTATTACTGAACTACATCTCCCATCACTCTCTGCTAATTATGGTCAAGACCAAACTACTAGTATAAATGATCATATAATGAATAAATGAGTTTGGAGAGCAAGACTGTTGCAGCATTACTCATGAAATCAAACTCTCTTTGTAGTGGCCTTAACCACAGGTTATACCATATGGGTATGTACATATAGGCTAGGAAGTCATGTGTTTACCTATGACATCAGTAGTATTGTATACATTTATGAAAAACTGTTTATAGGTTAATCACCCCTTAAACAGAACTGCAATAGTTTTGAGAGAATTTAGATAAACCTGAAACGTACCCCTCATTTTGCATCCTGGTTCTTTCGGTAAGCAACTGTCAGTCATGGAAATGACAGTGAGATTACTGACTGTAAGCTATTCCCTGTCTCCTGTAAACATGTGCAAGCTTATAACCAGCTCAGAAAGCTTACAGAGTAGGCAGAAACCTTTTAGCAGACAGTGGGAAGAATGTTTTGCTGCAGGTCTTATATCTGTCAGCTGTCATACTATGCAGTTTTGGGTTAGGTGATTTACCTATATACAATTTTTCATTTGAGGGGTGAAATTGCCATTTAAGGAATACTATACTCGTGCAGTAACTGACTGCTCTCTGGCTCTCCCACAGCCATTGCCCCCCTTCTCAGAGGTGAACATAAAAAAAAGAGGGTGAGGATCCAGAAAATTATCTTTTTCTGTATAGTGTGCTTTTAATATTAATTGTAAATCCAAAAAAGACCCTAATAGACTAAAACCAAAAACTAAATCAAAGCTTATGATTGTAGGAAATAATTAACTTCTTCCGTTGTAAGGCTATTGAAGGGTAAGTTTGACCCTCCAAAGTGAAACTTAACCTTAGCTGCTGGTTCTCTATTATCCCGATCTTCACCTGTGCTTGCTTCAGAGGTTGCCCTCTCTTCTTCAAGCTTTACAAGCTCATTTACAAGGTTGTACACGCTTGGTGGAGCGGTCACTGGTATGACTGACAACTGCTACCCGGAAGGAAGACATAGGTGCCAGCAGAGGTCAAAATGAATAGGGGACTTCAGGTACTTAGTGGATAATAAATTTAGCTGAGTTGTGGTTTGGGGATCTTTGTTCATTTAAGTTTCATTTTGGGGATCAAACTTGCCCTTTAAGACCCCATTGAATTGCCTAACATGTATAAAAGTACTGACCTGTATATTAGAATGTATAGCGTTTGCTCAAAGGCTGCCATGGAAATGTGGAAATTACCCAAAAGTCTCCTACTTATATTTGACGTATATGGTGAGAGAACTATCCAGGGACTTTAGATCCTTATATACCACTTGGTCTGCCCATTTCTTTCCTGTTTATCTCACTGTTTGTCCCCACAGATGTCTTGTTTATAACTAGGAATACATCTCTCTCCTGTCTCTCCTCTATCTACTATCTGTTTCAGTTCTGCTTTCAGTCCTGAATTGTAAAAACATAAAAATGAAGTTGTACTAGTTAGAGATGTAAAATTTAAATAAAATTCCTTTTAAAGAGTAAAGGATAATATGTAGTAATGCTCCACACCCTCCTATTGAGCCAATTGTGCTGTGCGTTTATACCAGCTGGCAGGAATTAAATAGAATGTCAAGTCTATTTTATTTTACTATTAAGCATTAAAAGGAGTGCAAGGGCAGTGAACTAGGTGCACGTTCTTCAATGAACACTGATGTCCTGCAAGGATACAATATAGATCTATGGGGGTCCCTTTCCACCTGACGTATCAAAATGTTGCTGTAATGATGTGTTAGTAAGCGTTTCCTTTATGTCCTTAAAGGGTCACTGTACTCACTCAAACAACTTTATATTTTCTGAAACTACAATGTGAGTAAAATCGTGTGCTTGTTTTGTCATTAAATTATTATTGTTTAGTGATGTCTCCTAAATAACCCCCCCCGTCTCCCTTACTCACTGCCTTCTTGTAGTGTCTGCGACACTTATAAGTTCTGCACAGCCTCACCATGGACACTGCTCTGCTTACACATCTCCCTCTGCCTTCTTTTCTCTGATTCTTAATTGTTACAGAAGTGTGCGGCAGGCAACTAAAGATCTTAGTAAGAGGTCAGGGATGGGTCACATATTATAATCCTGCTTCTGGATGACAGGTCTTTCCCTGTAAATTATGATTTAAGTTTTGGAGTACTGGGATCTTGCTGTATTTCATTTTCTGATTAAAATGTAAAAATCTTTGATTAAAGATAAAGATACCCTTTAATACAAGGATAATAAACTATAATTTTCATTATAATTTATGTTAAGATTGTTCTATTATCCAGTTAATTAGGTATGCAAAGCACTAGGCCATTATCTAAAGTCTATCCAGGCAGCAACAGGAAAGGGCCAAAATGTCCAGGCTTGTATGCAAACATACACATAATATATACATATACTGTATGTGAACATGATTAGTATAGGTGTTACTAGTTGCAGTGTAGCAGGGACCATTGCTGAATCATCCATATATTGTAATAAGGGTATACAAGTATGGAAAGATAAAGATCAAATTGTAATTTAAATGTAAAACTGAAATATAAAAAAAAAGAAAATGTAAAAAGAAATATGTAACATAAAACCTGAGAATATATAAAAATATTGTAAAAGAATTCAGATAATAGATTCCCTGTATAACAAAAGGGTTTAATAAACAGAGTATCTCAGCAGCACACAATCCCAGTTAAAGCTTACAATGTTACTTTGGATTGGAACATTATTAAAATGGGTCTTTGCCAATTAGATGGGGCTGGCTCTCCTGCCAGACAAACCTCTTGTTCTCCCAAGCGCAGTGGGCATTAATACCGTGCTGCATGTAAAATTATTCATTCCCTTCAGCAATGGAAATACATTCAGGGTTATTCAATAAAAGTTCTTATCATTAAAAAGGGTGCTTATTTTGCCCCAACAATCAGATGTTATCTTTCAATGTTAAATAAGATCTGATTGGTGGGGCAGAATTAGCTCCATTTTAAACGATAAGAACTTTTATTGAATTACCCTGATTGTGTTTGAAGTTCGTAAAAGATTTGCAGGGAATTCAATAAAAGTTCTTACTGTTAAAAATGGTGCTAATTTTGCCCCAACCAATCAGATGTTAGTTTCAAATGTTAAATAATATCTGATTGGTTGGGGCAAAATTAGCACCATTTTTACAATAAGAACTTTTATTGAATCTCCCTGTTCATTTTCAAACAATATAGCAGGGCAGTCCAGGATATCTCAAAGGAAATTTTAAAACAAAGAAATATATTGATTCTTAGGACAGACTGCTAGATAATTGGTCCAACAACTTTCTCTAGGAACAGTGAGGGGAGCTATCAACGTGAACCCCTGTGGCTCGCCAACGTGGTTTAGCAATGATGGCACCCTGCCGTCATACTCTTATATAGAAAGATATATGCACTAAATGATAGTGATCTTTAGTGTAGTGTATTACCAAGTAGGGGTAGGATTATCTAGCTACTTTTAACCAATGCATATCAATTTGTATGCTTTACTGTTACATCCAAGTCTTGCTATTGGAGCATTTTTTGGTACCCGTGTTTCCAGTCGCCAATAGGATTTGTTTCTCATTTACCTGGCCGTTATTTCTTTTTGTTTAAGTGTTGTCTTATTTTACAGTTCTTAGTCTTCTGCTGTTCTGTATCTATTGGGGTCAGTATGCACCGATGGAGTTGGGAACAGCAGTATCAAGGTTCTTGGTGAGTTTATGAAGCCTGTCTGTGTGTTAGTGTATGTCATTTGGTCTAAAGCTGGCAGTGAATGGCAAGTACAGAAAGTCATTTCAGTTTAATCTTTACACAAGCTAGATTTATTACTTGGGAATTGCGCAGCATCACTTGACAACTCAACCTTTAATATACTTTGATTTGCTCATGCTTTAAATGCATGGAAAATATCAATTTACAGCTGCGTTAAAACTAACTTTCTGCAGAATGTTTTAAATGAAGTTGCCTGTTAAAGGGGTGATGTTGGCAAAATACCTGGGCACTTAGTGGGTTCTAACCATGAATGTGGCTTGCAGCTTTGTTAGGTGTCTAGTTTGAATGGTGTGATATCTAAACCTTAAACCACCAAACAAATCAAGATGTGAGCGGGAGTTGTAGAGCTGATAACACAGACACACACTGCATAGATACATAGAATCGTGGGTAGTAGGGTGCTTTGTCTGATATTAGGAGCCAATCAGGCAACTCTGGGAGCAATAGTGGTTGGTTGAACATTTTTAGCTGCATTGGAATGGCCCAGCCCTACCTACAAAATACAAATGGCAGCCAAGATCCACAGTATGGCTACTTGTGTCAGTAAGTGATTGTAGCAGTGGACTGCTTCAGAAACATATACCTTCACGTCATAGGGTATAGCTGCTGTGTGATTAGTACACTGAGTATTTTATACGTCTGATATGAAATTATACTCAAAACTTCTCTTTTTTGCAGCCAAGCTCCTGTTCTCTGCAAGTTTCCTTATATTCTGCTTATGCTGATTCTACTGGGGAAAGGATTCACTGTACCAGGTGATACATCCGATACACAATAAGTCTATGAGTCTCCTGTCCCAACTTACCCATATACCTAATATCATAACTTCCATCCATATTTACCGACCGTCCTGAATTTGCACTAAAGTTCCCCTTCTCCTGTGACCCTGGTAATGGTTTGAGATCAACAGGAGCACAATACTGCAAACAGCAGGAGACAGTCAGTGTACGATGAACTGCCAGGTCCAGTTTAAGCAGAAGTAAATTATTACATTCTCTTCACAATCTCTGTGCAGCGATTAGGACTGGGACTAGTTGGAGCAATTATGTATTTAGAGACCACCCAGCTGTGACATGCATGTTTGTAATTCTAAACAAGTGCATTACCTTTATATGATAGAAACCACTCCAAACAGATCCTGCATCTTGTCACCTTAATAACATTTCATGTACATCATTTCTACTGCGTCTGTAAGACTAGCAAAGTGACGGACAGTCTGCAACCTTTCAGGTGTTAACTGCGTTGTTATAGAGACCCAGAGGACGATCCTGGCATTAGTACATTACTGCATTGTATTTTCTGCATCTAACAGGAATGTCTACAGACTGGCTGACATTTTATTTTCCTTTTTTCTTAGAGGTCGTATTAGTCACCTGGGTTCCATCAAGCTGTCTGTGTATATGACGTTGTACACGGTGACACACACAGTGCTTTTTATACAACGAGGCGCAGGTGAGAGGAATTTGGATTCCTTCACGTTAATGAGTTTTCTTCATACACAGAGCTACCGCTGACATTTCACTGTCCAATACCCACAAACCATCTCCTCTCTCTCCCTTTCTTCTTCTTATCTTCAAGAATTTTCCAACATGCTCGGTTTCTGCATTTCAATCTTTCTGTCACGACTGGAATCCGATTCGCCCATTTCTTCCTCTGTTTACCTCTCACTGTTTGTCCCCATAGATGTCTTATCTTGTTTATTAACTAGGAATACATCTCTCTCCTCTATCTACTTATCTGTTTCAGTTCTGCTTTCGGTCCTGATTTGTAACAAACATAAAATGAAGTTGTACTAGTTAGAGATGTAAAATTAGCCTCATTCCGTTCGTTTTAAATAAAGAGTAAAGGTAATATGTAGTAATGCTCCACACCGTCCTGTGGAGCCAATTGTGCTGTGCATTTATACCAGCTGGCCAGGAATTAAATAGAATGCCAAGTCTATCTTAGTATGATGTTGTATATAGGGTTACTAGTTGCAGTGTAGCAGGACCATTGCCTGTAGGAATGTAGGTTACGTGTTGTATTAGTCAATGGAGGGATGAAAGCATTTATTTACAGCTGTGGCTATGTAAGCATTATTATAAGCCAGTTGGTGTGGATATAGTAATGGTGGGGAGACTGGGTGTATGGGTAATAGGCAGTTGGTAATAGGGTTATAGGAATGTAAATGCTAAAAACGTATCACTATTGGGAAACATTCTCTATTAATGACTCTAATTTACCATATTCTAAATAAATCTTTAGCTTCCCCACCTGGTTTCTCTTGATAATTCTATCGTTTCCCCCCCACAGTTCTTTGATCCTGCTCAAGTCCTATACACATACGAATCCCCAGCAGGATATGGTAACATAGCCCTACAGTTCCTTGCCTACATCTGGTTTGTTACGCTGTGCTGGTGACACTCAAACACTTCCCTGAAAAACAAGCCTTCTATGTGCCCTTCTTTGCAGCTTACACACTCTGGTAAGTGCAGGGGGATACTGTGTGTGCTGGGTTTCTTCATAGTATAGATACAATGTATATGCAATATGACAGGAGGGGGTACAAATCTAACTTCCTTTAACAGCCAAGTATTGCAACCTGAATTGCTTTATTGGATACTGGGTGTTTTTCCCTGTTTCTTATTATGAATACTTACAATATATAGCTTGGCATGTGTAGCATAGCATTAGTGTTACTGGTGTGTGTGGGTGGTTGGTTTGATGAAATGTGTCCTTGTGCCTAAAATCGATATTTATGTATTCAGTGGACATTAATCCTTATTGGCCATTACTAAACAATATTTTAGTGTTTTAATTAGCTGGCCAAAGGTCCAGCATGAACATGCTAGGGTGACTTGCATTGCCTGTGGAAGGTTAGCATTGATTTGCTACTGTCAGGGTATGGTTAATGGCACATTGATAAACTAACTGTCACCTGGCAGGTTCTTTGCAGTTCCGGTTATGGCTCTGATTGCAAATTTTGGAATCCCAAAGGGGCACGTGAGAAGATTGTAAATGGAATCAGCCTGGGAACCACCTGTAGCCACACGCAGTCTTCCTGGTGAGTAAGTCACCAGGAGAGGGCACATTCTCTCTCACAGGGAGTTAGGGTGTTGTTCAGTTCAGCCTGATCTTGCCCATCTTGAAGGTACAGCTAAAAAATAAACTGTCAGGTCCAGAAGACCAGGCTAGGTTACTATGTGTTTTAAAAAAGTGTCCAAAGCTAGTACCACAATATGCTCTGATTCGGCCAATCAGCTTTTTTAGAAATGACATCTCCAGCAGCCCCTTCTCCCTCAGTACATGTAGCCTCTTTAGCACGTCTACCACTCACAAATTTGACACAATTGAACTCCATCTTTAGAGCACAATTAAAAACAATGTTGCCATCTTGAAAATCCCTGGTCCATCTCGGGAGTACATCGATAGGAAACCAGCTCTACCAACCTCATACATGGATAATGAAACTACTATTTGGGTATACTCACTCATTCACACTCACCCCTCCTATCCGTTTCATGTCCCATTCCGTTACAGCAGCTTTCCATATTGTCTTTGTGGTTTTTGATTACTACTGAAACATAATAGGCCGAAAAAAAAGAAGCCTCATTATATATTAACCAATACAACTGCTTGAAGTTGCCTATAGTACCGTGTCCAAATGCAAACACTTTTTTGGTACCCTACCTTGCGGCCTCAGATCTGATGGCCTCATCATGAATGGGTGGTTCTTGGGGGAGTTAGAGGCGGGCTGGGCTGCCAAAGCTGCAGGTTGGATACAACATTAATAGCGATATATTGCTCTATAAATAGTGTCCCATGTGTATTCAGGATGATGATATTGTTCTACAATTAATTAATTTGTAATGTTCCTCTTCCCTCTTTAGATCATTACCAGACCTTCAGCAGCCAATAAGAACTTTCCATATCATGTCCGCACTCTCAAATTGGGATATGGAGCAAAACACAGAAAAATTCCCCCACCATGTGTATGGGAATGTCACCTTTATAAGCGATTCCGTTCCCAATGTCACTGAGCTGTTCTCCATTCCGAGACAATAAGGGTGTGGAGGGTAAGGAGAGATCTCTACAAACACGTTTACTATTGACCATAAGATTTGTTTGCTGTTGTCTATCAATTAACCCTGAAACTGGTAATGAATTGGGGCCATTATTTGATGCATAAATAGGAGTTTGTATTATACATTTACATCCCTTAAAGGGAACTGTGGTCTCCATACAAGTTGCCTTTATTAAAAAGAGCACACTCCTTCCTTAAAATCACTCCAAGATCATGCTTCCAGCTGCAGTCAATCCAAAGTTAACATCAGTAAAAAATCACTCCAAGATCATGCTTCCAGCTGCAGTCAATCCAAAGTTACATCAATAAAATCACTCCAAGATCATGCTTCCAGCTGCAGTCAATCCAAAGTTACATCAGTATAAATGGTGATATTTATTTTTTTGCTAGTACTGTGAGCTGTGACATCCTCAGCACCACTGCTCTGCCCCCAGGTCTCAGTTTTGAGCATGTTCAATGCTGGGACAGAACATCCTTAGCAGCATCATAAGCCCCGCTCAACCTTCTTTCCTTAAGTGGCCATAGGTAGAAAGGACAGAGAATGGTTGCAGATCTGTTACTAGCTTCAGAAAATCTAATTTTAGGGGGGGGAGGGTACACAGCACATCATGTGACTGTCACGACTCAGACAGTCAGGACAGACAAAGAAATGTAGCTTACAAGCCTATAAGTTAAGATCCAGAGAAGCTAGAGACATCATCTTAGGCTTGTTTGAAAGGTATATGAGACCTACAGTTACCCTTTAACCTTGATATCACTGTATCCTATTAATTTCTGCCTCACTTTCCCCCACCAGATAACTAAACCAGTGCAGTATCCGGTAACCCTTGGGCAATGCTACTCCCATTTAACCTCTGAGTCTCACCATGTGATCATCCCCCCATTATTAAATGGTGCCCTGGAAGTCTGAAGGTGCCTGTTGGTGAAACACATTGGAGGGCTCCAACAACTGCACACTCCACAAATTCACCATCAGAATGGATTCCCTGAATATTTCAGCATCCGCTCTAGGGCCCTCAACCTATGTAGAGCCTGCAATTTGGATCAGGAACCTACTGCATATTGTGGTCCTTTCTAAGCCAAAATGGACCATATGAAGCCACATGAACTTGACTTCTGAGCAGAACCCTATCTTTGTGTAAATGCTGGGTATGAGTAATGAAATGTGTGTAAAATGTACACTTGCCTATGTGTGTGCGTATCTAGGGTAGGAAACACGGGGATACGTATTCTTTTTGCACTGTATATTTTCATTACTTTTCATAGGTTTTCCTTTAATGTCGCTTGTAGAGGAGATTCCTGTTCAATTACACTATAATCATAAATCTTCTTCCATCCTTTCTCTGGCTAAGAACTTCATCTTGTTTCCCTATTCAGGTCACTGAGTCTTGTTGTGGTGGTTGTTTGGTTTTCTCTATTCCAGCTTTACGGACCTGTGTATGTCCATTAGTCTGTATCTTTCATATGTCTCCCCATTACAGCCTGTAGTCTTTATTTTTCCATTAATAGTTGGCCGCATGGATGGGTCTCTCTGTTCTGCTGTTCCTGGATGTTTTGAACCCTGGGGCCCTATTATAAAAAATCGTTATCGTTATCGTAACATACCGATCGTTATCGTAAAATAACGACCGGTTTTACCGATACGACCGTTATACATGACCGTTTACGATAACGTATTATCGGTAATAACGACCGTTATCGGTAAATAACTATGTATGTAAAAACGACCGTTATCGGTAAATAACGGTCGTTATCGGTAAAACCCCGTCGTTTTTTACGATAAAGATCGGTATTTACGATAACGATAACGATTTTTATAAATAGGCCCCTGTGTCTACTTTTCAGTCTGTGTCTATTTCAGTTTTTGTTAGGCCCTTGAGCCATCCGTTGGTTTTGCCAATACTATCATGCCATCTTCTGATGTACCAGTCCCATCCAATCACCATTCATTTCATCACTAAATGTCCTGAGCTCTTTCCTGTAGGCCAGAGTTGATGCACTTTATGACCCCTGAATATTTTCTGCAGATTCCCTTTCATGGTTTGGTTATTATGGGTTTGTTCCTAAAAATATGCCAGCTTGTTTGTACCTAAGAGTTGCATGTACTGTCTGCACAATAAAAACCGACTGCAGAGGGATAATGTCCTGCACAATAAACCCAGCTCATACCCAGTTTCATAGGTGATGTTCAGGAGATATACCCACTAAATGTAAATATAAGGTGTGAAACTGAAAGCCTATGCAGTATGAGAGAGATGGCGTATACGAGAAGTAGCAATATAAAGAGCACATACGGGCTGGCCATCGATGTACATGACACAAACAAACATCATAAGCATGTTAACCCTCCCCCTCATTATGTAAAGACTTATGGAGTTGTGCTTATTTTTTATAGCTGTCGTTCAGCCCTGGGCATGTTGTTAGCCTGTTTCATTGCTGTGTTACCGTTGGTGTCTGATTGTTCTTGTACCTTGTTATACAGGAAACAACCTGTCCATTGCTTCAATAACCAGTTTAGGACTTTTCCATATGATGACAAGTTAGGGGGTGCTGGGGGGGTGCAAAAAGTGACCTTACAATATTAACTTCAATTGAACGTGATGACGCCCCCATAGTTGTAGATCACAGCCATCTTTGTACGCTACTGAATGAGCCTCTGTACCCCTTGTAATCCAAGGTGCTTGATCTTATTTCACGTTCCAGCCGATGAAGCACTAATTATATCCGACACCTAGAAAAGGACGACGAGTTGCAAAATAAAATCTCATTTTTATACCAGATGTGCCTGTTTTTTGTGTGAACAGAATTATTGGGAGTCTTTAGTTATCATTTTATAGGGCATGATCGTCCCTAAAACAAAAAACTCGTCACATATTCCTGGGCAGTCTATGAATGCACGCTGGGCATTTTTATCAGGCGATTCGATGGAATCAATTGTGAACCACTAGAAAAATCTACTTGTGTATGCCAGAGATTTTTCTATAGTATCTAACATCACGTTAGACTCCAAACTAAAGTTGTCCTAATAATAAAAAGGCTAATTAGGTCACAACCTGCACACACACAAAGAAAGCCAATGTGAGCGCCTACCTATCTGTTAGGTTTAGCAATTGGTTCCTACCCGATGGCAAAAGAACTAACAGGGTTATTCAATAAAAGTTCTTATTGGCTAAATTGTGCTAATTTTGCCCCAACCAATCAGATGTTAGCTTTCAAATGTTAATGAGATATGATTGGTTGGGGCAAAATTAGCACCATTTTAAACGATAAGCGGGGAGATTCAATATCCTTTCCCGTAACTTACCTAGCCCGATCCCGCGATACAATAACTGATGTAAACGAGATTACGTCAGTTATTGCATCGCGGGATCGGGCTAAGGTAAGGAGGGACTTAACGCTCCACAAGCCGTTAGCGTTAAGTTTTACGTACGAAGTAGCGCAAACTAAAGCTGGGTACACACATTAACGATAAAGCCCGATATCGTCGGATCCGACGGGATCGGGGCTTATCGTTAATGTGTGTATGCTCGTTTCCCTATAGAGGAGTCTAGCGCGGCCGATGGAAAACACCAGTCCCGAGCGTTCTCCTTATGAAGTTCAGGGAGAACGCTCGGGACGTGTGGTATGCAGATCTTTGAAAGATGGCAGACAGGATCTTGCAGATCCAGTCTGTCATCTTTCAGAAATCTGTACTGTGTGTACCTAGCTTTAATGCTACGGGTTTGGATCATTAGCACACGCTATTTCCAAAAACATTAGAAATGGCGCTGTGCTCTAAAATCCGTCGTAACCCATGTTAACCCAAATTTTTTCGGGTTAACATGGGTTTTAGATGGAAAAGGGCCATATTGATCTCCCCTAGAACTTTTATTGAATCTCCCTGTAAATGATTTATTTAGTAAAAAGGTTAACTAAATCTCCCTTAAAATGACATCTATTTATTCATTTCCTTTCTTGAAAAATCCATACAGTAAATATGTAAATGCATTTATAACAGCAACAAACTAAAGGGTTTCAGAAGCTTGCACACATTGCAATGATCAGCATTGTCTGGATTGGGTTTAAGTGTTCTTAAGTGCTCCTTGACTATGATCAGCTTGTAAAACACGTTGAAATGATTTGAACTTACTAATGGGACCTGCATATCATCTACCAACTATTGTTTCTGATAACCTAAGTTGACTTGCTTGGAGTGGCTAGATAGTTCCGATTGCATTAATCTGACTAGCGGTGACTAATCAGTATGTTTTATTGCCTTTTAATAGCATTGACATTTACCGATAGTAAATATCAAGTTCATGATAAAGTATTCTATAACCATGTACAAAAAACAGCACCATTGGGGTTAATCAGCTATGCAGGCACTTTCACCTGACACATGCCCTCTACTTGAGCCAGTAGAATGTTATGGTGGGTACATATCATACAATTCTTCCTCCTGGCCGACCAATTAAGGCTTCCACAGCCAGGAGAAGGACTGTCGGCAAAAGCAGCCAGCTTAAAAGGCAAGCTTAAGGCTATATAGCTAATTTTTGCATACTTAGCATTACAAAAAATGCTTCTTACATTATTTTCACAGCCCTGAACCTTAGTGACTGGTAGACGCCTCCTCTGCGGCTGTTCAAGTAAACTGCAACTCTGGGAATGGTGCTCAGCAGGTTTGTAAGTTCGTTAGATGCTTTATAGCAAAAATTGTGTTTGGGGGTGGGCTCAAGCTGCTGTTATAATTGGTGAGGATGGAAATGCATTTAATCACAAATTGACATTCCCTTCATTACAGACACAGATTATTCTGAAAAGTCAATTGGCCTTATAAAGCGTGCTAAAATTTACCTTTCTAATATATGCAGCAACCAATAAATTTTGTATTTTGGAAGCTAGATACCGTCCGATTGTGTCTACATATAAACCGCACAACACACATATAAACCCCATTGTGCATAGCTTTTGATGTGATGGAAATAACAGGTTATAGTGAAAAAGTAATAACCAAGATGCTGCTGCCTGTTGGCTACGTGTTAAAATAACACAGATTCTGGTTATTTGTTATGACGAAACCATGACAGGCACCAGCATTATTCAACACAGCAAAATGTATGACATGCTTAAGAAATCATTCATTTTAAATGTTAGCTATTAGCTCGTACTAAATAGGTCCGGGGGGGTTAGTGGTATCCCTACCGATGTCGGGATTGACTGAATGCATGCCACACTGGGTTATGTACAAGTATCAATGAGGATGTAAACAGGGTGTTTTATTGCAGGAAAACCTTAACATTGTTGCGACGTGGAGCTATATTTTCCCATCCTTAGCCTTATGTTAGGCTTTGTGGGATGATTTTCAAAATACCTAAAGGCCTCCATAGATAGGACATCACTGCAGACAAAATGCCTCAATGCCTTTGTAGCGTAAGCCTAAAACAGCTTAAATGTTACCTGGAGGACTTTTTTCCATGATGGGAAATATAACGCCACTATCGGCCAGTCAAAATAATAAATCGAATGATTGGTGTAAATAATTATTCTGCCATACACCTGGCCAACGTTACATCAATTTGGTCTCTATCTGACCAGAACGTCAAATAATGTTTTAAGTAGTGTCCAGGTACCAAATTCTCACCTTGCAACATAGCTGCCGGCTTTCCTTCTCGCAACTTCTCACCACCAGATGGCGGCTGTCTCCACCGTGCTCTTTTGCGAATGTGTGCCTGTAATAAAGATAGAAGTACGATCCTAAGGATAGGAGCGCGAATGGCTTGTGGCCCATGGGGGGGGGGGGAGGCAAAATGGGGTGGGTGTGGCTTCACGGGTCGGCATGGCTTTGCAGGTGTAGCTAGTCATTCGTCATTTTGAACTTGGTATTTATTTATACAGTTCCTCAAATAGACTTTATCCTCACCATAATTCCTGAGAATAAAGATTTGTAAGCCTGTCACCACATCAAGGTAGACTCTTTTAGCAGGGCCCTAAACTACATTACTAATCTAACCTAACAAACATCTAAAGCTAACCTAACCATAAGAAATGCCTTTACAATATCTAACACATTTAGTAAAGGAAAATATGAAAAATCTGAGCAAAGTATGTTTGAGCAATCTAGGGCAATCAGTGAGAACAGACAGTAAAGGTCCCATACAGTAGTGAGAACAGCAGTAAGGTCCCATACAGTGAGAACAGACAGTAAAGGTCCCATACAGTGAGAACAGACAGTAATGGTCCATACAGTGAGAACAGACAGTAATGGTCCCATACAGTGAGAACAGCAGTAAAGGTCCCATACAGTGAGAACAGACGGTAAAGGTCCCATAAGTGAGAACAGACGGTAAGGTCCCATACAGTGAGAACAGATGTAAAGTCCCATACAGTGAGAACAGAGAGGAAAGGTCCCATACAGTGAGAACAGACGGTAAAGGTCCCATACAGTGAGAACAGACGGTAAAGGTCCCATACAGTGAGAACAGAGAGGAAAGGTCCCATACAGTGAGAACAGACAGTAAAGGTTCCATACAGTGAGAACAGAGAGGAAAGGTCCCATACAGTGAGAACAGACAGTAAAGGTCCCATACAGTGAGAACAGACAGTAAAGGTCCCATACAGTGAGATCAGAGAGGAAAGGTCCCATACAGTGAGAACAGACGGTAAAGGTCCCATACAGTGAGAACAGACGGTAAAGGTCCCATACAGTGAGGACAGTAAAGGTCCCATACAGTGAGAACAGACAGTAAAGGTCCCATGCAGTGAGAACAGAGAGGAAAGGTCCCATACAGTGAGAACAGAGAGGAAAGGTCCCATACAGTGAGAAACAGACGGTAAAGGTCCACTACAGTGATAACAGACGGTAAAGGTCCATACAGTGAAACAGACGGTAAAGGTCCCCATACAGTGATAACAAGACGGTAAAGGTCATACAGTGAGAACGAGACGGTAAAGGTCCCATACAGTGAGAACAGACGGTAAATGGTCCCCTACAGTGAGACACAGACGGTAAAGGTCCCATACAGTGAGAACCGACGGTAAAGGCTCCCATACAGTGAGGACAGTAAAGGTCCCATACAGTGAGAACAGACAGTAAAGGTCCCATGCAGTGAGAACAGAGAGGAAAGGTCCCATACAGTAAGAACAGAGAGGAAAGGTCCCATACAGTGAGAACAGAGAGGAAAGGTCCCATACACTGAGTACCGACGGTAAAGGTCCCATACGGTACGACGGTAAGGTCCATACAGTGAGAACAGATGGAAGGTCCCTACAGTGGACAGGCGTAAAGGTCCAAACAGTGAGAAACAGACGGTAAAAGGTCCCATACAGTGAGAACAGAGAGGAAAGTCCCCATACAGTGAGAACAGAGAGGAAAGGTCCATACAGTGAGAACAGACGGTAAAGGTCCATACAGTGAGAGTCAGAGAGGAAAGTCCCATACAGTGGAGAACAGACGGTAAAGGTCCCATACAGTGAGAACAGAGAGGAAAGGTCCCATACAGTGAGAACAGATGGTAAAGGTCCCATATACGTGTGAGAACAGAGAGGAAGGTCCCAGTACAGTGAGACAGACAGTAAAGGTACCATACAGTGAGAAACAGACGGTAAAGGTTCCATACAGTGAGAACAGAGTGGTAAAGGTCCCATACAGTGAGAACAGAGAGGAAAGGTCCAACAGTGAGAACAGAGGAAAGGTCCCATACAGTGAGAACAGAGAGGAAGGCCATACAGTGAGAACAGGAAGTCAACGTGAGAAACGAGGTAAAGGTCCATACAGTGAGAACAGGGTAAAGGTCCCACACTGAGAACAGACGGAAAGGTCCATACAGTGAGAAACAGACGGTAAAGGTCCCATACAGTGAGAAAGACGGTAAAGGTCCCATACAGTGAGAACAGGACGGTAAAGGTCATACAGTGAGAACAGAACGGTAAGTCCCATACAGTGAGAACAGAGGTAAAGGTCCCATACAGTGAGACAAGAGAAAGGTGAAAGCCCATACAGTGAGAACAGACGGTAATGGTCCCATACAGTGAGAACAGGACAGTAAAATGGTTCCATACAGTGAGAACAGACGGTAAAGGGTCCCATACAGTGAGAACAGACGTAAGGTCACAGGAACAGAGGTAAGGTCCCATCAGTGAGAACAGACGGTAAAGGTCCCATACAGTGAGAACAGAGAGGAAAGGTCCATACACGTGAGAACAGAGAGGAAATGGTCCCATACAGTGAGAACAGAGAGGAAGGTCCATACAGTGAGAACAGACAGTAAAGGTCCCATACAGTGAGAACAGATGGTAAAGGTCCCATACAGTGAGAACAGATGGAAAGGTCCCAACAGTGAGAAAAGATGGAAAGGTCCCACTACAGTGAGAACGAGAGTAAGGTCCATACAGTGAGAACAGACAGTAATGGTCCCATACAGTGAGAAAAGACAGTAAAGGTCCCATACAGTGAGAACAGATGGTAAGGGTCCCATACAGTGAGAACAGACAGTAAAGGTCCCATACAGTGGAACAGACGGTAAAGGTCCATACAGTGAGAACAGACGGTAAAGGTCGCCTACAATGAGAACAGAAGGTAAAGGTCCCATACAGTGAGAACAGCTTAAAGGTCTTATACAGTGAGAACAGACGGTAAAGGTCCATACAGTGAGAACAGACAGTAAAGGCCCATACAGTGAGAAACAGACAGTAAAGGTCCCATACAGTGAGAAACAGACAGTAAAGGTCCCATACAGTGAGAGTGAGAACAGACAGTGAAGCTCCCATACAAGGGGAGAACAGACGGTAAAGGTCCCATACAGGGAGAGCAGTGGCCCTCCAGACCCAGTTCTAATATGTTTCGTGGGGTAACAGAGTTCGGGGTCAGGTGTACCCAAAATAGAGCTGAAGAAAGGTTTGTTTAAAGGGCATGTCCACCCCCAAACTAAAATTTAACCCCATACTGGCCCCACTCTGTAGTTTAATAAAATCCTTACCTTACATTTCTGCTCCAAATGGGTCTATGCTATGCCCCTCCAAAAGTCCAGGAAAACTGCAGTGTAGGATCTGTCCTGCTCCTGCGTCAACCTCAACAAGTTTTGAGGCATGCGCAGGAGAGCCCTCCCCCCCTCCTCCCCACCCACTTGGTCTCCCTCCCCCTAGGCATAAATCCGTTTTTATATAATATAGTTCATGTTCCCCAGCCCCAACCGTATAATTAATATAGTCCCCTGATCATTACTTACCTACCTCTACTCCTTCGGTGTGAGCAGCCAGCAGCCGCGTCCTGATTGATGCCTCTCAGCCAATACACGACGCGGCTGCAGAGTTCCGCCCCCTGCTCTGCAGTTCCGTGCAAGCAGAAGGACGGCAGTGCGGCGAAGAAGAGAGATAAAGTAAGTTAATGATCAGGGGGGACTTTCTGATGATATAAGTATACGGTTGGGGCTGGGGGAACACGAAATATATTATATAAAACTTTTATAAAGGGTGGACATCCCTTTAATTAAAGGACATCTAAGCCTAAATAATCTGTAATTAAAACTTTGATGGTATATATAAACCTATAATTTTTACGGCAAATGACATGACTGCCGCAGACTGGCCCGCCTTAAACATTGAGGAGATGGCCACAACAGGCAGAGGATGGCACAGGCCAGGCTGAATATTAGATTTCAGGAACACTGTGAAGTTAAGTATAATAAGGCTGATATTTTATGGTGTGGGAAAGGTAAGTATAACATTTTGTGGGAGGGTGGACTTGCCATTAAGACCCATAATGTCGATGAGTATATTATAGCAGGGATCTCAACCTCGTGGGCCTCTGGATGTTGTTAAGAAATTACAACACCCAGCAATATCTGACCATCTTCTGCTTTGTTGATGTTATACCATGTATCCTATGACCTGGGAGAACGTTCATAAACCTACTTGTAGAGGAATTCTGGGAAACTTCAAACATAGGAGGCCTGTGGTATAGTGAAGGGAGATGTCTAATGGGGCTTTTCAGTAGGCTCCTTAGGAAACATGATGGGATGTAAATTAGTAAAGGGGTGTGTACTTCAGGATGAGGAAGGGATTAGATATGAAGTGAGAGTAAGATCCACAAGTCATACAATCTCATATGCTGGGAAATGAGTTTATCAGAGAGAGAGAGTATGGGGATAAACACCATTTGTAAAAATAAAATATCTCCTGAGATCATTCTATTAAAAGAACAAACATGTATGATAAAGGGAATGGGTAATGCGGGATAGTGAATTAATAAGGCTGGTAACACAGCATAGGATGTCTTATCCGAAATGAACTGTCGCCACTAGTGAGCGGATGGCCGTGAATGAAGCACCAACTCCAGCGGTACGTCAAAAGTAGCCATGCTGAACAGTTTCCACCAACCGAACATGCTGTCCTAGAAGACGACAGGATCTGCCATGGTTTTTCGAAGGGCTCCGATCACCCATTTGTCCAATTAGACGTCACAATTTTGGCCCGTTCGACCTATGGACTGAAATGACATCTTTTGCGTCGCCCAATGTTGGATAGTTGGTACCACTTTCAGTTTTGCAATTTGCTTTAGCCAGCAATAAAGTAATAAAATAGTTTTTGGGTATTTCTCTTAGTTAAGTTCACTTAACCTGAACCCGAATAGAAGTGATAAATCCATCTACATGTCAGATATTCACCCGTTATCTGCAGAGTGGGCCGCTGTAAGCCTACATTTCGCCCCTGGATTAAAAAAATTTATTAATTTAATTTTTGGTGCTGTACATTGTACATGCTTCGAAGAGCATTGCATGATTTCCCAGGGGGAAGATTAAAACACTGGATTATAGTGATTATTAGATTATTAGGCTAAAGTATAATGAACTTGAATAAGGTTCGTAGGTTATTTCATTTACAAATAGTTATGTGTTCTTTAGTATATGTACAGGGTATCTCCACTCAGAATATTCAAGGTTTACGGCATTCCAGTTTTATGAAGAACGGGAGTAAAAGGAGCTGTGCCTACATTCTCGTTCGTCAACGAACAACATAAAGGGGATGGTGAGAAGTTAGGAAAGCTACCCGCTCAGTCGCCCCCCGGCTCTAGGTCTGAAAGGTCCCGAAGGACCTGTATTCCTATGCGCATAGACGCGGCTATGCGCATCGAAGCACAGTCTGTCGGAACCTGTCAGATACACGCGGCGGGGGGGGGACAGCGAGCGAGCGTGGTACCCAGTTCTTCCACTTCTCTCACTGGCTCCTGTTGGTTCTATTGAGAACGAAGTAGGCACAGCGCCTTTACATCCCGTCTTCAATAGAACTGGATTACCAAATCTGAAAAAATACCGAGTGGGATACCCTGTAGTGATAACTTTTATTTGTTAAAAAGAATACCAAATTAATAAATATTTGTAAGTTTTACTATATAGTAAAAATGGGACAAATGTTAAGTTTCATATTTTTTATAAGTTGTATAGAGTGTTGGTAATAAAAAAAAATTTACAATCAAGTGTGAATATTATTTTTATCGTACATAGTGGTTAAACCACTATTTATTACGGTACACAAATAGGGGCCGTATGTATTTCTATAGCTCAAATTTGTTTTTAGAGACATTTAAAACCAATTTAAACAATGTGCATCATTTCTTTTCTTATAATGTAAGAGACATGTGTAAAACACACACAAAAAATTATCCAAACATTACCATAGCCATTGAGTATCTTTACATTATTAATCTTAAAATAAAACTATGTGGATATATATGTACATTTCAGTTTATTTGAAAAACGGGACATGTGTTTTCTCGAAGTTCCACCGTGCAGGCATTGGGGTTTAGTAGTATATTTTTCGGAGCGTTTTATCTGCAGAGGTGACACTGCGTAAATTAAATTTGCCAAAGAGAAGATCAACTGCATTCTCCTATTCTATCAAAAGAAAATCATCAACTGGTTCGTTAGATGGGTTTCGCACCAAGTCTGGATTGTGTTAGGATGCACAGATGTAAATCTTTATTTACATTCATCAGATGTTCTGCTTTGGTGTTTCACCTGTAGCTGTTTTCTCGAATGTGCAGATTGTGGACAGGATAGACACGGATCGCTTCTGGAAGGGCATTACTATTCGAATTCCATAGGAACTTTTTTTGCCTGCTATTTTAAGCCCTTATATGGAACAATTTCAAAAGTTACAGTATGACAAAATTGGTACTGAAAAAATTCCGTCAGATCGAGGTCATAATTATCTATTGTACAGAAGGTTATGTGCTGGGGAGTTGAATAAAACACAATTAATGTGGGCTTAGTCTTCTAAGCATCCAGAAACACACTTTGGATAGTTGTAATGATGGGGAAAAAAAAGGGGTATGGTTAGTTAGAAAAAATGATACAGAAGAGGAGTTTCAACGATCCATACTGTTTCATTTTGATTACAACTGTTGAGAACACCATAGATGATTAGTAATCGTGTAGCAGATTTCAAACGGTACAATCCTTGCGTATTAGCAGCTAAAATTTTCTGGAAGAAACATTTTGAAATGCCAAACATCAAACTGGTTGCTTATTTCAGGGTATCAGTACGTAATAATTTATTGAAAACGGTATCTGTTTGCAATTATGTAGTCAATATTTTCGTCGGAGGTATTTGACAATTACAACTGCTTTTTCTCAACGCTATGATGCATTCCGTCTTAGTTGTTCAATATATATTCACAACTCTTTGGGTATATGGATCTGGAAAGCGTAGACAGTAGTTGTGAGGAATAGGACTATCAATTGTCCTCCCCCCAAATGGCCGCGGACATTGCGCTTGTTAAGTTTATTCATTTTTTACTTTTTCGTTGTCGTGATGAAGGTGAAGTAAACAATGAGTGATGTGTTTTGTTGGTTGATCAATGTAAAGCCTATATTTCTGTTCATCCGACGGTTGTCCTGTGTGTGAATTACTGTGGTCCCGATTCTGATATAAGGTTTGATTTTCGTTACTTTCTCAGTTTGTGAAATTGTCCGATATTTAGGATTCGTGAAACTAATTATCGGGTGTGTAAGTGTAGACCTGGAGTTTGGTGTAGACCTGTCAGTGATCCGTCTTAGTATGTGCTTTGTGAGTTAATCTGTGTCGAAACGTCCGACTAGATATCGCTTAAATGGCCTGTTTTTTTTCTGTTTTGCTGGTCAGATTAAGGCTATCACAGGTGGACCCCTGTCTATCCGGAACAAAGTCTTTCGACATAGCAAGTCTTGTTTCCCATTTTTTCCCAAACATTATTCACCCTATTTTGCACTTCAATTTTCTTTCGACTTTTTTTTTTCCCCCTCCTCTTCTTTCTTTCTTCATTTCTCTTCTTTCTTTTTTTTTTCTAATATTGATTTATCCTTCCAAATCCTCTCTCTTTCTCCTCTCCTTTCCGTACTCAACTTTTCATTCTTATTTCACCCCCTTTCCACACATTCTCCTACTACTCACTGGCTATTAGCAGTGTGTGTTTTATACTTTTTATTTTTACCTTCTCATTTTCTCCCTTATCTCACCCCCTTGTTTATTTCCCCTTTTTCTTTTCCTTTTTTTCTCTTCTCCCTTTCCCCTCTCTCTCTTCCCCTCCCCTCTTCCTTCCTTCCTTCCCCTCCCCCCCCCTTCTTTTCTTTTCCTTTTCTATTCATTTAATATATCAAGAGCTGATTGTGTATTTTGTAATTCGTTTGATATACAGAGAGCAGATTGTGTATTTTGTAATTAATTTAATATATCAAGAGCAGATTGTGTATTTTGTAATTCATTTAATATATCCAGAGCAGATTGTGTATTTTGTAATTCATTTGAAATACCGAGAGCAGATTGTGTATTTTTTAATTCATTTACTATCCCGAGAGCAGATTGTGTATTTTGTAATTCATTTAATATATCAAGAGCAGATTTTGTAATTCATTTAATATTTTGAGAGCTGATTGTGTATTTTGTAATTCGTTTAATATACAGAGAGCAGATTGTGTATTTTGTTTCATTTAATATATCCAGATCAATTCTGTATTTTGTAATTCATTTAAAATACCGAGAGCAGATTGTGTATTTTGTAATTCATTTACTATCCGAGAGCAGATTGTGTATTTTGTATTTCATTTAATATATCGAAGCTGATTGTATATTTTGTAATTCGTTTAATATACAGAGAGCAGATTGGTATTTTGTAATTATTTAATAATCCAAATCAGATTCTGTATTTTGTAATTCATTTAAAATACCAGAGCAGATTTGTATTTTGTAATTCTTTACTATCCCGGAGCAGATGGTGTATTTTGTATTCATTTAATATATCGAGAGCAGATTGTGTATTTGTGATTCATTTAATATATCAAGAGAAGATTATGATTTTTGATTCATTTAATATATCGAGCAGATTGTGTATTTTGTGATTCATTTAATATATCGAGAGAAGATTGTGTATTTTGTGATTCATTTAATATACCGAGAGCAGATTGTGTATTTTGTATTTCATTTACTATCCCGAGAGCAGATTGTGTATTTTGTATTTCATTTAATATATCGAGAGCAGATTGTGTAATTTGTGATTCATTTAATATATCAAGAGAAGATTGTGTATTGCAATTCATTTTATATCGAAGAAATTTGTATTTTGTGATTCATTTAATATACGAGAGCAGATTGTGTATTTTGCAATTCATTACTATATCGAGAAGATTGTGTATTTTGTGATTCATTTATATATCGAGAGCAGATTGTGTATTTGCATTCATTTACTATATCAAGAGAAGATTGTGTATTTTGTGATTCATCTATACATCTTCATCTTTACAGTCCAAACTGTTGTGTTCCTGTATGGCATTTTGTAGGTATTTCTGAATGCGTCTGTTATCTTGAACTATTCACATGTATCCTTATATGGTTGGATACGCTCTCCCTCTATAGATATATTGAGGGTCGGCAGCTTCTACACACACATACAAGATGTTTATGGGTGCGGCAGGCGTGGAGGGTAAGTAACTTACAGCAGTGCTGATTCTTTTTGCATGTCACAAGATGAATGGCTCAATATAAACAAACAGAGGGGATATATTACCAACATTTCTGGCAGTGCTGTCAATGATTTCCAATGCCTTGTGGTTGTTTGTATTACTCTTCCTGATTTAACTTATTACAACATCTTGTAAAACAAACATCTCAATTCACACCGGATTAATGGAAGTTCAGCTGTTAGTTTTATGTCACATGGGAAAATTCTTCCTGATTCCTGCTAAATCCCTGATTGGATCACGGCTGATTTTATGTAATAACCATTTATGCTGATGACAATATCTACTTTTCATTGGTCACTTTTTTTTAGCATAAAATAAATTAATTCCCACCCCCCAACACTAATTTTAAAAGCTACAAATAATCACTTTAATTTATGGACACTGTACATCTGACTCCTCCCACAATCTGTGTTTCTGACATAGCTCATATGTTAATGAAGGGGCAGATTGGGGAGGAGCCAGAAGCAGTCATTTACTGCAAGAATAGAGTGTCCCTTTAAATTCAAACTTGTACTAAATAATTTGCAATGCTATGTTGCATATGGCTATACAACCAAGCTAGGTATTGCAAAGCTAGGGCAGAATATGCACAGTGCTAGAATTCCATCTGCAGATAATTTATTGTAAGGATTGTTAATATTTCTGATAGACAAATGCAAAGAGAAAGTAATAAAATAAGGATTTGTCTGCTGAAGGCAGAGATTGTGTTTGTACCCTGACGGTTCATACAATCAAAATCAGATACTTGGTAATACTGCAGCTGGAAAGATAACAGTGAGGGATTCTCAACACCTGTATCTTTAATCTGCTTTTATTCAGTTTATGTGCAGATCTCCCATTGACCTGGAAATCTGACAGTGGCCAGAGAGTGGGAGAAGAACCTTCGCTCCCTGATAGGAAAATGTCCTTCAGCTTTTCATTATCCAGTCACCAGCAGTTGAAAGGTTTTTCAATGTGGTCATTTAAGGAACAGCTCTCAATTTTGTTTTTAATTGGAAGTGCAATTGGGTGGGATGTAGGCGAGACTAGTCCCACCTCCTTCCATTATCTGAGTAGCTGTGATATTGCTTGTATGGTAGTTCACAGCTCTCCCATTCCCCTCCTTCTATAATGATGCACATGCATGCCCAGGTTACCGTGGAGGTCTGTCGGGAGAGGTGGAGATTGTCGCAAGGGGCTCTGTCAGCTAAGTATAAAGCTATGTTGCACACTCACATGTAATAGAAAGAGTCGGAGAACTCGCTCCTACCTCCCATCCAATTTTAGTTTTCGGGTAAAAAAAAATTAAATCTTTAGCACTAGGGTCTGCCATGCTACATTTAAGGAACTATACCAACTTATATTTTAACATTCCCTTTCAAATCACATGCTAAGGAAAATACACAACACCCCCGTGGGACTGGGTGGAATTCCCACTGCTTTGTAACTTATTATTTGTTATTATTAATAATGTCCCACTAATACACAGAGATAAATCAACAAGCTTCTATTACTGAACTACATCTCCCATCACTCTCTGCTATTGATGGTCAAGACCAAACTACTAGTATAAATGATCATATAATGAATAAATGAGTTTGGAGAGCAACTGTTGCAGCATTACTCCATGAAATCAAACTCCTTTGTATTGGCCTTAACCACAGGTTATACCATATGGGTTATTTACATATAGGCTAGGAAGTCATGTGTTTACCTATGACATCAGTAGTATTGTATACATTTATGAAAAACTGTTTATAGGTTAATCACCCCTTAACCCGAACTGCAATAGTTTTGAGAGAATTTAGATAAACCTGAAACGTACCCCTCATTTTGCATCCTGGTTCTTTCGGTAAGCAACTGTCAGTCATGGAAATGACAGTAGAGATTACTGACTGTAAGCTATTCCCCTGTCTCCTGTAAACATGTGCAAGCTCATAACCAGCTCAGAAAGCTTACAGAGTAGCAGAAACCTTTTAGCAGACAGTGGGAAGAATGTTTTGCTGCAGGTCTTTATCTGTCAGCTGTCATACTATTGCAGTTTTGGGTTAAGGGTGATTTACCTATATACAATTTTTCATTTGAGGGGTGAAATTGCCATTTAAGGAATACTATACGTGCAGTAACTGACTGCTCTCTGGCTCCTCCCACAGCCATTGCCCCCCTTCTCAGAGGTGAACATATAAAAAAAAGAGGGTGAGGATCCAAAAATTATCTTTTTCTGTATAGTGTGCTTTTAATATTAATGTAAATCCAAAAAAGACCCTAATAGACTAAAACCAAAAACTAAATCAAAGCTTATGTATTGTAGAATAATTAACTTCTTCCGTTGTAAGGCTATTGAAGGGTAAGTTTGACCCTCCAAAGTAAACTTAACCTTAGCTGCTGGTTCTCTATTTATCCCGATCTTCACCTGTGCTTGCTTCAGAGGTTGCCCTCTCTTCTTCAAGCTTTACAAGCTCATTTACAAGGTTGTACACGCTTGGTGAGCGGTCACTGGTATGACTGACAACTGCTACCACAGGAAGACATAGGTGCCACAGAGGTCAAAATGAATAGGGGACTTCAGGTACTTAGTGGATAATAAAGTTTAGCTGAGTTGTGGTTTGGGGGATCTTTGTTCATTTAAGTTTCATTTTGGGGATCAAACTTGCCCTTTAAGACCCCATTGAATTGCCTAACATGTATAAAATTACTGACCTGTATATTAGAATGTATAGCGTTTGCTCAAAGGCTGCCATGGAAATGTGGAAATTACCCAAAAGTCTCCTACTTATATTTGACCTGTATATGGTGAGAAACTATCCAGGACTTTAGATCCTTATACTACACTTGGTCTGCCATTTCTTTCCTGTTTTATCTCTCACTGTTTGTCCCCACAATGTCTTGTTTATTAACTAGGAATACATCTCTCTCCTGTCTCTCCTCTATCTACTTATCTGTTTCAGTTCTGCTTTCAGTCCTGAATTGTAACAACATAAAAATGAAGTTGTACTATTAGAGATGTAAAATTTAAATAAAATTCCTTTTAAAGAGTAAAGGATAATATGTAGTAATGCTCCACACCCTCCTATTGAGCCAATTGTGCTGTGCGTTTATACCAGCTGGCCAGGAATTAAATAGAATGTCAAGTCTTTTTTATTTTACTATTAAGCATTAAAAGGAGTGCAAGGGCAGTGAACTAGTGCTGGCCACTGTTCTTCAATGAACACTGATGTCTGCAAGGATACAATATAGATCTATGGGGGTCCCTTTCCACCTGACGTATCAAAATGTTGCTGTAATATGTGTTAGTAAGCGTTTCCTTTATGTCCTTAAAGGGTCACTGTACTCACTCAAACAACTTTATATTTTCTGAAACTACAATGTGAGTAAAATCGTGTGCTTGTTTTGTCATTAAATTATTATTGTTTAGTGACTGCTCCTAAATAACCCCCCCCGTCTCCCTTACTCACTGCCTTCTTGTAGTGTCTGCGACACTTATAAGTTCTGCACAGCCTCACCATGGACACTGCTCTGCTTACACATCTCCCTCTGCCTTCTTTTCTCTGATTCTCTTAATTGTTACAGAAAGTGTGCTGGCAGGCAACTAAAGATCTTAGTAAGAGGTCAGGGATGGGTCACATATTATAATTCCTGCTTCTGGAGTGACAGGTCTTTCCCTGTAAATTATGATTTAAGTTTTGGAGTACTGGGATCTTGCTGTATTTCATTTTCTGATTAAAATGTAAAATCTTTGATTAAAGATAAAGATACCCTTTAATACAAGGAAATAAACTATAATTTTCATTATAATTTAATTAAGATTGTTCTATTATCCAGTTAATTAGGGTATGCAAAGCACTAGGCCATTATCTAAAGTCTATCCAGGCAGCAACAGGAAAGGGCCAAAATGTCCATGGCTTGTATGCAAACATACACATAAATATAACATATACTGTATTGAACATAGATTAGTATTAGGGTTACTAGTTGCAGTGTAGCAGGGACCATTGCTGAATCATCCCATATATTGTAATAGGGTATCAAGTATGGAAAGATAAAGATCAAATTGTAATTTAAATGTAAAACTGAAATATAAAAAAAAAGAAATGTAAAAAGAAATATGTAACATAAAACCGGAGAATATCATAAAATATTGTAAAGAATTCAAGATAAGATTCCCTGTATACAAAAGGGTTTAATAAACAAGTATCTCAGCAGCACACAATCCCAGTTAAGCTTACAATGTTACTTTGGATTGGAACATTATTAAATGGGTCTTTGCCAGCATTAGATTGGGGCTGGCTCTCCTGCCAGACAACCTCTTGTCTCTCCCAAGCGCAGTGGGCATTAATACCTGTGCTGCATGTAAATTATTCATTTCCCTTCAGCAATGGAAATACATTCAGGGTTATTCAATAAAAGTTCTTCATTAAAAAGGTGCTTATTTTGCCCAACCAATCAGATGTTTCTTTCAAATGTTAAATAAGATCTGATGTGTTGGGGCAGAATTAGCTCCATTTTAAACGATAAGAACTTTTATTGAATTACCCTGATTGTGTTTGAAGTTCGTAAAAGATTTGCAGGATATTCATAAAAGTTCTTACTGTTAAAAATGGTGCTAATTTTGCCCCAACCAATCAGATGTTAGTTTTCAAATGTTAAATAATATCTGATTGGTTGGGGCAAAATTAGCACCATTTTTAACAATAGAACTTTTATTGAATCTCCCTGTTCATTTTCAAACAATATAGCAGGGCAGTCCGGGATATCTCAAAGGAAATTTTAAAACTAAAGAAATATATTTGATTCTTAGGACAGACTGCTAGATAATTGGTCCAACATCTTTCTCTAGAACAGTGAGGGGAGCATCAACGTGAACCCCTGTGGCTCGCCAACGTGGTTTAGCAATGATGGCACCTGCCGTCATACTCTTATATAGAAAGATATATGCACTAAATGATAGTGATCTTTAGTGTAGTGTTACCCAAGTAGGGTAGGATTATCTAGCTACTTTTAACCAATGCATATAATTTGTATGCTTTACTGTTACATCCAAGTCTTGCTATTGGAGCATTTTTTGGTACCCGTGTTTCCAGTCGCCAATAGGATTTGTTTCTCCCATTTACCTGGCCCGTCTATTCTCTGTGTTTTAAAGTGTTTGTCTTTATTTTACAGTTCTTAGTCTTCTGCTGTTCTGTATCTATTGGGGTCAGTATGCACAGGATGGAGTTGGGAACAGCAGTATCAGGTTCTTGGTGAGTTTATGAAGCCTGTCTGTGTTCAGTGTATTGCTCATTTGGTCTAAGCTGGCAGTGATGGGCAAGTACAGAAAGTCATTTCAGCTTTAATCTTTACACACGGCATGACATTTTACTTGGGAACTTGCCAGCATCACTTTGACAACTCACCACCCTTTAATATACTTTGATTTGCTCATGCTTTAAATGCATGAAAATATCAATTTAACAGCTGCGTTAAACTAAATCTTCTGCAGAATGTTTTAAATGAAGTTGCCTGTTAAAGGGGTGATGTTGGCAAAATACCTGGGCACTTAGTGGGTTCTAACCATAATGTGGCTTGCAGCTTTGTTAGGTGTCTAGTTTGAATGGTGTGATATCTAAACCTTTAAACCACCAAACAAATCAAGATGTAAGGCGGAGTTGTAGAGCTGTAACACAGACACACACTGCATAGATACATAGAACAGTGGTAGTAGGTGCTTTGTCTGATATTAGGAGCCAATCAGGCAACTCTGGGAGCCAATAGTGGTTGGTTGAACATTTTTAGCTGCATTGGAATGGCCCAGCCCTACCTACAAAAATACAATGGCAGCCAAGATCCACATGTATGGCTACTTGTGTCAGTAGTGATTGTAGCAGTGGACTGCTTCAGAAACATATACCTTCACTGTCATAGGGTATAGCTGCTGTGTGATTATTACACTGATATTTTATACTGTCTGTATATGAAATTATACTCAAAACTCTCTCTTTTTTGCAGCCAAGCTCCTGTTCTCTGCAAGTTTCCTTATATTTCTGCTTAGCTGATTCTACTGGGGAAAGATTCACTGTTACCAGGTGATACATCACGATACACAATAAGTCTAGAGTCTCCCTGTCCCAACTTACCCATATAACCTAATATCATAACTTCCATCCATATTTACCGACCGCTCCTGAATTTTGCACTAAAGTTCCCCTTCTCCTGTGACCCTGGTAATGGTTTGAGATCAACAGGAGCACAATACTGCAAACAGGGAGACAGTCAGTGTACTGATGAACTGCCAGGTCCAGTTAAGCAGAAGTAAATTATTTACATTCTCTTCACAATCTCTGTGCAGCGATTAAGGACTGGGACTAGTTGGAGCAATTATGTATTTAGAGACCACCCACTGTGACATGCATGTTTGTAATTCTAACAAGTGCATTACCTTTATATGATAGAAACCACTCCAAACAGATCCTGCATCTTGTCACCTTAATAACATTTCATGTACATCATTTCTACTGCGTCTGTAAGACTAGCAAAGTGCCGGACAGTCTGCAACCTTTCAGTGTGTTAACTGCGTTGTTATAGAGACCCAGATGGACGATCCTGGCATTAGTAATTACTGCATTGTATTTTCTGCATCTAACAGGAATGTCTACAGACTGGCTGACATTTTATTTTCCTTTTTTCTTAGAGGTCGTATTAGTCACCTGGGTTCCATCAAGCTGTCTGTGTATATGACGTTGTACAGGTGACACACACAGTGCTTTTTATACACGAGGCGCAGGTGAGAGGAGATTTGGATTCCTTCACGTTAATGGAGTTTTCTTCATACACAGAGCTACCCTGCATTTCACTGTCCAATACCCACAAACCATCTCCTCTCTCTCCTTCTTTCTTCTTCTTATCTTCAAGAATTTTCCCAACATGCTCGGTTTCTGCATTTCAATCTTTCTGTCAGACTGGAATCCGATTCGCCCATTTCTTTCCTCTGTTTCCCTCTCACTTTTTGTCCCATAGATGTCTTTCTGTTTATTAACTAGGAATACATCTCTCTCCTCTATCTACTTATCTGTTTCAGTTCTGCTTTCGGTCCTGATTTGTAACAAACAAAAATGAAGTTGTACTAGTTAGAGATGTAAAATTAGCCTCATTCCGTTCGTTTTAAATAAAGAGTAAAGGATAATATGTAGTAATGCTCCACACCGTCCTGTGGAGCCAATTGTGCTGTGCATTATACCAGCTGGCCAGGAATTAAATAGAATGCCAAGTCTATCTTAGTATATGATTTGTATATAGGGTTACTAGTTGCAGTGTAGCAGGACCATTGCCTGTAGGAATGTAGTTACGTGTTGTATTAGTCATGGAGGGATGAAGCATTTATTTACAGCTGTGGCTATGTAAAGCAATTATTAAAGCCAGTTGGTGTGGATAACTAGTAATGGTGGGGAGACTGGGTTGTATGGGTAATAGGCAGTTGGTAATAGGGTTTATAGGAATGTAAATGCTACAAACTTATCACTATTGGGAAACATTTCTCTATTTAATGACTCTAATTTACCATATTCTAATAAATCTTTAGCTCCCCCACCTGGTTTCTCTTGATAATTCTATCGTTTCCCCCCCACAGTTCTTTGATCCTGCTCAATTCCTATACACATACGAATCCCCACAGGATATGGTAACATAGCCTACATTTCCTTGCCTACATCTGGTTTTGTTACGCTGTGCTGGTGACACTCAAACACTTCCCTGAAAAACAAGCCTTCTATGTGCCCTTCTTTGCAGCTTACACACTCTGGTAAGTGCAGGGGATTACTGTGTGTGCTGGGTTTCTTCATAGTATAAGATACAATGTTATATGCAATATGACAGGAGGGGTACAAATCTACCTTCTTTAACAGCCAGTATTGCAACCTGAATTGCTTTATTGGATACTGGGTGTTTTTCCCTGTTTCTTATTATGAATACTTATACAATATATAGCTTGGCATTGTGTACATTATTTGTTACTGTGTGTTTTGGGTGGTTGGTTTGATGAAATGTGTCCTTGTGGCCTAAAATCGATATTATATGTATTTCAGTGGACATTAATCCTTATTTGGCCATTATAAACATATTTTAGTGTTTTAATTAGCTGGCCAAGGTCCAGCATGCAACATGCTAGGTGTGACTTGCATTGCCTGTGGAAGGTTAGCATTGATTTGCTACTGTCAGTGTATGGTTAATGGCACATTGATAAACTAACTGTCACCTGGCAGGTTCTTTGCAGTTCCGGTTATGGCTCTGATTGCAAATTTTGGAATCCCAAAGTGGCACTGAGAAGATTGTAAATGGAATCCAGCTGGGAATCACCTGTACGCACACGCAGTCTTCCTGGTGAGTAACTCACCCGGAGAGGGCACATTCTCTCTCACAGGAGTTAGGGTGTTGTTCATTTCACCTGATCTTGCCCATCTTGAAGGTACAGCTAAAAATTAAACTGTCCAGGTCCAGAAGACCAGGCTAGGTTACTATGTGTTTTAAAAAAGTGTCCAAAGCTAGTACCACAATTATGCTCTGTTCGGCCAATAGCTTTTTAGAAATGACCATCTCCCAGCAGCCCCTTCTCCCTCAGTACATGTAGCTCCTTTAGCACGTCTACCACTCACAAATTTGACACAATTGAACTCCATCTTAGAGCACAATTAAAAACACAATGTTGCCACTTGAAAATCCCTGGTCCATCTCGGAGTACATCGATAGGAACCCAGCTCTACCAACCTCATACATGGATAATGAACTACTATTTGGGTATACTCACTCATTCACACTCACCCCTCCTATACCGTTTCAGTCCCATTCCGTTACAGCAGCTTTCCATATTGTCTTTGTGTGGTTTTTGATTACTACTGAAACATATAGGCCAGAGAAAAAAAAGAAGCCTCATTATTATTAACCAATACAACCTTTGAAGTTGCCTATAGTACCGTGTCCAAATGCAAACACTTTTTTGGTACCCTACCTTGCGGCCTCAGATCTGATGGCCTCATCATGAAATGGGTGGTTCTTGGGGGGTTAAGGCGGGCTGGCTGCCAAAGCTGGCAGGTTGGATACACATTAATAGCGATATATTGCTCTATAAATAGTGTCCCATGTGTATTCAGGATGAATGATTATTGTTCTACATTAATTAATTTGTAATGTTCCTCCTTCCCTCTTTAGATCATTACCAGACCTTCAGCGCCAATAGAGAACTTTCCATATCATGTCCGCACTTCTCAAATTGGGATTATGGAGCAAAACACAGAAAAATTCCCCCACCATGTGTATGGGAATGTACCTTTATAAGCGATTCCGTTCCCAATGTCACTGAGCTGTTCTCCATTCCGAGCAATAATGGGAGTGCTGGAGGGTAAGAGAGATCTCTAAAAACCACGTTTACTATTGACCATAAGATTTTTGCTGTTAGTCTATCAATTAACCCTGAAACTGGTAATGAATTCTGGGGCCATTATTTGATGCATAAATAGGAGTTTGTATTATACATTTACATCCCTTAAAGGGAACTGTGGTCTCCATACAAGTTGCCTTATTAAAAGAGCACACTCCTTCCTTAAAATCACTCCAAGATCATGCTTCCAGCTGCAGTCAATCCAAAGTTAACATCAGTATAAAATCACTCCAAGATCATGCTTCCACTGCAGTCAATCCAAAGTTACATCATATAAATCACTCCAAGATCATGCTTCCAGCTGCAGTCAATCCAAAGTTACATCAGTATAAATGGTGATATTTATTTTTGCTAGTACTGTGAGCTGTGACATCCTCAGCACCACTGCTCTGCCCCCAGGTCTCAGTTTTGAGCATGTTCAATCTGCTGGACAGAACATCCTTAGCAGCATCATAAGCCCCGCTCAACCTTCTTTCCTTAAGTTGGCCATAGGTGAAAGGACAAGAATGGTTGCAGATCTGTTACTAGCTTCAGAAAATCTAATTTTAGGGGGGGGAGGGTACACAGCACATCATGTGACTGTCACAGACTCAGACATGTCAGGACAGACAAAGAAATGTAGCTTTACAAGCCTATAAGTTAAGATCCAGAGCTAGAGACATCATCTTAGGCTTGTTTGAAAGGTATGAGACCTACAATTACCCTTTAACCTTGACTTTCACTGTATCCTATTAATTTCTCGCCTCACTTTCCCCCACCAGATAACTAAACCAGTGCAGTATCCGGTAACCCTTGGGCAATGCTACTCCCATTAAACCTCTGGTCTCACCATGTGATCTCCCCCCATTATTAAATGGTGGCCCTGGAGTCTGAAGTGCCTGTTGGTGAAACACACTGGAGGGCTCCAACAACTGCACACTCCACAATTCACCATCAGAATGGATTCCCTGAATATTTCAGCATCCGCTCACGGGCCCTCAACCTATGTAGAGCCTGCAATTGGATCAGGAACCTACTGCATATTTTGGTCCTTCTAAGCCAAAATGGACCATATGAAGCCACATGAACTTGACTTCTGACCAGAACCCTATCTTTGTGTAAATGCTGGGTATGAGTATAGAATTGTGTAAATGTACACTTGCCTATGTGTGTGCGTATCTAGGGTAGGAACCACGGGGATACGTATTCTTTTTGCACTGTATATTTCATTACTTTTCATAGGTTTTCCTTTAATGTCTGCTTGTAGAGGAATTCCTGTTCAATTACACTAATAATCATAAATCTTCTTCCATCCTTTCTCTGGCTAAGTAACTTCATCTGTTTCCCCTATTCAGGTCACTGAGTCTTGTTTGTGTGGTTTTGGTGGTTTTTCTATTCCAGCTTTACGGACCTGTGTAGTCCATTAGTCTGTATCTTTCTATGTCTCCCCATTACAGCCTGTAGTCTTTTTTTTCCATTAATAGTTGGCCGCATGGATGGTCTCTCTGTTCTGCTGTTTCCTGGATGTCTTTGAACCCTGGGGCCCTATTTATAAAAAATCGTTTATCGTTATCGTAAAAATACCGATCGTTATCGTAAAATAACGACCGGTTTTTACCGATAACGACCGTTATTACCGATAACGACCGTTATTTACCGATAACGTTCATATCGGTAATAACGACCGTTATCGGTAAATACCTATCGTTATCGGTAAATCGACCGTTATCGGTAAATAACGGTCGTTATCGGTAAAACCCCGGTCGTTTTTTTACGATAACGTCGGTATTTTACGATAACTATACGATTTTTTATAAATAGGGCCCCTGTGTCACTTTTCAGTCGGTGTCTATTTCAGTTTTTTGTTAGGCCCTTGAGCCTATCCGTTGTTTTGCCAATACTATCGATGCCATTCTGATGTTTACCAGTCCCATCCAATCACCATTCATTTCATCACTAAATTGTCCTGAGCTCTTTCCTGTAGTCCAGAGTGATGCACTTTATGACCCCTGAATATTTTCTGCAGACCCTTTCATGGTTGTTATTATGGGTTTGTTCCTAAAATATTGCCAGCTTGTTTTGACCTAAGATTGCATGTACTGTCCTGCACAAATAAAACCGACCTGCAGAGGGATAATGTCCTGCACAATAAACCCAGCTCATACCCATGTTCATAGTGATGTCAAGGAGAATATACCCACTAAATGTAAATATAAGGGTGAACTGAAAGCCTATGCAGTATGAGAGAGATGGCGTATACGAGAAGTAGCAATATAAGAGCACATACGGGCTGGCCATCGATGTACATTGACACAAACACACTCATAAGCATGTTCTAACCCCTCCCCTCATATGTAAATGACTTATGGAGTTTGTGCTATTTTTTTTATAGCTGTCGTTCAGCCCTGGGCTATGTTGTTAGCCTGTTTCATTGCGGTGTTACCGTTGGTGTCTGATTGTTCTTGTACCTTGTCTATAACAGGAAACAACCTTCCATTGCTTCAATAACCAGTTTAGGACTTTTCATATGATGACAAGTTAGGGGGTGCTGGGGGGGTCAAAAAGTGACCTTACAATATTAACTTCAATTGAACGTGATGACGCCCCCATAGTTGTAGATCACAGCCATCTTGTACGCTACTGATGAGCCTCTGTACCCCTTGTAATCCAAGGTGCTTGATCTTATTTCACGTTCCGCCGATGACACACTTATATCCGACACCTAGAAAAGGACGACGAGTTGCAAAATAAAATCTCATTTTTATACCAGATGTGCCTGTTTTTTTGTGTGAACAGAATTATGGGAGTCTTTAGTTATCATTTTATAGGGCATGATCGTCCCTAAAACAAAAAACTCGTCACATATTCCTGGGCAGTCTATTGAATGCACGCTGGGCAGTTTTTATCAGGCGATTCATGGAATCAATTGTGAACCCACTAGAAAAATCTACTTGTGTATGCCAGAGATTTTTCTATTAGTATCTAACATCACGTTGACTCCAAACTAAAGTTGTCCTAATAATAAAAAGGCTAATTCAGGTCACAACCTCACACACACAAAGAAAGCCAATGTGACGCCTACCTCATCTGTTAGGGGTTTAGCAATTGGTTCCTACCCCGATGGCAAAAGAACTAACAGGGTTATTCAATAAAATTCTTATTGGCTAAAATTGTGCTAATTTTGCCCCAACCAATCAGATGTTAGCTTTCAAATGTTAAATGAGATTGATTGGTTGGGGCAAAATTAGCACCATTTTAAACGATAAGCGGGAGATTCAATACGCTTCTCCCGTAACTTACCTTAGCCCGATCCCGCGATACAATAACTGATGTAAACGAATTACGTCAGTTATTGCATCGCGGGATCGGGCTAAGGTAAGGACGGGACTTTAACGCTCCACAAGCCTTAGCGTTAGTTTACGCTACGAAGTAGCGCAAACTAAAGCTGGGTACACACATTAACGATAAAGCCCCGATATCGTCGGATCCGACGGGATCGGGGCTTTATCGTTAATGTGTGTATGCTCGTTTCCCTATAGAGGAGTCTAGCGCGGCCGATGGAAAACACACAGTCCCGAGCGTTCTCCTTATGAAGTTCAGGGAGAACGCTCGGGACTGTGTGTATGCGATCTTTGAAGATGGCAGACAGGATCTTGCAGATCCAGTCTGTCATCTTTCAGAAATCTGTTACTGTGTGTACCTAGCTTTAATGCTACGGGTTTTGGATCATTAGCACATCGCTATTTCCAAAAACATTAGAAATGGCGGCTGGCCCTAAAATCCGTCGTAAACCCATGTTAACCCAAATTTTTTTCGGGTTAACATGGGTTTTAGATGGAAAGGGCCATATTGACTCCCCTAGAACTTTATTGAATCTCCCTGTAAATGATTATTTAGTAAAAAGGTTAACTAAATCTTCCTTAAAATGACATCTATTTATTCATTTCTCTTTCTTGAAAAATCCATACAGTAAATATGTAAATGCATTTATAACAGCAACAAACTAAAGGGTTTCAGAACTTGCACACATTGCAATGATCAGCACTGTCTGGATTGGGTTTAAGTGTTCTTAAGTGCTCCTTGACTATGATCAGCTTGTAAAACACGTTGAAATGATTTGAACTTACATAATGGGACCTGCATATCATCTACCAACTATTGTTTCTGATAACCTAAGTTGACCTTGCTTGGAGTGGCTAGATAGTTCCGATTGCATTTATATCTGACTAGCGTATGACTAATCAGTATGTTTTATTGCCTTTTAATAGCATTGACATTACCGATATAAAATCAAGTTCATGATAAAGTATTCTATAACCATGTACAAAAACAGCACCATTGTGGGTTAATCAGCTATGCAGGCCCTTTCACCTGCATCATGCCCTCTACTTGAGCCATAGAATGTTATGGTGGGTACATATCATACAATTCTTCCTCCTGGCCGACCCAATTAAGGCTTCCAGTCAGCCAGGAAGAAGGACTCGGCAAAAGCAGCCAGCTTAAAGGGCAAGCTTAAGGCTATATAGCTAATTTTTGCTATACTTAGCATTAACAAAAATGCTTCTTACATATTTTCACAGCCCTGAACCTTAGTGACTGGTAGAGACGCCTCCTCTGCGCTGTTCAAGTAAACTGCAACTCTGGGAATGGTGCTCAGCAGGCTTTGTAAGTTACGTTAGATGCTTTTATAGCAAAAATTGTGTTTGGGGGTGGGCTCAAGCTGCTGTTATAATTGGTGAGGATGGACATGCATTTTAATCACAAATTGACATTCCCTTCATTACAGACCACAGATTATTCTGAAAAGTCAATTGGCCTTATAGCGTGCTAAAATTTACCTTTCTAATTATATGCAGCAACCAATCAAATTTTGTATTTTGGGAAGCTAGATACCGTCCGATTGTTTCTACATATAAACCGCACAACCACATATAAACCCCATTGTGCTAGCTTTTGATGTGATGGAAATAACAGGTTATAGTGAAAAGTAATAACCAAGATGCTGCTGCCTGTTGGCTACCGTGTTAAAATAACACAGATTCTGGTTATTTTGTATGACAGAACCATGACAGGCACCAGCATTATTCAACACAGCAAATGTATGACATGCTTAAGAAATCATTCATTTAAATGTTAGCTATCTAGCCTCGTACTAAATAGGTCCGGGGGGGTTAGTGGTATCCCTACCGATGTCTGGGATTGACTGACTGCCATGCCACACTGGGTTATGTACAAGTATCAATGAGGATGTAAACAGGGTGTTTTTATTGCAGGAAACCTTTAACATTGTTGCAGACGTGGAGCATATTTTTCCCATCCTTAGCCTTATGTTAGGCTTTGTGGGATGATTTTCAAAATACCTAAAGCTGCCTCCATAGAATAGGACATCACTGCAGACAAAATGCCTCAATGCTCTTTGTAGCGTAAGCCTAAAACAGCAAATGTTACCTGGAGGACTTTTCTTCCATGATGGGAAATATAACGCACTATCTGGCCAGTCAAAATAATAAATCGAAGATTGGTAAAAATAATTATTCCTGCCATACACCTGGCCAACTTTCATCAATTTGGTCTCTATCTGACCAGAACGTCAAATATGTTTAGTAGTGTCCAGGTACCAATTCTCACCTTGCAACATAGCTCCGGCTTTCCTCTCGCAACTTCTCACCACCAGATGGCGAGCTGTCTCCACCGTGCTCTTTTGCGAATTGTGCCTGTAATAAGATAGAAGTACGATCTAAGGTAGGAGCGCGAATGGCTTGTGGCCCATGGGGGGGGGGGGAGGCAAAATGGGGTGGTGTGGCTTCACGGGTCGGCATGGCTTTGCAGGTGTAGCTAGTCATTCGTCATTTTGAACTTGGTATTTATTTATACAGTTCCTCAATAGACATTTATCCTCACCATAATTCCTGAAGAATAAAGATTTGTAAGCCTGTCACCACATCAAGGTAGACTCTTTTAGCAGGGCCCTAACTAACTTACTAATCTAACCTAACAAACTATCTAAAGCTAACCTAACCATAAAATGCCTTTTAACAATATCTAACACATTTAGTAAAGGAAAATATGAAAATCTGCAGCAAAGTTTTTTGAGCAATCTAGTGGCAATCAGTGAGAACAGACAGTAAAGGTCCCATACAGTGAGAACAGACGTAAAGGTCCCATACATGTGAGACAAAGACAGTAAAGGTCCCATACAGTGAGAACAGACGTAATGGTCCCATACAGTGAGACCAGACCAGTAATGGTCCCATACAGTGAGAACAGACAGTAAGGTCCCATACAGTGGAAACAGACGGTAAGGTCCCATACAGTGAGAACAGACGGTAAAGGTCCCATACAGTGAGAACAGATGGTAAAGTGTCCCATACAGTGAGAACGAGAGGAAAGTCCCATACAGTGTAACAGACGTAAAGGTCCCTACAGGTAACAGACGGTAAAGGTCCCATACAGTGAGAACACGAGGTAAAGGTCCCATACAGTGAGAACAGACAGTAAAGGTTCCCATACAGTGAGAACAAGAGGAAAGGTCCCATACACGTGAGAACAGACAGTAAAGGTCCCATCCAGTGAGAACAACAGTAAGGTCCCATACAGTGAGACAGAGAGGAAAGGTCCCATACAGTGGAAACAGAACGTAAGGTCCCAACAGTGAGAACAGACGGTAAAGTCCCATACAGTGAGGACATAAAGGTCCCTACAGTGGAGAACAGACGTAAAGGTCCCAATCAGTTGAGAACAGAGAGGAAAGGTCCCATACAGTGGAACAAAGAAGGCAATGTCCCATACAGTAGACAGACGGTAAGGTCCCATACAGTGATAACAGACGGTAAAGGTCCCATACAGTGAGAACAGACGTAAAGGTCCATACAGTGATAACAGACGGTAAAGGTCCCATACAGTGAAAATATACGAAGCAGATTGTGTGTTTTGTGATTCATGTAATAAACAGAGAGAAGATTGTGTATTTTGTGATTCATGTTAATATACAGAGAGCAGTTTTGTATTTTGTGATTCATGTAATATACAAGAAGACTGTGTATTTTGTGATTCATGTAATATTATAAGAGCAGATTGTGTATTTTGTGATTTGTGTTATACATAAGAGCAGATTGTGTATTTTGTAGTTCATTTAATATTCCAAGGCCAAATTGTGTATTTTGTAATTAATTTAATATATCGAGAGCAGATTGTGTATTTAGTAATTCATTTACTATACCGAGTGCAAATTGTGTATTTTGTAATTCATTTAATAATCCAGATCAGATTGTGTATTTTGTTATTCGTTTATTACACAGAGAGCAGATTGTGTATTTTGTAATTCATTTACTATACTGAGAGCAAATTGTGTATTTGTAATTAATTTAATATATCCAGATCAGATTTTTGTATTTTGTTATTTGTTTAATATACAGAGAGCAGATTGTGTATTTTGTAATTCATTTAATATATCGAGAGCTGATTGTGTATTTTTGTAATTCGTTTAATATACAGAGAGCAGATTTGGTATTTTGTATTATTTAATTATCGAGAGCAGAATGTCTATTTTGTAATTCATTTAATATATCAAGAGCTGATTGTGTATTTTGTAATTCGTTTGATATACAGAGAGCAGATTGTGTATTTGTAATTATTTAATATATCAAGACGATTGTGTATTTTGTAATATTTAATATATCCGAGCAGATTGTGTATTTTGTAATTCATTTGAAATACCGAGAGCAGATTGTGTATTTTGTAATTCATTTACTATCCCGAGAGCAGATTGTGTATTTTGTATTTCTTTATATATCGAGAGCTGATTGTTATTTTGTAATTCGTTTAATATACAGAGAGCAGATTTGTATTTGTAATTCATTTATATACCAGATCAGATTCTGTATTTGTAAATTCATTTAACATACGAGAGCAGATTGTGTATTTTGTATTTCATTTAATATATCGAGAGCTGATTGTATATTTTGTAATTCGTTTAATATACAGAGAGCAGATTGTGTATTTTGTGATCATTTAATATACAGAGAGCAGATTGTGTATTTTGTAATTCATTTAATATATCCAGATCAGATTCTGTATTTTGTAAATTCATTTAAAATACCGAGAGCAGATTGTGTATTTTGTAATTCATTTACTATCCCGAGACAGATTGTGTATTTTGTATTTCATTAATATACGAGAGCAGATGTGTTAATGTGATTCATTTAAATATCGAGAGCAGATTGTGTATTTTGCATTCATTTACTATATCGAGAGAAGATTTGTGTATTTTGTGATTCATTTAATATACGAGAGCAGATTGTGTATTTTGTATTTCATTTAATATATCGAGAGCAGATTGTGTAATTTGTGATTCATTTAATATATCGAGAGCAGATTGTGTATTTTGTGATTCATTTACTATATCGAGAGAAGATTGTGTATTTTGTGATTCATTTAATATATCGAGAGCAGATTGTGTATTTTGCAATTCATTTACTATATCGAGAGAAGATTGTGTATTTTGTGATTCATTTAATATATCGAGAGCAGATTGTGTATTTTGCAATTCATTTACTATATCAAGAGAAGATTGTGTATTTTGTGATTCATCTATACATCTTCATCTTTACAGTCCAAACTGTTGTGTTCCTGTATTGCATTTTGTAAGGTATTTCTGAATGCGTCTGTTATCTTGAACTATTCACATGTATCCTAATATATGGTTGGATACGTCTCTCCCTCTATAGATATATTGAGGGGTCGGCAGCTTCTACACACGACATACAAGATGTTTATGGGTGCGGCAGGCGTGGAGGGTAAGTAACTTACAGCAGTGCTGATTCTTTTTGCATGTCACAAGATGAATGGCTCAATATAAACAAACAGAGGGGATATATTACCAACATATTTCTGGCAGTGCTGTCAATGATTTCCAATGCCTTGTGGTTGTTTGTATTACTCTTCCTGATTTAACTTAATTACAGACATCTTGTAAAACAAACATCTTCAATTCACACCGGATTAATGGAAGTTCAGCTGTTAGTTTTATGTCACATGGGAAAAGTTCTTCCTGATTCCTGCTAAATCCCTGATTGGATCACGGCTGATTTTATGTAATAACCATTTATGCTGATGACAATATCTACTTTTCATTGGTCACTTTTTTTTAGCATAAAAATAAATTAATTCCCACCCCCACACACTAATTTTAAAAGCTACAAATAATCACTTTAATTTATGGACACTGTACATTCTGACTCCTCCCACAATCTGTGTTTCTGACATAGCTCATATGTTAATGAAGGGGGGCAGATTGGGGGAGGAGCCAGAAGGCAGTCATTTACTGCAAGAATAGAGTGTCCCTTTAAATTCAAAACTTGTACTAAATAATTTGCAATGCTATTGTTGCATATGGCTATACAACCAAGCTTAGGTATTGCAAAGCTAGGGCAGAATATGCAAACAGTGCTAGAATTCCATCTGCAGATAATTTATTGTAAGGATTGTTAATATTTCTGATAGACAAATGCAAAGAGAAAGTAATAAAATAAGGATTTGTCTGCTGAAGGCAGAGATTGTGTTTGTACCCTGACGGTTCATATCAAATCAAAATCAGATACTTGGTAAATACTGCAGGCTGGAAAGATAACAGTGAGGGATTCTCAACACCTGTATCTTTAATCTGCTTTTATCAGTTATGTGCAGATCTCCCATTGACCTGGAAATCTGACAGTGGCCAGAGAGTGGGAGAAAGAACCTTCGCTCCCTGATAGGAAAATGTCCTTCAGCTTTTCATTATCCAGTCACCAGCAGTTGAAAGGTTTTTCAATGTGGTCATTTAAAGGAACAGCTCTCAATTTTGTTTTTAATTGGAAAGTGCAATTGGGTGGGATGTAGGCGAGACTAGTCCCACCTCCTTCCATTATCTGAGTAGCTGTGATATTGCTTGTATGGTAGTTCACAGCTCTCCCATTCCCCCTCCTTCTATAATGTATGCACATGCATGCCCAGGTTACCGATGGGAGGTCTGTCGGGAGAGGTGGAGATTGTCGCAAGGGGCTCTGTCAGCTAAGTATAAGCAGTATGTTGCACAACTCACATGTAATAGCAAGAGGTCGGAGAACTCGCTCCTACCTCCCATCCAATTTTAGTTTTCGGGTAAAAAAAAATTAAATCTTTAAGCACTAGAGGTCTGCCATGCTACATTTAAGGAACTATACCAACTTATATTTTAACATTCCCTTTCAAATCACAATGCTAAGGAAAATACACTAACACCCCCGTGGGACTGGGTGGAATTCCCACTGCTTTGTAACTTATTATTTGTTATTATTAATAATGTCCCACTAATACACAGATGATAAATCAACAAGCTTCTATTACTGAACTACATCTCCCATCACTCTCTGCTAATTGATGGTCAAGACCAAACTACTAGTATAAATGATCATATAATGAATAAATGAGTTTGGAGAGCAAGACTGTTGCAGCATTACTCCATGAAATCAAACTCTCTTTGTAGTGGCCTTAACCACAGGTTATACCATATGGGTTATGTACATATAGGCTAGGAAGTCATGTGTTTACCTATGACATCAGTAGTATTGTATACATTTATGAAAAACTGTTTATAGGTTAATCACCCCTTAAACCCAGAACTGCAATAGTTTTGAGAGAATTTAGATAAACCTGAAACGTACCCCTCATTTTGCATCCTGGTTCTTTCGGTAAGCAACTGTCAGTCATGGAAATGACAGTAGAGATTACTGACTGTAAGCTATTCCCCTGTCTCCTGTAAACATGTGCAAGCTCATAACCAGCTCAGAAAGCTTACAGAGTAGGCAGAAACCTTTTAGCAGACAGTGGGAAGAATGTTTTGCTGCAGGTCTTATATCTGTCAGCTGTCATACTATTGCAGTTTTGGGTTAAGGGTGATTTACCTATATACAATTTTTCATTTGAGGGGTGAAATTGCCATTTAAGGAATACTATACTCGTGCAGTAACTGACTGCTCTCTGGCTCCTCCCACAGCCATTGCCCCCCTTCTCAGAGGTGAACATATAAAAAAAAGAGGGTGAGGATCCAGAAAATTATCTTTTTCTGTATAGTGTGCTTTTAATATTAATTGTAAATCCAAAAAAGACCCTAATAGACTAAAACCAAAAACTAAATCAAAAGCTTATGTATTGTAGGAAATAATTAACTTCTTCCGTTGTAAGGCTATTGAAGGGTAAGTTTGACCCTCCAAAGTGAAACTTAACCTTAGCTGCTGGTTCTCTATTTATCCCGATCTTCACCTGTGCTTGCTTCAGAGGTTGCCCTCTCTTCTTCAAGCTTTACAAGCTCATTTACAAGGTTGTACACGCTTGGTGAGCGGTCACTGGTATGACTGACAACTGCTACCCGGAAGGAAGACATAGGTGCCAGCAGAGGTCAAAATGAATAGGGGACTTCAGGTACTTAGTGGATAATAAAAGTTTAGCTGAGTTGTGGTTTGGGGGATCTTTGTTCATTTAAGTTTCATTTTGGGGATCAAACTTGCCCTTTAAGACCCCATTGAATTGCCTAACATGTATAAAAGTACTGACCTGTATATTAGAATGTATAGCGTTTGCTCAAAGGCTGCCATGGAAATGTGGAAATTACCCAAAAGTCTCCTACTTATATTTGACCTGTATATGGTGAGAGAACTATCCAGGGACTTTAGATCCTTATACTACACTTGGTCTGCCCATTTCTTTCCTGTTTATCTCTCACTGTTTGTCCCCACAGATGTCTTGTTTATTAACTAGGAATACATCTCTCTCCTGTCTCTCCTCTATCTACTTATCTGTTTCAGTTCTGCTTTCAGTCCTGAATTGTAACAAACATAAAAATGAAGTTGTACTAGTTAGAGATGTAAAATTTAAATAAAATTCCTTTTAAAGAGTAAAGGATAATATGTAGTAATGCTCCACACCCTCCTATTGAGCCAATTGTGCTGTGCGTTTATACCAGCTGGCCAGGAATTAAATAGAATGTCAAGTCTATTTTATTTTACTATTAAGCATTAAAAGGAGTGCAAGGGCAGTGAACTAGTGCTGGCCACTGTTCTTTCAATGAACACTGATGTCCTGCAAGGATACAATATAGATCTATGGGGGTCCCTTTCCACCTGACGTATCAAAAATGTTGCTGTAATGATGTGTTAGTAAGCGTTTCCTTTTATGTCCTTAAAGGGTCACTGTACTCACTCAAACAACTTTATATTTTCTGAAACTACAATGTGAGTAAAATCGTGTGCTTGTTTTGTCATTAAATTATTATTGTTTAGTGACTGCTCCTAAATAACCCCCCCCCGTCTCCCTTACTCACTGCCTTCTTGTAGTGTCTGCGACACTTATAAGTTCTGCACAGCCTCACCATGGACACTGCTCTGCTTACACATCTCCCTCTGCCTTCTTTTCTCTGATTCTCTTAATTGTTACAGAAAGTGTGCTGGCAGGCAACTAAAGATCTTAGTAAGAGGTCAGGGATGGGTCACATATTATAATTCCTGCTTCTGGAGTGACAGGTCTTTCCCTGTAAATTATGATTTAAGTTTTGGAGTACTGGGATCTTGCTGTATTTCATTTTCTGATTAAAATGTAAAAATCTTTGATTAAAGATAAAGATACCCTTTAATAACAAGGATAATAAACTATAATTTTCATTATAATTTAATGTTAAGATTGTTCTATTATCCAGTTAATTAGGGTATGCAAAGCACTAGGCCATTATCTAAAGTCTATCCAGGCAGCAACAGGAAAGGGCCAAAATGTCCATGGCTTGTATGCAAACATACACATAAATATACATATACTGTATGTGAACATGATTAGTATATAGGGTTACTAGTTGCAGTGTAGCAGGGACCATTGCTGAATCATCCCATATATTGTAATAAGGGTATACAAGTATGGAAAGATAAAGATCAAATTGTAATTTAAATGTAAAACTGAAATATAAAAAAAAAAGAAAATGTAAAAAAGAAATATGTAACATAAAACCTGAGAATATCATAAAAATATTGTAAAAGAATTCAAGATAAGATTCCCTGTATAACAAAAGGGTTTAATAAACAGAGTATCTCAGCAGCACACAATCCCAGTTAAAGCTTACAATGTTACTTTGGATTGGAACATTATTAAAATGGGTCTTTGCCAGCATTAGATTGGGGCTGGCTCTCCTGCCAGACAAACCTCTTGTCTCTCCCAAGCGCAGTGGGCATTAATACCTGTGCTGCATGTAAAATTATTCATTTCCCTTCAGCAATGGAAATACATTCAGGGTTATTCAATAAAAGTTCTTATCATTAAAAAGGGTGCTTATTTTGCCCCAACCAATCAGATGTTATCTTTCAAATGTTAAATAAGATCTGATTGGTTGGGGCAGAATTAGCTCCATTTTAAACGATAAGAACTTTTATTGAATTACCCTGATTGTGTTTGAAGTTCGTAAAAGATTTGCAGGGATATTCAATAAAAGTTCTTACTGTTAAAAATGGTGCTAATTTTGCCCCAACCAATCAGATGTTAGTTTTCAAATGTTAAATAATATCTGATTGGTTGGGGCAAAATTAGCACCATTTTTAACAATAAGAACTTTTATTGAATCTCCCTGTTCATTTTCAAACAATATAGCAGGGCAGTCCAGGGATATCTCAAAGGAAATTTTAAAACTAAAGAAATATATTTGATTCTTAGGACAGACTGCTAGATAATTGGTCCAACAATCTTTCTCTAGGAACAGTGAGGGGAGCATCAACGTGAACCCCTGTGGCTCGCCAACGTGGTTTAGCAATGATGGCACCCTGCCGTCATACTCTTATATAGAAAGATATATGCACTAAATGATAGTGATCTTTAGTGTAGTGTATTACCCAAGTAGGGGTAGGATTATCTAGCTACTTTTAACCAATGCATATCAATTTGTATGCTTTACTGTTACATCCAAGTCTTGCTATTGGAGCATTTTTTGGTACCCGTGTTTCCAGTCGCCAATAGGATTTGTTTCTCCCATTTACCTGGCCCGTCTATTTCTGTGTTTTAAAGTGTTTGTCTTTATTTTACAGTTCTTAGTCTTCTGCTGTTCTGTATCTATTGGGGTCAGTATGCACAGGATGGAGTTGGGAACAGCAGTATCAAGGTTCTTGGTGAGTTTATGAAGCCTGTCTGTGTTCAGTGTATTGCTCATTTGGTCTAAAGCTGGCAGTGAATGGGCAAGTACAGAAAGTCATTTCAGCTTTAATCTTTACACACAGGCTATGACATTTTACTTGGGAACTTGCGCAGCATCACTTTGACAACTCACCACCCTTTAATATACTTTGATTTGCTCATGCTTTAAATGCATGGAAAATATCAATTTAACAGCTGCGTTAAAACTAAATCTTCTGCAGAATGTTTTAAATGAAGTTGCCTGTTAAAGGGGTGATGTTGGCAAAATACCTGGGCACTTAGTGGGTTCTAACCATGAATGTGGCTTGCAGCTTTGTTAGGTGTCTAGTTTGAATGGTGTGATATCTAAACCTTTAAACCACCAAACAAATCAAGATGTAGAGCGGAGTTGTAGAGCTGATAACACAGACACACACTGCATAGATACATAGAATCAGTGGGTAGTAGGGTGCTTTGTCTGATATTAGGAGCCAATCAGGCAACTCTGGGAGCCAATAGTGGTTGGTTGAACATTTTTAGCTGCATTGGAATGGCCCAGCCCTACCTACAAAAATACAAATGGCAGCCAAGATCCACATGTATGGCTACTTGTGTCAGTAAGTGATTGTAGCAGTGGACTGCTTCAGAAACATATACCTTCACTGTCATAGGGTATAGCTGCTGTGTGATTAGTACACTGAGTATTTTATACTGTCTGTATATGAAATTATACTCAAAACTCTCTCTTTTTTGCAGCCAAGCTCCTGTTCTCTGCAAGTTTCCTTATATTTCTGCTTATGCTGATTCTACTGGGGAAAGGATTCACTGTTACCAGGTGATACATCACGATACACAATAAGTCTATGAGTCTCCCTGTCCCAACTTACCCATATAACCTAATATCATAACTTCCATCCATATTTACCGACCGTCCTGAATTTTGCACTAAAGTTCCCCTTCTCCTGTGACCCTGGTAATGGTTTGAGATCAACAGGAGCACAATACTGCAAACAGCAGGGAGACAGTCAGTGTACGATGAACTGCCAGGTCCAGTTAAGCAGAAGTAAATTATTTACATTCTCTTCACAATCTCTGTGCAGCGATTAAGGACTGGGACTAGTTGGAGCAATTATGTATTTAGAGACCACCCAGCTGTGACATGCATGTTTGTAATTCTAAACAAGTGCATTACCTTTATATGATAGAAACCACTCCAAACAGATCCTGCATCTTGTCACCTTAATAACATTTCATGTACATCATTTCTACTGCGTCTGTAAGACTAGCAAAGTGACGGACAGTCTGCAACCTTTCAGGTGTTAACTGCGTTGTTATAGAGACCCAGATGGACGATCCTGGCATTAGTACATTACTGCATTGTATTTTCTGCATCTAACAGGAATGTCTACAGACTGGCTGACATTTTATTTTTCCTTTTTTCTTAGAGGTCGTATTAGTCACCTGGGTTCCATCAAGCTGTCTGTGTATATGACGTTGTACACGGTGACACACACAGTGCTTTTTATACACGAGGCGCAGGTGAGAGGAGATTTGGATTCCTTCACGTTAATGGAGTTTTCTTCATACACAGAGCTACCGCTGACATTTCACTGTCCAATACCCACAAACCATCTCCTCTCTCTCCCTTTCTTCTTCTTATCTTCAAGAATTTTCCCAACATGCTCGGTTTCTGCATTTCAATCTTTCTGTCACGACTGGAATCCGATTCGCCCATTTCTTTCCTCTGTTTACCTCTCACTGTTTGTCCCCATAGATGTCTTATCTTGTTTATTAACTAGGAATACATCTCTCTCCTCTATCTACTTATCTGTTTCAGTTCTGCTTTCGGTCCTGATTTGTAACAAACATAAAAATGAAGTTGTACTAGTTAGAGATGTAAAATTAGCCTCATTCCGTTCGTTTTAAATAAAGAGTAAAGGATAATATGTAGTAATGCTCCACACCGTCCTGTGGAGCCAATTGTGCTGTGCATTTATACCAGCTGGCCAGGAATTAAATAGAATGCCAAGTCTATCTTAGTATGATGATTTGTATATAGGGTTACTAGTTGCAGTGTAGCAGGGACCATTGCCTGTAGGAATGTAGGTTACGTGTTGTATTAGTCAATGGAGGGATGAAAGCATTTATTTACAGCTGTGGCTATGTAAAGCATTATTATAAAGCCAGTTGGTGTGGATAACTAGTAATGGTGGGGAGACTGGGTGTATGGGTAATAGGCAGTTGGTAATAGGGTTATAGGAATGTAAATGCTACAAAACGTATCACTATTGGGAAACATTTCTCTATTTAATGACTCTAATTTACCATATTCTAAATAAATCTTTAGCTCCCCCACCTGGTTTCTCTTGATAATTCTATCGTTTCCCCCCCACAGTTCTTTGATCCTGCTCAAGTCCTATACACATACGAATCCCCAGCAGGATATGGTAACATAGCCCTACAGTTCCTTGCCTACATCTGGTTTTGTTACGCTGTGCTGGTGACACTCAAACACTTCCCTGAAAAACAAGCCTTCTATGTGCCCTTCTTTGCAGCTTACACACTCTGGTAAGTGCAGGGGGATTACTGTGTGTGCTGGGTTTCTTCATAGTATAAGATACAATGTTATATGCAATATGACAGGAGGGGGTACAAATCTAACTTCTTTAACAGCCAAGTATTGCAACCTGAATTGCTTTATTGGATACTGGGTGTTTTTCCCTGTTTCTTATTATGAATACTTATACAATATATAGCTTGGCATTGTGTAGCATTAGTGTTACTGTGTGTTGTGGGTGGTTGGTTTGATGAAATGTGTCCTTGTGCCTAAAATCGATATTATATGTATTTCAGTGGACATTAATCCTTATTTGGCCATTACTAAACAATATTTTAGTGTTTTAATTAGCTGGCCAAAGGTCCAGCATGCAACATGCTAGGTGTGACTTGCATTGCCTGTGGAAGGTTAGCATTGATTTGCTACTGTCAGTGTATGGTTAATGGCACATTGATAAACTAACTGTCACCTGGCAGGTTCTTTGCAGTTCCGGTTATGGCTCTGATTGCAAATTTTGGAATCCCAAAGTGGGCACGTGAGAAGATTGTAAATGGAATCCAGCTGGGAATCCACCTGTACGCACACGCAGTCTTCCTGGTGAGTAACGTCACCCAGGAGAGGGCACATTCTCTCTCACAGGGAGTTAGGGTGTTGTTCAGTTCAGCCTGATCTTGCCCATCTTGAAGGTACAGCTAAAAAATTAAACTGTCCAGGTCCAGAAGACCAGGCTAGGTTACTATGTGTTTTAAAAAAGTGTCCAAAGCTAGTACCACAATTATGCTCTGATTCGGCCAATCAGCTTTTTAGAAATGACCATCTCCCAGCAGCCCCTTCTCCCTCAGTACATGTAGCTCCTTTAGCACGTCTACCACTCACAAATTTGACACAATTGAACTCCATCTTTAGAGCACAATTAAAACACAATGTTGCCATCTTGAAAATCCCTGGTCCATCTCGGGAGTACATCGATAGGAAAACCAGCTCTACCAACCTCATACATGGATAATGAACTACTATTTGGGTATACTCACTCATTCACACTCACCCCTCCTATACCGTTTCATGTCCCATTCCGTTACAGCAGCTTTCCATATTGTCTTTTGTGGTTTTTGATTACTACTGATAACATGAATAGGCCAGAGAAAAAAAAGAAGCCTCATTATATATTAACCAATACAACTGCTTTGAAGTTGCCTATAGTACCGTGTCCAAATGCAAACACTTTTTTGGTACCCTACCTTGCGGCCTCAGATCTGATGGCCTCATCATGAAATGGGTGGTTCTTGGGGGGAGTTAGAGGCGGGGCTGGGCTGCCAAAGCTGGGCAGGTTGGATACACATTAATAGCGATATATTGCTCTATAAATAGTGTCCCATGTGTATTCAGGATGAATGATTATTGTTCTACAATTAATTAATTTGTAATGTTCCTCTCTTCCCTCTTTAGATCATTACCAGACCTTCAGCAGCCAATAAGAACTTTCCATATCATGTCCGCACTTCTCAAATTGGGATTATGGAGCAAAACACAGAAAAATTCCCCCACCATGTGTATGGGAATGTCACCTTTATAAGCGATTCCGTTCCCAATGTCACTGAGCTGTTCTCCATTCCGAGCAATAATGGGAGTGCTGGAGGGGTAAGGAGAGATCTCTACAAACCACGTTTACTATTGACCATAAGATTTGTTTGCTGTTAGTCTATCAATTAACCCTGAAACTGGTAATGAATTCTGGGGCCATTATTTGATGCATAAATAGGAGTTTGTATTATACATTTACATCCCTTAAAGGGGAACTGTGGTCTCCATACAAGTTGCCTTTATTAAAAAGAGCACACTCCTTCCTTAAAATCACTCCAAGATCATGCTTCCAGCTGCAGTCAATCCAAAGTTACATCAGTATAAAATCACTCCAAGATCATGCTTCCAGCTGCAGTCAATCCAAAGTTACATCAGTATAAAATCACTCCAAGATCATGCTTCCAGCTGCAGTCAATCCAAAGTTACATCAGTATAAATGGTGATATTTATTTTTGCTAGTACTGTGAGCTGTGACATCCTCAGCACCACTGCTCTGCCCCCAGGTCTCAGTTTTGAGCATGTTCAATGCTGGGACAGAACATCCTTAGCAGCATCATAAGCCCCGCTCAACCTTCTTTCCTTAAGGTGGCCATAGGTAGAAAGGACAGAGAATGGTTGCAGATCTGTTACTAGCTTCAGAAAATCTAATTTTAGGGGGGGGGAGGGTACACAGCACATCATGTGACTGTCACAGACTCAGACAGTCAGGACAGACAAAGAAATGTAGCTTTACAAGCCTATAAGTTAAGATCCAGAGAAGCTAGAGACATCATCTTAGGCTTGTTTGAAAGGTATGAGACCTACAAGTTACCCTTTAACCTTGACTATTCACTGTATCCTATTAATTTCTGCCTCACTTTCCCCCACCAGATAACTAAACCAGTGCAGTATCCGGTAACCCTTGGGCAATGCTACTCCCATTTAACCTCTGAGTCTCACCATGTGATCATCCCCCCATTATTAAATGGTGGCCCTGGAAGTCTGAAGGTGCCTGTTGGTGAAACACAACTTGGAGGGCTCCAACAACTGCACACTCCACAAATTCACCATCAGAATGGATTCCCTGAATATTTCAGCATCCGCTCTACGGGCCCTCAACCTATGTAGAGCCTGCAATTTGGATCAGGAACCTACTGCATATTGTGGTCCTTTCTAAGCCAAAATGGACCATATGAAGCCACATGAACTTGACTTCTGAGCCAGAACCCTATCTTTGTGTAAATGCTGGGTATGAGTAATGAAATGTGTGTAAAAATGTACACTTGCCTATGTGTGTGCGTATCTAGGGTAGGAAACACGGGGATACGTATTCTTTTTGCACTGTATATTTTCATTACTTTTCATAGGTTTTCCTTTAATGTCTGCTTGTAGAGGAGATTCCTGTTCAATTACACTAATAATCATAAATCTTCTTCCATCCTTTCTCTGGCTAAGTAACTTCATCTTGTTTCCCTATTCAGGTCACTGAGTCTTGTTTGTGTGGTTGTTTGGTTTTCTCTATTCCAGCTTTACGGACCTGTGTATGTCCATTAGTCTGTATCTTTCATATGTCTCCCCATTACAGCCTGTAGTCTTTATTTTTTCCATTAATAGTTGGCCGCATGGATGGGTCTCTCTGTTCTGCTGTTTCCTGGATGTCTTTGAACCCTGGGGCCCTATTTATAAAAAATCGTTATCGTTATCGTAAAATACCGATCGTTATCGTAAAATAACGACCGGGTTTTTACCGATAACGACCGTTATTTACCGATAACGACCGTTATTTACCGATAACGGTCATTATCGGTAAATAACGACCGTTATCGGTAAATAACTATCGTTATCGGTAAATAACGACCGTTATCGGTAAATAACGGTCGTTATCGGTAAAACCCCGGTCGTTATTTTACGATAACGATCGGTATTTTACGATAACGATAACGATTTTTTATAAATAGGGCCCCTGATGTCTACTTTTCAGTCTGTGTCTATTTCAGTTTTTTGTTAGGCCCTTGAGCCTATCCGTTGGTTTTGCCAATACTATCGATGCCATCTTCTGATGTTTACCAAGTCCCATCCAATCACCATTCATTTCATCACTAAATTGTCCTGAGCTCTTTCCTGTAGTCCCAGAGTTGATGCACTTTATGACCCCTGAATATTTTCTGCAGATTCCCTTTCATGGTTTGGTTATTATGGGTTTGTTCCTAAAATATTGCCAGCTTGTTTTGTACCTAAGAGTTGCATGTACTGTCCTGCACAATATAAAACCGACCTGCAGAGGGATAATGTCCTGCACAATAAACCCAGCTCATACCCATGTTCATAGGTGAATGTTCAAGGAGATATACCCACTAAAATGTAAATATAAGGTGTGAAACTGAAAGCCTATGCAGTATGAGAGAGATGGCGTATACGAGAAGTAGCAATATAAAGAGCACATACGGGCTGGCCATCGATGTACATTGACACAAACACACTCATAAGCATGTTCTAACCCCTCCCCTCATTATGTAAATGACTTATGGAGTTGTGCTTATTTTTTTATAGCTGTCGTTCAGCCCTGGGCTATGTTGTTAGCCTGTTTCATTGCTGTGTTACCGTTGGTGTCTGATTGTTCTTGTACCTTGTCTATACAGGAAACAACCTGTCCATTGCTTCAATAACCAGTTTAGGACTTTTCCATATGATGACAAGTTAGGGGGTGCTGGGGGGGTGCAAAAAGTGACCTTACAATATTAACTTCAATTGAACGTGATGACGCCCCCATAGTTGTAGATCACAGCCATCTTTGTACGCTACTGAATGAGCCTCTGTACCCCTTGTAATCCAAGGTGCTTGATCTTATTTCACGTTCCAGCCGATGAAGCACTAATTATATCCGACACCTAGAAAAGGACGACGAGTTGCAAAATAAAATCTCATTTTTATACCAGATGTGCCTGTTTTTTTGTGTGAACAGAATTATTTGGGAGTCTTTAGTTATCATTTTATAGGGCATGATCGTCCCTAAAACAAAAAACTCGTCACATATTCCTGGGCAGTCTATTGAATGCACGCTGGGCAGTTTTTATCAGGCGATTCGATGGAATCAATTGTGAACCCACTAGAAAAATCTACTTGTGTATGCCAGAGATTTTTCTATTAGTATCTAACATCACGTTAGACTCCAAACTAAAGTTGTCCTAATAATAAAAAGGCTAATTCAGGTCACAACCTGCACACACACAAAAGAAAGCCAATGTGACGCCTACCTCATCTGTTAGGGGTTTAGCAATTGGTTCCTACCCCGATGGCAAAGAACTAACAGGGTTATTCAATAAAAGTTCTTATTGGCTAAAATTGTGCTAATTTTGCCCCAACCAATCAGATGTTAGCTTTCAAATGTTAAATGAGATATGATTGGTTGGGGCAAAATTAGCACCATTTTAAACGATAAGCGGGGAGATTCAATATCGCTTCTCCCGTAACTTACCTTAGCCCGATCCCGCGATACAATAACTGATGTAAACGAGATTACGTCAGTTATTGCATCGCGGGATCGGGCTAAGGTAAGGAGCGGGACTTTAACGCTCCACAAGCCGTAGCGTTAAGTTTTACGCTACGAAGTAGCGCAAAACTAAAGCTGGGTACACACATTAACGATAAAGCCCCGATATCGTCGGATCCGACGGGATCGGGGCTTTATCGTTAATGTGTGTATGCTCGTTTCCCTATAGAGGAGTCTAGCGCGGCCGATGGAAACACACAGTCCCGAGCGTTCTCCTTATGAAGTTCAGGGAGAACGCTCGGGACTGTGTGTATGCAGATCTTTGAAAGATGGCAGACAGGATCTTGCAGATCCAGTCTGTCATCTTTCAGAAATCTGTACTGTGTGTACCTAGCTTTAATGCTACGGGTTTTGGATCATTAGCACATCGCTATTTCCAAAAACATTAGGAAATGGCGCTGTGCTCTAAAATCCGTCGTAAACCCATGTTAACCCAAATTTTTTTCGGGTTAACATGGGTTTTAGATGGAAAAGGGCCATATTGAATCTCCCCCTAGAACTTTTATTGAATCTCCCTGTAAATGATTTATTTAGTAAAAAGGTTAACTAAATCTTCCCTTAAAATGACATCTATTTATTCATTTCTCTTTCTTGAAAAATCCATACAGTAAATATGTAAATGCATTTATAACAGCAACAAACTAAAGGGTTTCAGAAGCTTGCACACATTGCAATGATCAGCACTTGTCTGGATTGGGTTTAAGTGTTCTTAAGTGCTCCTTGACTGTGATCAGCTTGTAAAACACGTTGAAATGATTTGAACTTACATAATGGGACCTGCATATCATCTACCAACTATTGTTTCTGATAACCTAAGTTGACCTTGCTTGGAGTGGCTAGATAGTTCCGATTGCATTTATAATCTGACTAGCGGATGACTAATCAGTATGTTTTATTGCCTTTTAATAGCATTGACATTTACCGATAAGTAAATATCAAGTTCATGATAAAGTATTCTTTAACCATGTACAAAAACAGCACCATTGTGGGTTAATCAGCTATGCAGGCACTTTCACCTGCATCATGCCCTCTACTTGAGCCAGTAGAATGTTATGGTGGGTACATATCATACAATTCTTCCTCCTGGCCGACCAATTAAGGCTTCCAGTCAGCCAGGAAGAAGGACTGTCGGCAAAAGCAGCCAGCTTAAAAGGGCAAGCTTAAGGCTATATAGCTAATTTTTGCTATACTTAGCATTACAAAAAATGCTTCTTACATTATTTTCACAGCCCTGAACCTTAGTGACTGGTAGACGCCTCCTCTGCGGCTGTTCAAGTAAACTGCAACTCTGGGAATGGTGCTCAGCAGGCTTTGTAAGTTACGTTAGATGCTTTTATAGCAAAAATTGTGTTTGGGGGTGGGCTCAAGCTGCTGTTATAATTGGTGAGGATGGACATGCATTTTAATCACAAATTGACATTCCCTTCATTACAGACACAGATTATTCTGAAAAGTCAATTGGCCTTATAAAGCGTGCTAAAATTTACCTTTCTAATTATATGCAGCAACCAATCAAATTTTGTATTTTTGGAAGCTAGATACCGTCCGATTGTTTTCTACATATAAACCGCACAACACACATATAAACCCCATTGTGCATAGCTTTTGATGTGATGGAAATAACAGGTTATAGTGAAAAAGTAATAACCAAGATGCTGCTGCCTGTTGGCTACCGTGTTAAAATAACACAGATTCTGGTTATTTGTATGACAGAACCATGACAGGCACCAGCATTATTCAACACAGCAAAATGTATGACATGCTTAAGAAATCATTCATTTTAAATGTTAGCTATCTAGCCTCGTACTAAATAGGTCCGGGGGGGTTAGTGGTATCCCTACCGATGTCTGGGATTGACTGACTGCCATGCCACACTGGGTTATGTACAAGTATCAATGAGGATGTAAACAGGGTGTTTTTATTGCAGGAAAACCTTTAACATTGTTGCAGACGTGGAGCATATTTTTCCCATCCTTAGCCTTATGTTAGGCTTTGTGGGATGATTTTCAAAATACCTAAAGCTGCCTCCATAGAATAGGACATCACTGCAGACAAAATGCCTCAAATGCTCTTTGTAGCGTAAGCCTAAAACAGCTTTAAATGTTACCTGGAGGACTTTTCTTCCATGATGGGAAATATAACGCACTATCTGGCCAGTCAAAATAATAAATCGAAGATTTGGTAAAATAATTATTCCTGCCATACACCTGGCCAACGTTACATCAATTTGGTCTCTATCTGACCAGAACGTCAAATTAATGTTTAAGTAGTGTCCAGGTACCAAATTCTCACCTTGCAACATAGCTGCCGGCTTTCCTCTCGCAACTTCTCACCACCAGATGGCGAGCTGTCTCCACCGTGCTCTTTTGCGAATGTGTGCCTGTAATAAAGATAGAAGTACGATCCTAAGGATAGGAGCGCGAATGGCTTGTGGCCCATGGGGGGGGGGGGAGGCAAAATGGGGTGGGTGTGGCTTCACGGGTCGGCATGGCTTTGCAGGTGTAGCTAGTCATTCGTCATTTTGAACTTGGTATTTATTTATACAGTTCCTCAAATAGACATTTATCCTCACCATAATTCCTGAAGAATAAAAGATTTGTAAGCCTGTCACCACATCAAGGTAGACTCTTTTAGCAGGGCCCTAACTAACATTACTAATCTAACCTAACAAACTATCTAAAGCTAACCTAACCATAAGAAATGCCTTTTAACAATATCTAACACATTTAGTAAAGGAAAATATGAAAATCTGCAGCAAAGTATGTTTGAGCAATCTAGTGCAATCAGTGAGAACAGACAGTAAAGGTCCCATACAGTGAGAACAGACAGTAAAGGTCCCATACAGTGAGAACAGACCAGTAATTGGTCCCATCAGTTGAGAACAGACAGTAAAGGTCCCATACAGTGAGAACAGACAGTAAGGTCCCATACAGTGAGAACAGACAGTAATGGTCCCATACAGTGAGAACAGACGTAAGGTCCATACAGTGAGAACAGACGGTAAAGGTCCCATACAGTGAGAAAACCAGATGGTAAAGGTCCCATACAGTGAGACAGAGAGGAAAGGTTCCCATACAGTGATAAACAGACGGTAAAGGTCCCATAACAGTGAGACAGAGAGGAAGGTCCCATACAGTGAGAACAGACGGTAAAGGTCCCATACCGTGAGAACAGACGGTAAGGTCCCATACAGTGAGAACAGACGAAAGGTCCCATCAGTGAGAACAGACAGTAAAGGTTCCATAAGTGAGAACAGAGAGGAAAAGGTCCCATACAGTGAGAACAGACAGTAAAGGTCCCATACAGTGAGAACAGACAGTGATAAGGTCCATACAGTGAGATCAGAGAGGAAAGGTCCCATACAGTGAGAACAGACGGTAAAGGTGCCATACAGTGAGAACAGACGGTAAAGGTCCCATACAGTGAGAACAGACAGTAAAGGTCCCATGCAGTGAGAAACAGAGAGGAAAGGTCCCATACAGTAAGAACAGAGAGGAAAGGTCCCATACAGTGAGAACAGAGAGGAAAGGTCCCATACAGTGAGAACAGACGGTAAAGGTCCCATACAGTGATAACAGACGGTAAAGGTCCCATACAGTGAGAACAGACGGTAAAGGTCCCATACAGTGATAACAGACGGTAAAGGTCCCATACAGTGATAACAGACGGTAAAGGTCCCATACAGTGAGAACAGACGGTAAAGGTCCATCCAGTGAGAACAGACGGTAAAGTCCCATACAGTGAGAACACAGAGGAAAGGTCCCATACAGTGAGAACAGACAGTAAGGTCCCATACAGTGAGAAAAGACGGTAAAAGGTCCATACAGTGAGAAAAAGACGGTAAAGGTCCCATACAGTAAGAACAGACGGTAAAGGTCCCATACAGTGAGAACAGATGGTAAAGGTCCCATACAGTGATAACAGAGAGGAAAGGTCCCATACAGTGAGAACAGAGAGGAAAGGTCCCATACAGTGAGAACAGACGGTAATGGTCCCATACAGTGAGAACAGACGGTAATGGTCCCATACAGTGAGAACAGACGGTAATGGTCCCATACAGTGAGAACAGACGGTAAAGGTCCCATACAGTGAGAACAGACGGTAAAGGTCCCATACAGTGAGAACAGAAAGGAAAGGTCCCATACACTGAGTACCGACGGTAAAGGTCCCATACAGTGAGAACAGATGGTAAAGGTCCATACAGTGAGAACAGGCGGTAAAGGTCCCATACAGTGAGAACAGACGGTAAAGGTCCCATACAGTGAGAACAGAGAGAAAGGTCCCATACAGTGAGACAGACAAGTAAAGGTCCCATACAGTGAGAACAGACGGTAAAGGTCCCATACAGTGAGAACAGAGAGGAAGGTCCCATACAGTGAGAACAGAGAGGAAAGGTCCATACAGTGAGAAGACAGAAGACGGTAAAGGTCCCATACAGTGAGAACAGACGTTAAAGGTCCATACAGTGAGAACAGACAGGTAAAGGTCCCATACAGTGAGAACAGATGGTAAGGTCCCATACAGGAGAACAGACGGTAAAGGTCCCATACAGTGAGAACAGACGGTAAAGGTCCCACAGTGAGAACAGACGGTAAAGGTCCCATACAGTGAGAACAGATGGTAAAGGTCCCATACAGTAGAAACAGAGAGGAAAGGTCCCATCAGTGAGAACAGACGGTAAAGGTCCCATACAGTGAGAACAGACGGTAAAGGTCCCATACGTGAGAACAGAGAGGAAAGGTCCACATACAGTGAGAACAGACGTAGTAATGGTCCCATACAGTGAGAACAGACAGGTAATGGTCCTACAGTGAGAACAGACGGTAAAGGTCCCATACAGTGAGAACAGACGGTAAGGGTCCCATACAGTGAGAACAGACGCGTAAGGTCCCATACAGTGGAGAACAGACGGTAAAGGTCCCATACAGTGAGAACAGACGGTAAAGGTCCCATACAGTGAGAACAGACGGTAAAGTCCCATACAGTGAGAACAGAGGGTAAAGGTCCCATACAGTGAGAACAGACGGATACAAAGGTCCCATACAGTGAGAAACAGAGGTAAAGGTCCACACAGTGAGAACAGAGAGGAAGGTCCCATACAGTGAGAAACGACGGTAAAGGTCCATACAGTGAGAACAGACGAGTAAAGGTCCATACAGTGAGAACAGACGGTAAAGGTCCCCAACAGTGAGAACAGATGGTAAAGGTCCCATACAGTGAGAACAGAGAGGAAAGGTCCCATACAGTGAGAACAGACGGTAATGGTCCATACAGTGAGAAAAGACAGTAATGGTTCATAACAGTGAGAACAGACGGTAAAGGTCCCATACAGTGAGAACAGAGGAAGGTCCATACAGTGAGAACAGACGGTAAGGTCCCATACAGTGAGAACAGACGGAAGGTCCATACAGAACGAGACAGACGGTAAAGTCCCATACAGTGAGGACAGGAAAGGTCCCATACAGTGAGAACAGACAGTAAAGGTCCCATACAGTGAGAACAGAGAAGGGAAAGGTCCCATACAGTGAGAACAGAGAGGAAAGGTATACAGTGAGACGAGAGGAAAGGTCCCATACAGTGAGAACAGACAGTAAAGTCCCATACAGTGAGAACAGACGGTAAAGGTCCCATACAGTGAGAACAGACGGTAAAGGTCCCATACAGTGAGAACAGACGGTAAAGGTCCCATACAGTGAGAACAGACGGTAAAGGTCCATACAGTGAGAACAGAGAGGAAAGGTCCCATACAGTGAGAACAGAGAGGAAAGGTCCCATACAGTGAGAACAGAGGGAAAAGGTCCCATACAGTGAGAACAGACAGTAAAGGTCCCATACAGTGAGAACAGAGAGGAAAGGTCCCATACAGTGAGAACAGACGGTAAAGGTCCATACAGTGAGAACAGATGGTAAAGGTCCCATACAGTGAGAACAGAGGTAAAGGTCCCATACACGTGAGAAACAGATGGTAAAGGTCCCATACAGTGAGAACAGAGAGGAAGGTCCCATACAGTGAGAACAGACAGTAATGGTCCATACAGTGAGAAAAGGACAGTAAAGGGTCCCATACAGTGAGAACAGAGGTAAGGGCCAACAGGAGAACAGACGTAAAGGTCCCATACAGTGAGAACAACGTAAAGGTCCCATACAGTGAGAACAGACGGTAAAGGTCGCATACAATGAGAACAGACGGTAAAGGTCCCATACAGTGAGAACAGGCGGTAAAGGTCTTATACAGTGAGAACAGACGGTAAAGGTCCCATACAGTGAGAACAGACAGTAAAGGTCCCATACAGTGAGAACAGACAGTAAAGGTCCCATACAGTGAGAACAGACAGTAAAGGTCCCATACAGTGAGGTGAGAACAGACAGTGAAGCTCCCATACAGGGAGAACAGACGGTAAAGGTCCCATACAGGGAGAGCAGTGGCCCTCCCAGACCCCATTTCTAATATTGTTTCGTGGGTAACAGAGTTCGGGGTCAGTGTTACCAAAATAGAGCTGAAGAAAGGTTTGTTTAAAGGGCATGTCCACCCCAAAAATAAAATTTAACCCCATACTGGCCCCACTCTGTAGTTTAATAAAATCCTTACCTTACATTTCTGCTCCAAATGGTTCTCCTGCTATGCCCCTCCAAAGTCCAGGAAACTGCAGTGTAGGATCTGTCCTGCTCCTGCGTCAACCTCAACAAGGTTTGAGGCATGCGCAGGAGAGCCCTCCCCCCCTCCTTCTCCCACCCACTTTGGTCTCCCTCCCCCTAGCATAAATCCGTTTTTATATAATATAGTTCATGTTCCCCCAGCCCCAACCGCTATAATTATATATTATAGTCCCCTGATCATTACTTACCGTACCTCTCTCCTTCGCTGTTGTGAGCAGCCAGCAGCCGCGTCCGTGATTGATTGCCTCTCAGCCAATCACAGACGCGGCTGCCAGTCCCGCCCCCTGCTTGCAGTTCCGTGCAAGCAGAAGGACGGGCAGTGCGGCGAAGAAGAGAGATAAAGTAAGTAATGATCAGGGGACTTTCTGATGATATAATTATAGCGGTTGGGGCTGGGGGAACACGAAATATATTATATAAAAACTTTTTATAAAGGGTGGACATGCCCTTTAATTAAAGGACATCTAAGCCTAAATAATCTGTAATTAAAACTTTGATGATATACTTAACCATATATATTTTTACGGCAAATGAATGACTGCCGCAGACTGGCCCGCCTTGAAACATTGAGGAGATGGCCACAACAGGCAGAGGATGGCACAGGCCAGGCTGAATATTAGATTTCAGGAACACTGTGAAGTTAAGTATAATAAGGCTGATATTTTATGGTGTGGGAAAGGTAAGTATAACATTTTGTGGGAGGGTGGACTTGCCCATTAAGACCCATAATGTCGATGAGTATATTATAGCAGGGATCTCCAACCTGTGGGCCTCTGGATGTTTGTTAAGAAATTACAACACCCAGCAATATCTGACCATCTTCTGCTTTTGTTGAGTGTATACCATGTATCCTATGACCTGGAGAACGTTCATAAACCTACTTGTAGAGGAATTCTGGGAACTTCAAACATCAGGAGGCCTGTGGTATAGTGCAGGGAGATGTCTAATGGGGCTTATTCAGTAAGGCTTCCTTAGGAAACATGATGAGGATGTAAATTAGTAAAGGGGTGTACTTCAGGATGAAGGAAGGATTAGAATATGAAGTGAGATGTAAGATCCACAAGTCATACAATCTCATATGCTGGATAAATGAGTTTATCAGAGAGAGAAGTATGGGGGATAAACACATTTTATAAAATAAAAATATCTCCTAGGACATTCTTAAAAGAACAACATTGTATATAAAGGGAATGGGTAATGCGTGAATTAATAAGGCTGGGTACACAGCATAGGATGTCTTACTTCCGAATGACTGTTCGCCACTAGTGAGCGATGGCCTGGAATGAAGCACCATCGGTATCGGCAAAAGTAGCCATGGCTGACAGTTCCAACAACCGAACATGCTGTCCATAGAAGACCGCAGGATCTGCCATGGTTTTCCGATGCGTCCGATCACCCATTTGTCCAATTCAGACTGTCCAATATTTTGGCCCGTTCGACCTATGGACTGAAATGACGGTCGGTCGGCCCAGATAATGGATAGTGTGTACCCACTTTCAGTTTGCATTTGCTCAAGCCAGCAATAAAGTGCAATAAAATAGTTTTTTGGTATTTTCTTTAGTTAAGTTCACTAACCTGAACCGCCGAAATAGAAGTGATAAAATCCATCTACATTCCTAGATATTCCACCCGTTATCTTGCAGGCCGCTGTAAGCCTACATTTCCGCTCCCTGGTTAAAACAAATTGTAATTTTTTTTCTTGCGCTGTACTTGCTATAAGAGCATTTCCTGATCCCAGGGGACGATAACACTGGATTTATTAGTGACGGAGATTATTATGCTAAAGATATAATGAACATGAATAAAGTGTTCATTAGTTTTATTTCATTTACAAATGGTTATTGTTCTTTTGGATTATTTAATGATAATTTTTATTGTTAAAACAACAATAAATATTTTTAATTTTTACTATATAGTAAAAATGTATAAATGTCAAGTTCATATTTTTATATATGTTTTATAAGAGTGTTGGTAATAAAAATTACAATCAAGTTTGAATATTTTTTTATTGTAAATAGTGTTAAACACACTATTATTACTGTAACAAATCTGTCCGTATTTATTCTAACTCAAATTTGTTTTTAGAGACATTTAAAACAAATTAAACAATGTGCATCATTTCTTATAATGTAAGAGAATGTAGCCATTTAGATTTACATTATTCATTCTTTAAAAAAAACCTATTTGGATATATTATTTACATTTCAGTTATTTGAAAAACGGGACATGTGTTTTTCTCGAAGTTCCACCTTGCTAGGCATTGGTTTAGTAGCTATATTTTTCGGAGCTTTTTATTCTGCAGAGGTGACCACTGGTAAATTAAATTTCCAAAGAGAAGATCAACTGCATCCTCTATTATATCAAAAAGAAAATCATCAACTGGTTCGTAGATGGGTTTCGCAACCCAGTCTGGCTTGTGTTTAGGATGCACATATTTAAATCTTTTCTTTCCATAGTCATCAGATGTTCTGCTTTGGTGTTTCACTGTAGCTTGTTTTCTTCGAATGTTATGATTGTGGGACAGTATAGCAAGGATCGTTCTTGCATGCATACTATTGATTCCATAGGAAACTCTTTTTTGCCTGTATTTTAAGACCTTACTATGGAACACTTTCAAAGTTCCAGTATGACAAAATTTGGTTACTTGACAAATGTCCTTCATTAATCGACTGTCCATAATTATCTTGTACAGAATGTTATGTGCTGGGTGTCTTGAATCAACCCAATTAATGTTGGCTTCTTCTTCTAATGCACCATGACCACACTTTGGATAGTTTTTTAATGATGGAAAGGTATGTTTATTAGAAACATGATACATGAGAGACTTCCAACGATCCACTATCTGTTCTTCATTTTGATTACAACTTTGAGCACACCACCATAGATGATTAGTAATCGGTGTTATCCATGATTTCAAATCGGTACAATCCCTTTGCTTACTAGCAGCTAAAATTTTCTTGGAGACACCTTTTGCTAAATGCCACACATCAAACTGGTGCTCTATTTCAGGGTATTCAGTACGTAAATAATTTCTTATTGAAACCTGTCTATCTGTTGCAATTACATGTACGTCAATATCTTTTCGTAGTAGGTTATTTAGACAATTTACAAATGCTTCTTTCTCCAACGCTACTGATGACATTCCAGTTCTTAGTTGTTCAATATTATATTCAACAATCTTGCCGTTATATTGATCTTGGAAAGAGTAGACACAGTACTTTGCTGAGAATCCAGGACTATCAAATTGTCCATCTCCAGCAAGAACAACTGCACGATCTTTTAAGTCCTTATCTATTTTCTCCTTTTCACTTGTCCAGTAGTGATGAATAGCCGGAAAAAGGAAATTTTTTTGTAGCTTGAAAAAAGTTTTTTTTCCTATTGACTGTAATCCGACCAAATCAAACATTTCTTTAGATTTTTTAAAAGAAGAACCACTCAGTAAAATTGAAGAGGCCAAAATTAAATTCCCAACAGGTAATGAATTAGAAATTGGTTGACTATTCCATCGAAAAGATTCATGGTTATCAATACATCGAAGTACAACATGAAGCATACTACCTTCAATTGTTTTTTCTATTGTTAGAATTGGTTTCATGCAAGTGTGTACACCTTGATATTGACAACGAATCATACGGAAAAGAGTGTCTAAATTCTCTTCAAAAACCATGTATTTTTTTTGCATAACAGGAGATTTTCTTGTAGTAACAGTTAATTCTTCAGAATCCTCAGAACTGATGACCTGTTCAGCAATATTAGAAGTAGTAGCCTCTATGTTTCCTTCATCATCAAAACTTGTACATACTGATGATATATGCAAATATTTTACTGGATTATAAGCATGGACATGTCTTACTTGATCTGAAATGGATACAGTCTGATTTAATTTGTTTTGTTCTACAGTTCTCTCGGTTTGTTTCTTTGTTTCCTTTGTTGACATTTTTTCTGCATTCATTGGTGTATCACTAGTCCACCACTTAGATTCAGTTTGAGTTCCAACTGTAACCAAACGACCTACTATGCGCACAATTGTTGAAGAAGTAGACGCTGTTTCTTCGTCAACCCTTTTTCTTTTTAAAGCAGGTACATAAATTTGAGGTATATCCTCAGTATGAAAAGTGGGAAAAGGAAATATTGTTGGAGTGGCATTTGGTTTCAATACCCTTCGTGTGCCTTTCATGTAATATTGATCTTCCGTGAAATGTTTAGAGCACATTCTTTGCACATTTCCCTTTGCGCCTTTAAGAATTTTCTCAACAGTTTCAACAAAATTATCCCTATTTTGACCTGTTTGACGTAACCAATTGATAATACGATTTTTATCATTCGGAAAAGGATGTAGAGTAACGTTAGGATAGAGATGTTTTTCACCGCCTTTATGTGGACATCCTTTTATGAAACAGTGCACCATTGTCAGCTGTTAATGAAAAAAAGAATAAAAAATGTTATAACTATTTTAGTTTTAATGTTATATTATAATATTAATATAAATAAAATGATGTTTTAATATATATTACATTTATATCAATTTATATAATCTTATATTAGGACATGGTTAACATATATTTAAAAGCACATGACATGAAAAATCTAATTTAATGACTATATATGTTAGTCTATACATTTCCCTTTCTATCAATCTCCATATTTATATAGCAAAAGTGTGCCCGTTGGTGCACAATGGAAATAGTGCATGTGTATGTTTTGCTATGTGTGCATATAGAATCTTTACACAGGTATATTTTAAACTGTTACTCAGACAGTCACCAGCTTTCAGAGGAACCAAATAGTATCAAGTCTGAGAGTAGACCCAGGCAATCCTGCCACTGTGTGGTTGAAACTGAACATGCTAGGTTAATACTTATTAGTATTCACAACGACAAGTAATGATGGTACCTCATATATTATATAAGAAGGTACCTCACAGCATCATGTTATTATAATAGCATTACCCTAATAATCAACATATAAACAAACATTTCTCATTCCCAGTTTACCTAAAAGAAATGGATTTATCCTTTATATACTCTTTTGTACAGATCTAATTGGAAAAAAATTGCCTCAGAGCAATTTTTAATAACTGATAACTGCTTTTTATTTCAGTATTACAGTAAATCCTTGGTATACCTGTGGCTGCCAATTTAAATTGTTCTAGCCAATCAGTCCACTCCCTAGTTACCCTATCAAATGTATCAGGTTTAAAAATAGGTTTGGCAATTGGGCATGGTAGAGCTACGGAGTCTAATTGGGGAATTTCTTCTGCAGGTACAAGGACAGGAGGATTTAAAAGTAGCAGCATCCATAGCTTAATACAGAGAACATACATACAAAGAAAACAGGGAGGTATTACCAGCACCACTGCCACCAATTTGTACCAGATCACTGCTTTATGGAAGGATTATGGTAGCATGGCAGTGGGTTACTCTGGTGGTCTGGACAGTGCACATAAACAGGTTCCTCACATAACATATGCAGTAATCAGGAGTGTCCCTGTCTATGGTGCACTACTTTGAATATTATATATAGACCAGGCCTGTATATTGTGTGTCCTTTTAAGTTGGTGTACACTTATTGTATCCATTAAGGTAAATTGTTTGTCCAATAATCTGTCCTCCCAACAGGATATTATATACAGGATCTTATACACAGGATCTTGTGTTGCAGTCAATATCTCTCCAAAGCACACACCACAATCTACTTTCACTTTCTCTCCTCCTAGCCATAGAGAGCAGGGATGTCTTGTCTTTTATGACTCACTGATACCATCTGCAGGATGGAGGTGGTATATAGGGAGCCTTGGTGTATATGTCCATTACAATACACATCACATCCTGTGTAGCAGACAGAAACTTTTTTTTGGAATACACTTGGAGCAGACACAGGGGTATGGTTTAACCTCCCATTTTGACCATTCCATGTTGAAATAGGGATCTCAGCTTTGTAACTAAGTTTATGTATTTTGTATATTTTGTGTTGTACCTAATATAAGTCAGTGCTATACTTTATATACATTTACTGATGGTCATTTAAATGGTAATAGTGAGATAGTACACACATACATATACACCTTTCCTATATGTAAAATCATATAAACCCCCCCACCCACACAACATTGGTAGCTCCTAAAAACTCAATGTAATCTCCTATAAAGATATAAAAATACTTATATAAGGGGAAATATATTTAATACTTATATTTATTGCATGTTAGCACTTTGTACTTATTGTTAAGAATTTGGGGAATATTGTTTAATGGTTGAAGGCTACTAGTGTGTTTCATTTTCATTTAATTGAAAACTTAACTATTTGTGTACAATTGGTAGTGGTAATTGGTATAGTGCCGTTTACGAGATTCTTTTTGTGAAGGCTTTCCGTTACCGGTGTTTATTATAGAAAACATTGAACTGCACTAAAAAAAAAATTCTTACACTGGGATTTGTTTTATTGGGCTCAGTCCCTTCTTATGTCAGCTGGGATTTGATACATTTCAACTCTCTACTGGACCTCATTACTATACTGTGAGTTCCTGTGTGTGTTGGCAGACACTACCCATATGTAAAGCTTCCAGCAGGTAACCTGGAAAATTATAGGACAACCCCTAAATGTCATATATCCATGGAAAGAACATTTTCATGGGTTAAGAGTTTCCCTGCCAATGCCTGCCACAGCCTATCCCTGGTACGTTCTGAATATTTCATGTCACTTGATTTAATTACTATGGACCCCCCGAGCAATAGGCTTAGGGATTTATACCCAGGTCTACAGGTTGTGTTTAAATGTATGTATGACTAGGGGGTCACTCTACCGATTATCTAAATTTCACCCATAGTCACCAAAACCCAGGAGACGATATTGGTATTACTATGGCTTGTTTTCTAAAAGGGGTTTGTTCTGAAACTATGGGTTTAATTAGCTAGGTTAACATGGGTATTTAAAGGGCATGTTGGATTAGTCAAGTTTGGATTAGTTTTTTTACAAACGAATATAGCGGTTGGGAGTGGGAGACAGTCCCCTACACTACAGGAAATGGATTTCACGCTGGGGCACCAGGGAGGAAACATGGACTGAGAGGGAGGGAGAGGGGGGGAGGGCTGCACTGAGCAAGCCAGAAACCTCTCAGAGGGAACCCAAGAGGTGGAAACTGTTTTCCTCCTAGCCAGGCTCCTACTCTTTACTTTTCAGGACTTTGGGCAGACATTACAGGAGAACCATTTGGAGCAGAGAGGTAAGGTAAGAAATTTTACACACTGCACAGTGGGGCCAGTAGTGGGGGAGAATGTAGTTTTCGGGGTGGACATGCCCTTTAATGCATAATGGCTGCTGCAAATTATAACATCTTGTCCAATGTGTGACATTCATATTTATTAATGAAAACATCAATATCTGATATAAACTAAGGAATGACAGTGTCACTTTGATTATGTTCACAATACACTGTAGTGCAGGGGGCACAAGGAAAAAAAAAACAAAAAAAACTTGGTTTGATGAACTAAGGAAACAAAGTTCATCTACTTCCCTAGTAGTATTGTGTTACATACTGTACAATATATAGAACAAGGGGCCCAGCATCAACATTACATCCTGCACAATATATAGAACAAGGGGCCCAGCATCAACATTACATCCTGCACAATATATAGAACAAGGGGCCCAGCATCAACATTACATCCTGTACAATATATAGAACAAGGGGCCCAGCATCAACATTACATCCTGTACAATATATAGAACAAGGGGCCCAGCATCAATATTACATCCTGCACAATATAAAGACCAAAGGCCCCACATTACATACTGTACAATATATAGAACAAGGGCCCCCCAAATAACTGCCTTTAATAGGGTCCCATTTTTTCCCCTTAATCCATCTCTGCTTATTATCAATGCCAATACCTAGCAATAATGAGATTTACCATGTTATATGAGCAGCATTATGTAATATGGAACTAGGACTGCAGGTGCTTCCCAGTGGAGCAGCGGAAATGGCATAACTACCCAGGCTCAACCGGAAGTACCGCCCCTCTAGACTAGGAGTGCAGTGTATATACCGTATTGTACCGAGTGTACAGACCAGACTATCACTGTCCGGGTTCACCTCTGATTCCGGACCCAGGATCCTGCTATACAGGGGAGAGGAGCGTGACTCAGAACTGACTTCCGGTCAGCTGGTCCAAGTTTTGTTTCCGGTTCGGTGGGAGTTTTGCTTCCGGTTCAGCCGATTTGAGATGCATCTTGCGGATTGTGGACGCAGATGAGGGGGGGAGATGTTCGCACTGTGCGAATCTCATAACCGGCACAGCTGTTTTATACATAGCCAGGTGGGTGTTAGTGATATTATATCATCATCAGTCAGGTCGAACCTTGGCACAACAATGCATGCTGGGAGTTGTAGTTTCCATGGCATGTCACTGGTATATCTGTATATAGACTGGAAAGGGGAGGGGAATATGTCAAACTGCCATTGGAACCTTTCTTCTTTGCTTTGGTAATTATATTTTACCTGCAGGATCATGTATAGTTTTTGCTTTAGTTCCCCTTTAATAAAGAAACCAGATGATGAATTTCCCCTTAACGTAATTTAGACATCCCCTTTAATGCAGATAACCATTTTTAAGTTTTGCTGGTGAACTGCAAGTTGGGTGTGATATACAGTTTGTTTATAACTGGCCATACACATGCGATTTCCACAGCATGTGTGCCGACAGATCACATTGGTATCTGTCAGCACCCATGCTGTGGGAACAGCACACACAGACCCGCGTTATGGGGATCAGACGGCCATGTGACCATACATAGTACGATCGGATTGGTTCCCTCTACTTAAAGTAAAGGGAGCCAATACCGACTGATGGAAATTTTCCGACTGATCAGAGTGCTGACTATGGTCGTTCGGTGGCACTCCGATCAGTTGGGAACAGCCCCTACACACTGACGACACGTCGTTCCCCGACAGGATTTACCCATTATCGTTCGTGTGTATAGCCACCTTATCAGAGTTGGTAGATGCCATTAAGGTTGTGGTTTTGTTTACTGGTGGGTTTTATTTCTTTTTAAACTAAACAAATATAAACTATGTATCTGATTTGTTTGTAAGTGTTTCATTCTGATAAAAAAAAATTCTAAATGTGTGAAAACCAAACCTAAAAAAAAAAAAAAAATCTTGCATAAGGTTTTTGGATCTATTGCATGTTTGAGTCGCTTTAGAAGACAAGAATTACAAATAAGTGATGAGAAAGATCTATTGCTTCAGCGTGTCTGTTTGGTTGGTAAGTTTAATGATCCATGTTTAGAGGCTGGCAAGACATTTCTTAGTAAATGTTTTGGTTCTCCAAGAAACAAGGTTTTTTATTACCAGAACTGGTGAGAGAGTGACTAGAGGAGTTCATGTTATTGGCCTTTATCTTATCAGGGAAAGCATCAATATCTGATTTAAACACAAAAGGTATTGGAAAGTATAGGAGAGATGGGTATTTTTTGTTCAGTCAATGTTTTAATGAGAGCGTTTTGCAGTGATTGCTGATCTTTATTTGCTGCTGGTAATGGTCCAATCTTAAAGGCAACTATAGTGAAAAAAAAAACTTTGTCTGTATCAATGTATAGATCACTTAGTATAAGCTGCCTTACTTTCATGTTTCTGTGTGGCTTCATTTCTTCACACTGGCAGAAGTTTTGTACCAAGCTGTGTAGTCCCCCTCCCCTCTCTGTCTACTCCCCCTCAAGCAGTGACGGGCTGTATACAGAGTCCGAGCATTGTCAGTAGAAAACTTTAAATGAAGTGCTTGACATCCTGTTACCCCTCCCTTCCAGAGCTAGACTGCAAGCAAAGTGTGGAATCAAATGTAGCAATATGCTGAAGGGAGGGGCAGAGGGGGAGAGAGTGGACAAGTGGTGCTGAGATTCTTTACAAGTAAGTTACTGAACTCTGCCTGTTCTCTAACTTTGCTAATTGCTATTTACTTTTTACCTAAGTTCATATCTCTCCCCCTGCTTACTGAGATCATAATCACTGAAGAGAGAGTCAGTGTAAAGCAGCTTGTAGTGAGACCTTCACAAACACAGTGACACGCTTGTTGTCCTGTTACATTTCAGTTGCTTAGTCTATATATTTCATAGATTGCACTGTGTGTCTTGTTTGGTATATAGTCTGAATTACTGTATTTATATATACTGTATTAGTGTTCCATTTGAGTCCCTGGTTTTGTATGTATATAAGATTTTTTTGGGGGGAGGGGCTGTTTTATAGTGTGTTATGCTCATATTGCTGGGTTAATGGTTTATTGATTGTGTTTAGCACTACAGCATTTGACTATATGTTGCACATGGTACATATAGTGTGGGTGAGAGAGTGTGTACGTACTGCATGGGAGCTTTGGATTGGGTGGGTGTGTGCCTTTGAGTGACAGATGAGGTGTAGCAGCTCCTACAAATCACAGCATATTCAAAGGCTTATATCTCGGGGACTATGTAGAATTTAAAGAACTAAAGGTACCTGGTGGAATGGGATGACTTATAGGATACATTAAGAAGAATTAAAAAAAACATTTTCTCACTATAATTGCCCTTTAAACACAAATGTGTATACTGTGTAAGCCAGTAATAAGTATATAACAGAAATATAGATCTGTTTGTGAAAGGAGTATTATATCGGAGCATTTATGGTCTGTATAACGGAAGTGTGTCTGATATGCTGCTCTATTCTCCCTGTTGAAGCTGAGAAAGCATATCAGTAGTAAAGGAATAATCAGACACGCAGAATACCTGCCATAATTTTTACTGAACGTAACAACTGCTATGTGTTTTGGCTAAATAATGTACTATAACAAAATCTGGGAAAAACTACAATCACTTCTAAACTTTACAGGCATACCAGAGGAAACACCTTTGTGGAATAACCCCCAATACCCCAATCTAGCCTCTCTTCATATTGAAGCAGAATAAACAATGGTGAGGTGCACTCTACCCAAACTAGGGTGCAGACACCTCTGTGGTTCTTCCCTTAGGAACCGATGGATTTCACAGGAAAAAGGTAACTGAGGTCGCACTCCAAATCTTTAGAAATGTTTATTACAACCACACATCCACGTCACAACGTTTCGGGGGGATACCCCCTTCTTCTTTTCCTCTCTTCATATTGCCTGAATACTAGAACAATTAGGCATAAAAACCTTTGCGCACGTTGTACAAAATAAACAATTAATCTCATTTGCTGACTTTAAACAAAAATTCCAAGTACCAGACTCTTTCCTGTTCAGATATCTACAACTTCGCTTTTGTCTAATATCCGAATTCCAATCTTCAACTATACCGATCCAACAACACCCAATCATACATATACTCCAAACAAAAGGCAATAAGCTTTTAATAACCAACATATATACCTGCTTGCTACACACTAAATTAGAAAAAAACACCAATACTATAATTAACAAGTGAATGAGACAAATACCTTCCCTGGTGGACGATGACTGGAACGAACTGGCGATATCACATTTAAAGGTCTCACCATCAGCACGCAATAAACTTATACAATTGTATATCTTGCATCAAGCATATATGACACCCCTTAAGGCACGTATGTCACCCACCAATACACCAAATTGCCCCAAATGCCAACACGAAGCCAGCGGACTTCTGGCACCTTATATGGGAATGTCACAAACTCCAACAATTCTGGAACAAAGTTACCAATCAAATCTCCAATATAGTACTTAGACCCGTCCCACTAGACCCTAAAATTTGTATCCAGTGTAATAAATGGCGACGGCCGGGTACTCACAGTACGCTTTTAGGAGGAGCTGACAGTCCGGCAAGGTGCAGGATACTGAGGCTGCTGGGAATGTAGGCTGGATACTGGAACAAGTTTCGGCTGGGTACTGTAGGCTGTTTACTGGAACAAGGGTGCTGTTGGAAACTGTAGGCTGACTGCTGAACAATGTGCTGCTGGGTACTGTAGGCTGGACCAAAGGTGCTGCTGAGAACTGAGGTTGTATGCTGGACCAAAGGTGCTGCTGGGACCTGTAGCTGGACCAAAGGTGCTGCTGGAACTGTAGCTGGACCAAAGGTCGCTGGGAACTGTAGGCTGGCAAAGTGCTGCTGGAACTGTAGGCTGGACAAAGGGCTTGCTGGGAACTGAAGGCTGAATGCTGGCTAGGTAAGTAACTGGATGCAGGCAGGTGACCACTGAAACAGGTAAGATAGGTACTGGATACAGCAAGGTAAGTATTGGATGCAGGCAAGGTAAGTATAAGGGAGCAGGATCCAAGGCAGGTAAGTACGGAGGCCAGGGAGGTAGCAGAATGCTACAATCGGGCACCGGGTCCAGGGGACACGGCTTTTAAAACTTTCGCGCCCCCGGCGTGTCGGCGGCGTGACGTCATGACGTCGACGCCGCCCACCGGAAGTGCAGTGCGGCGCGGGACCGGAGCGGCAGGTAAGTTCGTGACAGTACCCCCCCCCCCCTTACGGGGGGCCACGGACCCAACGGCCAGGTTTCCCTGGAAAACTCCTGTGGAAAGCTTTAACTAGACGAGGACGTGCAAATCAGAGTGTTTAATCCAAGCTCTTTCTCCGGACCAAAACCTTTCCAGTGGCCAATACTGCAGAGACACTCCTCCAGAATCTAGAGTCCAAGATCTTCTCGACCTCAAACTCCTGCTGACACCCACGGAAATCGGAACGGGAGGTAGTAAGGATGTGGAATACTGATTAGAACATACTGGTTTGATGAGAGAAATATGAAACACTTAGGAATCCGCATGCTGGAAGGAAGTTAGCGAACAGCCACTGGGGCCCGATTAATTCCAGGATAGAAAAAAGGACCAATAATTTGGTCCCAGTTTGGAGGAAGAACCCGTAGGTTAATATAGCAGAAGAGAGCCATACTTTATCTCCGCAGAATACCTGGGGGTTCTCACGTCTCCTATCTGCTGCAGTTTTTTGCACCAAAGCAGATTTCTGAAGGCTGATTTCCGTAGCATGCCAGATAGCGGTCATCGGGCTGCAGAGTCATTGGCAGCAGGTACTTGTGTGAAGAAAATCTTGCGGAAACATCTAGGATTTGTCCCAAAGACACACAAAAAAGGGAGATTTTCCCGTAGAAGCATGAGGTGAATTGTTATGGGCAACTCAGCCCAAGGCAAAGGTCGCCCAATCATCCTGGGTATAGGAAATGTAACAACGAAGATTTGTTCCAAAGACTGGTTAGTGCTTCAGTAGCCCCGTTTGGACTGTGTGTGGTAAGCCGAAGAAAATTGTAACTTGATGTTCATGGACTTACAAAGTGCTCTCCAAATTTGGAAACAATTGAGTACCTCTGTCAGATACTATTTCAGAAGGGAGTCCATGAAAGCGGAAGATATGTTGAAATAAATAGTTGAGCTAACTCCGTTGAAGATGGTAGTTTAAGGGAGGGGTACAAAATGGGCCATTTTGCTGAAGCGGTCTACAGTCACCCATATAACCGTGTTTCTCTTGGAAGGCGGAAGTTCCACAATAAGTCCATGGATAGATGGGGTCCAAGGTCTGGATGGAAGGGGAGGGGTTGAAGAAGACCACAGGGGAGGTTCTAGAAATTTGGATTGAGCACATCTAGTACACACTTGAATAAGTCTTTATATCTTTTCTCATTTTTGGGCCACCAAAGGGAACGGGCATAATATTAACGTTTTGTTAACACCCGGATGCCCACTTGCTTGGAACGTGAGTATGCAGAAGGATAGTTTTCCGAAGAGAAACAGGAACAAAGCTTTTGCCAAAGGTGTGTCGGACGGAGCAGATCTTGTCGGCTTGAATCTTGGACAAAGTTGAGGGATATAGAGGCCCAAGATTTTAGTGGTTGGGATACAGAAGCCCTTATCTGATAGTACAGTCGGAGCAACAAATGATCTGGAAAGGGCAATCAGCTTTTTTGTTTTTGGAACCAGTTGGTAAGTGTAACAAAGTTTGAATCGGGAAAGAATAAAGACCACCGTGCTTGAACGGGGATTTAACCTTTTGAGATTCTGGATGTATTCAAGGTTCTTATGGTCGGTAAGGATGGTGATAGGTACAGAGTTGCCTTCTAATAGATGACGCCACTCCTCGAGGGCCAGTTTGATAGCAACGAAGTTCCCTATTCCCAACGTCATAATTCCGTTCGTTGGGTAAAACTTCTTGGAAAATATGCACACGGATGGAGTTTCCTTTAGTGCCCTGCCTCTGGAAGGATGGCTCCAGCGCCCAATTCTGATGCATCAACTCGATGTAGAAGGGAAGACTAGGATCTGGATTTACTAGAACTGTGGCAACAGCAAAAGGCTTCCCTTGAGTCGTTTGAAGGCCTCGAGGGCTGCAGGGGTCCATGAATGAGGCTTACCACCTTTACTGATGAGGGCTAATATTGGAGAAATTATTGACGAACCCTTGATGAATTGTCCTGTAGTAATTGGGCAAACCCATACCTTTGAAAACTTTGGTTCCATAGGGAAGACAATCTTGGACGGCTGAAACTTTAACAGGATCCATCTGGAACCCTTGCGCAGATACGATGTAGCCTAGGAGGTACTTGTGAACACTCAAACAGACATTTTTCCAATTTGGCATATAGGCTATTCTCTCTCAGACTATAACACCTGTTTAAACATGGAGGCGGTGTGAGGGCAAATCATGAGAAAAGATTAAAATGTCATCTAGATATACTACTACAGAGATCCCACATATCCCGAAGATGTCATTTACAAATTCTTGAACACCGCTGTGAGCATTACAAAGGCCAAGGGCATTACGAGATACTCGTAGGACCGTCCCTGGTGTTAAAGGCGGTCTTCCACTCGTCCACCTTGCGTATACGGATCAGATTGTATGCCCCCCGTAATCCAGTTTGGTAAATTTTTAGTAGCTCCTTTTATCTGGTCAAACAGTTCAGAGATGATAGAGGGAGCGGGTACCGATTCTTTATTGTGATTTTATTTAATCCACGGTAGTCGATGCATGGGTCGTAACCCGCCGTCTTTTTTTTCAACAAAAGAACCCAGCTCCAGCAGGGGAAGTGGAAGGTCGTAATGAACCCCCTAGACAAATGTTCAGTAATGTACTCTTTCATGGCTAGAGTTTCTGAGGGAGACGTGGGTATGTGCGTCCCCGGAGGCTAGTAAACCAGAAAGAAGATTGATGGGGCAATCGTAGAACGGTGCGGTGGTAGCTTCTCAGCTCGCTTTTTACAAAACACATCAAAAAATCATGATAACACTCGGAGGTTTTTCTCTCAGATTTATTTTCACAGGTAATGGTAGTGCAATGAGTAGAAAGGCAATTTTGAAACAGAAGGGGCTCCAAGACTTGATTTCATTGTGAGACCAATCAATAACGGGGTTGTGGTAATCTGAGCCATGGGAGTCCGAGAATTAGGGGAGGAGCAGGGCTTTGGATGACAAAAAAAGATAAACGTTCCTGGTGGAAAATGCCAATGCGGAAATAGGACTTCGTAGTAGATTGTGGAGATGAATTCTGAAGCCAACGATTATTGTCAATAGCCAGAACTCGAGAGGTTGCTGCAAGTGAAGGAGAGGAAGCCCCAATTGTGCTGCATATGGTAGAGTCAATGAATTTCCAGCGGCACCAAGAATCGACAAAGGCCTGGGGGAAAAGTTTTACCATTACAAGTGATAAGTACTGGCAGAAAGAGTTTTAATGGTTCAAATTTGGCAGGAGACTTAACGTTACCTAGAAGGAGCTCCTCCTTAACTTCTAGTTCCTGAAGTTTCCCGACTCTGGGAACATTTTTTTACAAAGTGTCTTGCCCAGACAATAAACAAATCCCTTGGTACGTCTGCGTGACTTTTCCTCGGGGAAGATGAGTGCCGCAATTTGCATCGGCTCTTCACCTGAAAATATGGCTTGCGGAAAGGTCGGAGCAGGTCTTAGGAAGGCTGGAACGGGCTGCAGACCTTTCTGCCTGCCGTTCACGAAGCGGGTATCGACCTGGATGCATAATGTAACCAAGTCTTCAATGGACAGGTATTCCCTGGATACTAATTCGTCCTTGGGCGGTCAGAGAGTCCCTGCCAAAAGGCTGCAGAAGTGCCTCATTGTTCCAAGAAGTCTCTGCATGCAGGGTACGAAATTCAATACATATTGACCCCAGAACGAGACCCTGGCGGAGCTGCATCAAACGGAGGGAGGCAGCAGAGGTTCTTCCTGGAGCATCGAAGACCTTTGCGAACATACTAAGGAAGTCAGTAACATTAATAGACTCGAGGATCGTCTTTTCCCATAGGGGAGAAGCCCAGGCCAGCGCATTGCCCTCCAACAAGGCGATGTATGTACCCAACCTTCAGCGCGATCCGATGCAAAATGCGATGGTTGAAGTTTCGAATTGGATTCGGCACTGATAATGAATCCACGGCAGGCTTTTGGCATCACCATCAAACCTAGGGTGGAGGTATGCGGGGCTCTCTCCGAGATGGATCCACCGGATCCGGACGTTGAAGGGGTAGCGTAGAACCCGGAGCAGAGGCAGCAGCTGGGGTAGCCGGACAGCAAGGTATCCATCAACTGGGCCAACTGGCCCTGATGTGTGTTCAAACAGGTCTATGCGTTTGGACAAAGCCTGGAGAGTTTTACTCAATTCTTCCATAGCCCCCTCAGGCGTTTCCATGCCCATTGTACTTTAATAATGGCCGACGGCCCGGGTACTCACAGTACGCTTTTAGGAGATGCTGACAGTCCGGAAGGTGCAGGATACTGAGGCTGCTGGGAAATGTAGGCTGGATACTGGTAACAGGTTCGGCTGGTATTGTAGGCTGTTTACTGGAACAAGGGTGCTGTTGGGAACTTTAGGCTGACTGCTGGAACAATGGTGCTGCTGGGTACTGTAGGCTGGACTGAAGGTTGTATGCTGAACAAAGGTGCTGCTGGGAACTGTAGGCTGGACCAAAGTGCTGCTGGGAACTGAAGTCTGAGTGTGCTAGGTAAGTAACTGGATGCAGGCAAGGTGAGACCCTGAAACGGTAAGATAGGTACTGGATACAGGCAAGGTAGTATTGATGCAGGCAGGTAAAGTATAAGGAGCAGGAATCAAGGCAGTAAGTACAGGAGCCAGGGGGTAGCAAATGCTACAATCGGCACCGGTCCAGAGGACACCGGCTTTTAAACTTTCGCGCCGCCCCGGCTGTGTCGGCGGCGTGACGTCATGACGTCGACGCCGCCCACCCGGAAAGTGCAGTGCGGCGCGGGACTCGGAGCGCGGTAAAAGTTTCGTGACCCAGGCATAAACTTGATCAGACAACTGGGATGGGCACCAACTCAACTACCTACAGAAACCACTTTTCTTATATGCAAGAACAACAACATGTCCTCACCGGATAACCCCCAACCGCATAAAATTAAAAATTGAGGCTCATTTATTATAAACCGGGCTGTATCAATAAATTAATAGAATCTGACACATGGTATGAACACATGTAAATTGCCAATGCATAATTCGTAACATGCCCTGGACAAACATGACTACTCCACAATTAAAACTTAACTAGACAACACACTACTGGTTGCCTGACTATATTACCCACACCGATATCGAATAGCCTGGTCATGATGCCGGTGAGGAGGACTTACCACTCCTCTCCACCCTTCTACTCACTTACCCTTAAAAATAACTCAAGATACATATTCCTCCCCATAAACATGAGCTTAAAGATTAAAGCCGTTACCCCTCATCCTCCCCACAATTCCTCGCCACCCTTTTTCTTCTCCCGCCCTACTTGCCAAAATAACATTCTTTTCTCTAAAAAAGCCAACACCAAGACACAATGTAATTTGAATGGGTATATAACTCGGATAATATATAGAAATGACTCAACAAATAGGCCAAAATTATTTTATAAGTGCTGCATTAAATGATATGGGTGTTATAGTAAATTATAGAGGACATACTGAACGTTAACTGTCCTCCAATGTTTGTTCTCTGTTTTAAACCAGTTTAAAAAACAATTACTATAACTAAAATATGGTCTGTTGCCTATTCGGCACGTTTGGTTTAGGCAATAGTTTTTTATTGTTTTAGGCAATAAGATAGACCTTTCTCGTAGTTTTGGAAAACATGTATTTTTGCTCATTAATCACGTGACCATTTGCACTAGCTCCAACTAAGCCACAAAAACAACAATATATATAAACCGAAACGTACCCCTCATTGCATCCTGGTTCTCGGTAAAGAACTGTCATAATGGAAATGCAGTAGAGATTACTGACTGGAAGCTATTCCCTGTCTCCTGTAAACATTGCAAGCTCATAACCAGCTCAGAAAGCTTACAGAGTAGGCAAAAAGAAACCTTTTAGAGACACCCCAAGTGGAGAAAAGAATGTTTTTGCTGCAGGTCTTATATCGTCGGCTGTATACTATTGCAGTTTGGGGTTAAGGATTGATTTAACCATATACAATTGTTCATTGAGGGGTGAAAATTGCCTATTTAAGGGACTACTATACTCGTGCAGTAACTGACTGCTCTCTGGCTCCTCCCAAGCCATGCCCCCCTTCTCAGAGAGTAACTATAAAAAAAGAGGATGAGGATCCAGAAAATTAGCTTTTCTGGTTTAGTGTGCCTTTTAATATTAATTGTAAATCCAAAAAAGACCCTATAGAACTAAAAACCACAAAAACTAAATCAAAAGCTTATGTATTGTAGGAATAATTAAACTTCTTCCATTGTAAGGCTATTAATTGAAGGGAAGTTGACCCCCAAAATGAACAAAACCTAGTGCTGTCTCTATTTATCCCGATCTTCACATGTGCTTGCTTTCAGAGGTTGCCCTCCTCTTCAAGCTTTACAAGCTCTTACAAGGTTGTACCACGCTGGTGAGCGGTCACTGGTAGTGACTGACAATGCTACCCGGAAAGGAAGAATAAGGTTGCACGCAGCAGAAGGTCAAAATGAATAGGGGGACTTCAGGTACTTTAGTGGATGAATAAAAGTTAGTGAGTTGTGTGTTGGGGGATCTTTGTTCATTTAAGTTTCATTTTGGGGGATTGCAACTTGCCCTTTAAGAACCCATTTGAATTGCTAACATGTATAAAAGTTACTGAACTGTATATTAGAATGTTAGCGTTTTCTCAAAGGTGCCATGGCAATAGTGGAAATTACCCAAAAGTCTCCTACTTATATTGACATGTATATGGTGAGAGAACTATCCAGGGACTTTAGATCCTATAACTACACTTGGTTGCCCATTTCTCCTGTTTTATCTCTCACTGTTTGTCCCCACAGATGTCTGTGTATTAACTAGGAATACATCTCTCTCCTGTCTCTCCCTATACTACTATCGTTCCAGTTCTGCTTTCAGTCCTGAATTGTAACAACATAAAAATGAAGTTGTACTGTTAGAGATGTAAAATTAAATAAAAATTCCTTTTAAAGAGGAAAGGATAATATTGTAGTATGCTACCACACCCTCCTATGGGCCATTGTGACTGTGAGTTTTTACCAGCTTGCCAGGAATTAAATAGAAGGTCATCTATTTTATTTTACTAGTAAGCATTAAAAGGAGTGCAAGGGCAGTAACTAGTGCTGGCACTGTAAGACATGTATGCGGATTACAATATAGAGCTATGGGTGGTCCCTTCCACCGACGTATCAAAAATGTTGCGTAAGATGTGTTAGTAAGCGTTTCCTTTTATGTCCCAAAGGGTCACTGTATCTCACCTCAAAACAACTTGATATTTCTGAAACTACAATGTGAGAAATGGTGATACTCATATTCGGTGCTTTTTGGTCATTAAATTATATTGTTTAGTGACTGCCCATAAATAACCCCCCCCCGTCTCCTTACGCACTGCCTTTCGTTCGTGAGTTGCGGACACACTATAAGTTCTGCACAGGCCTCACCATGGACACTGCTCTGCTTACACATTCTCCCTCGAGCCTTCTTTCTCTGATTCTCTTAATTGTTCAAGGAAAGTGTGCTGCAGGCAAACCTAAAGGATCGTTAGTAAGAGGTCAGGGGGAAAATTTTGGGTCACATATTTGAATTCTGTTTTCTGGAGTGAAGGTCTTTCCCTGTAATTTATGATTAAGTTTTGGAGTACTGGGACGTGCTGTATTTCATTTCTGATTAAAATGTAAAATTTGATTAAAGATAAAAGATACCCTTTAATAACAGGATAAATAAACTATAATTCATTATAATTAATGTTAAGATTGTCTATTGATCCAGTTAATTAGGGTATGCAAAAGACTAGGCCATACTAATAGTCTATCAAGGCAGCAACAGGAAAGGGCCAAAATTGGTCTCATGGCTTTATGCAAACTTAACATAAATATACTATATACTGTATGTGAACATGATTAGTATATAGGGTTATAGTTGCAGTGTAGCAGGGCCATTGCTAGAATCATCCCATATATTGTAATAAGGGTATACAAGTATGGAAAGATAAAGAATCAAATTGTATTTAAATGTTAAAACTTGAAAATATAAAAAAAAAAAAAATGATAAAAAAGAAATATTAACATAAAACACGAGAATATCTAAAAAATATTGTAAAAGATATTCAAGATAGATTCCTGTAAACAAAAAGGGTTTAATAACACAGAGTGATATCAAGAAGCACACAATCCCAGTTAAAAGCTTACAATGTTACTTGGATTGGAAATTTACATTATTAAAATGGCGGTCTTGCCAGCATTGATGGGGGCTTGGCTCTCCTGCCAGACAAACCTCTGTCTCTCCAAGGGCATGGCATGAATGACCTGTGCTGCATGTAAAATTATTCATTTCCCTCTCAGCAATGGAAATACATTCAGGGTTATTCAATAAAAGTTCTTAATCTTAAAAAGGGTGCTTATTTTGCCCCAACCAATCAGATTTATCTTTCAATGCTAAAGAAGATCTGATTGGTGGGGCGAATTAGCTCCATTTAAACGATAAGAACTTTATTGAATTACCCTGATTGTGTTTGAAGTTCGTCAAAAGATTTTGCAGGGATATTCAATAAAAGTTTTACTGTTAAAATGGTGTAATTTTGCCCTCACCAATCAGATGTTAGTTTTCAAATGTTAAATATATCTGATGTGGTTGGGGCAAAATTAGCACCATTTTTAACAAGTAAGAACTTTTATTGAATCTCCCGTTCATGTCAACAATATAGCAGGGCAGTCCAGGGATATCTCAAAGGAAATTTTAAAACTAAAGAAATATATTTGAGTCTTAGACAGCTGTGATAATTGGTCAACATCTTTCTCTAGAACACGTGAGGGGAGCATCAACGTGAACCCTGTGGCTCGCCAACTGTGGTTTAGCAATGATGGCACCCTGCCTGTCATTACTCTTATATAGAAAGATATTGCAATAATGATAGTGATCTTTAGTGTAGTGTATACCCAAGAGGGGTAGGATATCTAGCTACTGTTGAACCAATGCATATCCATTGTGTAGGCTTTTACGTTAAATCCAAGTACGTCGTATGGAGCATTTTTGGTACCGTGTTTTCCATCGCCAATAGGACTTGTTTCTCCCATTACCTGGCCCGTCATTTCTGTGTTTTAAAGTGTTTGTGCTTATATTTACAGTTCTTAGTGTTCTGTGTTCTGTATCTATTGGGTCGTCTGCACAGGATGGAGTTGGGAACAGCAGTATCAAGGTTCTTGGTGAGTTATGAAGCCTGTCTGTGTTCAGTGTATTGTCATTTGCGGTAAAGCTGGCATGAATGGGCAAGTACAGAAAGTCATTTCAGTTTAATCTTACACACAGGCTATGACATTTTACTTGGGAACTTGCGCAGCATCACTTGACAACTCACCCACCCTTTAATATACTTTGATTTGCTCATGCTTTAAATGCATGGAAAATATCAATTTAACAGCTGAGTTAAAACTAATCTCGCAGAATGTTTTAAATGAAGTTGCGCGTTAAGGGGTGATGTTGGCAAACATACCTGGGCACTTAGTGGGTTCTAACACATGAATGTGGCTTGCAGCTTTGTTAGGTGTCTAGTTTCTAGTTGAAGGGGGTGTATCTAAACCTTTAAACCACCAAACACATCAGATGTAGAGCGGAGTTGTAGAGCTGATAACACAGACACACACTGATAGATACATAGAATCAGTGGGTAGTAGGGTGCTTTGTCGATATTAGGAGCCAATCAGGCAACTCTGGGAGCCAATAGTGGTGGTTGAACATTTGCTGAATTGGAATGGCCCAGCCCTACCTACAAAAATACAAATGGCAGGCAAGTCCACCTGTATGGCTACTTGTGTCCGTAAGTGATTGTAGCAGTGGACTGCTTCAGAAACATATACCCACTGTCATAGGGTATAGCTGCTGTTGTGATTAGTAACTGAGTATTTTTATACGTTCTGTATATGAATTATACTCAAAACTCTCTCTTTTTTTTTTGCAGCCAAGCTCTGTCTCTGCAAGTTTCCTTATATTCTGCTTACTGCTGATTCTACTGGGGAAAGGATTCACTGTTACCAGGTGATACATCACGATACACAATAAGTCTATGAGTCTCTGTCCAACTTACCCATATAACCTAATATCATAACTTCCATCCATATTTACGACCGTCCTGAATTTTGCACTAAAGTTCCCCTTCTCCTGTGACCCTGGTAATGGTTTGAGATCAACAGGAGCACATACTGCAAACAGCAGGGAGACAGTCAGTGTAGATGAACTGCCAGGTCCAGTTAAGCAGAAGTAATACTTTTACATTCTCTTCACAATCTCTGTGCAGCGATTAAGGACTGGGACTAGTGGAGCAAGTTAGTATTTAGAGACCACCAGCTGTGACATGCATGTGTTGTAATCTAAACAAGTGCATTACCTTTATATGATAGAAACCCCTCCAAACAGATCCTGCATCTTGTCACCTAATAACATTTCATGTACATCATTTCTACTGCGTCTGTAAGACTAGCAAAGTGTACCGGGACAGTCTGAAACCTTTCAGGTGTAACTGCGTTGTTATAGAGACCAGATGGACGATCTGGCATTAGTACAACTGCATTGTATTTTCTGCATAACAGGAATGTCTACATGACTGGCTGACATTATTTTTCCTTTTTTTCTTAGAGGTCGTATTAGTCACCTGGGTTCCATCAAGCTGTCTGTGTATATGACGTGTACACGGTGAACACACACAGTGCTTTTATACACGAGGCGCAGGTGAGAGGAGATTTGGATTCCTTCACGTTAATGGAGTTTTCTTCATCACAGAGCTACCGCTGACATTTCACTGTCCAATACCACAAACCATCTCCTCTCTCTCCCTTTTTCTTCTTATCTTCAAGAATTTTCCAACATGCTCGGTTTCTGCCATTTCAATCTTTCTGTCACGACTGGAATCCGATTCGCCCATTTCTTTCCTTGTTTACCTCCACTGTTTGTCCCTAGAGTGTATCTTGTGTTATTAACTAGGAATACATCTCTCTCCTCTATCTACTTATCTGTTTCAGTTCTTGCTTTCGGTCCTGATTGTAACCAACATAAAAAATGAAGTTGTACTAGTTAGAGATGTAAAATTAGCCTCATTCCGTTCGTTTTAAATAAAGAGTAAAGGATAATATGTAGTAATTCCACACCGTCCTGTGGAGCCAATTGTGCTGTGCGTTTATACCAGCTGGCCAGGAATTAAATAGAATGCCAATGTCTATCTTAGTATGATGATTTGTATATAGGGTTAATAGTTGCAGTGTAGCAGGGACCATTGCCTGTAGGAATGTAGGTTACGTGTTGTATTAGTCAATGGAGGGATGAATGAAAGCATTTATTTACAGCGTGGCTATGTAAAGCATTATTATAAAGCCAGTTGGTGTGGATAACTAGTAATGGTGGGGAGACGGGTGTATGGGTAATAGGCGTTGGTAATAGGGTTATATGGAATGTAAATGCTACAAAAAACGGATCACTATTGGAAAAATTCTCTATTTAATGACTCTAATTTACCAATTCTCAAATAATCTTTAGCTCCCCCACCTGGTTTCTCTTGATAATTCTATCGTTTCCCCCAAGTTCTTTGATCCTGTCAAGTCCTTACACATACGATCCCCAGCAGGATATGGTAAACATAGCCCTACAGTTCCTTGCCTACATATGGTTGACGATGTGTGGTGACACTCAAAACACTTCCCTGAAAAACAAGGCCTTCTATGTGCCCTTCTTGCAGATTACACACTCTGGTAAGTGCAGGGGGATTACTGTGTGTGCTGGGTTTCTTCATAGGATAGATTACAATGTTATATGCAATAGACCGGAGGGGGTAACAAATTTAACTCTTTATTGACAGCCAAGTATTGCAACCTGAATTGCTTTATTGACTGGGTGTTTTTCCCTGTTTCTTATTATGATACTTATACAATATATAGCTTTGGCCATTGGTAGCAGTTTAGTGTTACTGTGTGTTGTGGGGTGGTTGGTTGATTGAAATGTGGTCCTTGTGCTAAAATCGATATTCTGTATTTTCAGTGGACATTATCCTTATTTGGCATACTAAACAACTTTAGGTTTTAATTAGCTGGCCAAAGGTCCAGCCTGCAACATGCTAGGTGTGACTTGGCATGCTGTGGAAGGTTAGCATTGATTGCTACGTCAGTGATGGTTAATGGCCATTGATAAACTAACTGTCACCTGGCAGTGTCTTTGCAGTTTCCGGTTATGGCTCTGATTGCAAATTTTGGAATCCAAAGTGGGCACGTGAGAAGATTGTAAATGGAATCCAGCTGGGATCACCGTTACGCACACGCAGTCTTCCTGGTGAGTAAGCACCCAGGAGAGGGACATTCTCTCTTCACAGGAGTTAGGGTGTCTTGTTCAGTTTCAGCCTGATCTTGCCCATCTTGAAGGTACAGCTAAAAAATTAAAAATGTCAGGTCCAGGAGACCAGGCTAGGTTTTATAGTGTTTTAAAAAAAGTTGTCCAAAGCGCAGTACCACAATTATGCTCTGATTCGGCCAATCAGCTTTTTAGAAAGTGACCATCTCCAGCAGCCTTCTCCATCATACATGTACTCTTTAGCACGTCTACCCTCACAAATTTGACCACAATTGAACATCTTTAGAGCACAATAAAACACAATGTTGCCATCTGAAAATCCCTGGTCCATCTCGGGAGTACATCGATAGAAAACCAGCTCTACAAACTCATACATGGATAATGAACTACTATTGGGGTTACTCCACTCATTCAACTCACCCCTCCTATACCGTTTCATGTCCCATTCCGTTAACAGCAGCTTCCATTATTGTCTTTGTGGTTTTTGATTACTTACTGATAACATATAGGCCAGAGAAAAAAAGAAAGCCTCATATATATTAACCAATACAACTGCTTGAAGTTCTATAGTACCGTGTCCAAATGAACAACACTTTTTTTTTTTTTGGTACCCTACCTTGCGGCCTCAGATCTGATGGCCTCATCATGAAATGGGTGGTTCTTGGGGGGAGTAGAGGCGGGCTGGGCTGCCAAACTGGGCAGGTTGGATACACATAATAGCGATATATTGCTCTATAAATAGTGTCCATGTGTATTCAGATGAATGATTATTTTTGTCTACAATTATTAATTGTAATGTTTCCTCTCCCTCTTTAGATCATACCAGACCTTCAGCGCAGCCAATAAGAAACTTTCCAATCATGTCGCAACTTCTCAAATTGGGATTATGGAGGCAAAAACACAGAAAATTCAACCCACCATGGTATGGGAATGTCACCTTTATAAGCGATTCGTTCCCAATGTCACTGAGTGTTCTCCATTCCGAGCAATAATGGGAGAGTGCTGGAGGGGTAGGAGAGATCTCTACAAACCACGTTTAATATTGACCATAAGATTTGTTGCTGTTAGGCTATCAATTAACCCTGAAACTGGTAATGAATTCGGGGCCATTATTTGATGCATAAATAGGAGTTTGTATTATCATTACAATCCCTTAAAGGGGAACTGTTGTCCATACAAGTTGCCTTTATTAAAAAGAGCACACTCCTTCCTTAAATACATCCAAGATCATGCTTCCAGCTGCAGTAATCCAAAGTTAATCAGTATAAAAATCACTCCAAGATCATGCTTCCCGCTGCAGTCAATCCAAAGTTACAAGTATAAAATCACTCCAAGATCATGCTTCCAGTGCAGTCAATCCAAAGTTACATCAGCTAAAATGGTGATATTTTTTGCTATTACTGTGAGCTGTGACATCCTCAGACCCACTGCTCTGCCCACAGGTCTCACGTTTTGAGCATGTTCATGCTGGGACCAGAACATCCTTAGCAGCATCATAAGCCCCGCTCAACCTTCTTTCCTTAGGTGGCCATAGGTAGAAAGGACAGAAATGTTGCAGTCTGTTACTAGCTTCAGAAAATCTAATTTTAGGGGGGGGGGGGGTGTACACAGACATCATGTGACTGTCACAGACTCAGACCAGTCCGGACAGACAAAGAATGTAGCTTACAAGCCTATAAGTTAAGATCAGAGAAGCTAGAGACATCATCTTAGGCCTTGTTTGAAAGGTATGAGACAGTTACCTTTAACTTTGGATATTCCACTGTATCCTATTAATTCTGCCCCTTTCCCCCACCAGATAACTAAACAGTGCAGTATCCAGTAACCCTTGGGCCATGCTACCCCATTAAACTCTGAGTCTCACCATGTGATATCCCCCATTATTAAATGGTGGCCCTGGAAGTCTGAAGGTGCCTGTTGGTGAAACACAATTGGAGGGCTCCAAACAACTGCACACTCCACAAATTCACCTCAGAATGGGTTCCCTGAATATTTCAGCATCCGCTCTACGGGCCCTAACCTATGTTAGAGCCTGCAATTTGGATCAGGACCTACTGCATATTGTTGTCCTTTCTAAGCCAAAAATGGACCATATGAAGCCACATGAACTTGACTTCTGAGCCAGAACCCTATCTGTTGTGTAAATGTGGGTATGAGTAATGAAAATGTGTGTAAAAATGTACACTTGCTGTGGTGGCGTATCTAGGGTAGGAAACACGGGGATACGTATTCTTTTTGCACTGTATATTTTCATACTTTTCATAGGTTTCCTTTAATGCTGCTTGTAGAGGAGAGTACTTGTTCAATACACTAATAATCATAAATACTTCTCCATCCTTTCTTGGCTAAGTAACTTCATTCGTGTTTCCCTATTCATGTCACTGAGTCTTGTTTGTGTGGTTGTTTGGTTTCTCTATCCACTTAGACCTGTGTATGTCCATTGTCTGTATCTTTCTATGTCTCCCCATTACAGCCTGTAGTTTTATTTTTCATAATAGTTGCCGCATGATGGGTCTCTCTGTTCTGCTGTTCCTGAGTCTTGAACCCTGGCCTATTTTATCTTATCGTATCGTTTACTCTTCGTATCCGGGTTTTCCAATACCCGATTACCATCGACGTTAAGATCCAATCGTACACCGTTATCTAAAATCATCTCGTAATCCCGGTTATGGTAAATAACCCCTTATCGTAACCCCGGTCGTTTTCGTATTGATGGTTTTGTCGTTAAACGATATTTGATGTTTTGTATAATAGGCCCTGATGTCTTCCTTTTCAGTCTGTGTCTATTCAGTTTTTTTTAGGCCCTGAGCTCATACGTTGGTTGCAATAATCGATGCCTTTATGATGTTACCAAGTCCCATCAATCACCATAATTTCATCACTAAATGTCTGAGCTCTTCACGTAGTCCCAGAAGTTGATGCACTTTATGACCCGAGATATTTTCTAGCAGATTCCCTTATGGTTGCGTTATATGGGTTGTTCTAAATATTGCCAGCTTGTTGTACTAAGGAGTTGCATGTACTGTCTGCACAATAAAACCACCGCAGAGGATAATGCTGCCAAATAACCAGTCATACCCAGTCATAGGTGAAGTTCGGGATATACCACTAAAATGAAATATAAGGGTGAACTGAAAGCCTATGCAGTATGAGAGAGATGCGTATCGAGAAGTAGCAATATAAAGAGCACATACGGGTGGCCATCGTGTACATTGACACCAAAACAATCATAAGCATGTTCTAACCCCTCCCCTCATCTATGTAAATGACTATGGAGTTGTGCTTATTTTTTATAGATGTTCGTTCAGCCCTGGGCTATGTTGTTAGCTGTTTCATGCTGTGTTACCGTTGGTGTCTGATGTGTCTTGTACCTTGTCTATACAGGAAACAACCTGTCCATTGCTTCAATAACCAGTTAGGGACTTCCATATGATGACAGTTAGGGGTGCTGGGGGGGTGCAAAAAGTGACCTTACAATATTAACTTCATTGAACGGTGATGACGCCCCCCATAGTTGTAGATCACAGCCATCTTGTTCGCACTGGATGAGCCTCTGTACCCCCTTGTAATCCAAGGTGCTTGATCTTATTTTCACGTTCCAGCCGGTGAAGCACTAATTATATCCGAAACCTAGAAAAGGACGACGAGTTGCAAATAAAATCTCATTTTTATACCCGATGTGCTGTTTTTTTGTTGTGAACAGAATATTGGAGGTTTTAGTTATCATTTTATAGGGCATGATCGGCCCGAAAACAAAAAACTCGTCAATATTCCTGGGAGTCTATTGATGCACTGCTGGGCAGTTTTTATCAGGCGATTCGATGGAATCAATTGTGAACCCACTAGAAAAATATACTTGTGTATGCCAGAGTTTTTCTATTAGTATCTAAAATCACGTTGACTTCAAACTAAAGTTGTCCTAATAAAAAAGGCTAATTCAGGTCACAACCTGCACACACACAAAAGAAAGCCAATTGTGAGCCTACCTCATCTGTTAGGGGTTAGCATTGGTTCCTACCCCGATGGCAAAGAAACTAACAGGGTATTCAATTAAAAGTTCTATTGGCTAAAATGTGCTAATTTTGCCCCAACCAATTAGATGTTAGCCTTTCAAATGTTAAATGAGATATGATTGGTTGGGGCAAATTAGCACCATTTTAAACTAATAAGCCACGGGGAGATTCAATATAGCTTCTCCCGTAACTTACCTTAGCCGATCCCGCGATACAATAACTTATGATAACGAGATTACGTCAGTTATTGCATCGCGGGATCGGGCTAAGGTAAGAGCGGGACTTTAACGCTCCACAAGCCCGTAGCGTTAAGTTTACGTACGAGAGTAGCGCAAAAACTAAAGCGGGTACACACATTACGAATAAAGCCCCGATATCGTCGGATCCGACGGGATCGGGGCTTTATCGTTATGTGTGTATGCTCGTTTCCCTATAGAGGAGTCTCGCGCGGCCGATGGAAACCACACGTCCCGAGCGTTCTCCTTATGAAGTTCAGGAGAACGCTCGGGACTGTGTGTATGCAGATCTTGAAAGATGGGCAGACAGGATCTGCAGATCCAGTCTGTCATCTTTCAGAAATCTGTACGGTGTGTGTACCTAGCTTTAATGCTACGGGTTTTGGACATTAGCACATCGCATTTCCAAAACATAAGGAAATGGCGCTGTGCTCTAAAAATCCGTCGTAAACCCATGTTAACCAAAATTTTTTCGGGTTAACATGGGTTTTAGTGGAAAAGGGCCATATTGAATTCCCCCTAGAACTTTTAGTGAATCTCCCTGTAAATGATGTATTTAGTAAAAAAGGTTAACTAAATCTTACCTTAAAATGACATCTATTATTATTTCTCTTTCTTGAAAAATCCATACAGTAAATATGTAAATGCATTTATAACAGCAACAAACTAAAGGGTTTTAGAAGCTTGCACACATTGCAATGATCAGCACTTGTTGGATTGGGTTTTTAAGTGTTCTTAAGTGGCTCCTTGGACTTGATCAGTTGTAAAACACGTTGAAATGATTGAACTTACATAATGGGACCTGCCTACATCTACAACTATGTTTTCTGATAACCTAAGGTGACCTTGCTTGGAGTGGCTAGATAGTTCGATTGCATTTATATTGTAAGCGGATGACTAATCAGTATGTTTTTATTGCCTTTAATAGCATTGCATTTACCGATAAGTTAAATATCAAGTTCATGATAAAGTATTCTTAACCATGTACAAAAACAGCACCATGTGGTGTTAATCAGCTATGCAGGCACTTTCACCTGCCATCAATGCCCTCCTACTTGAGCCAGTAGAATGTTAGGTGGGTACATATCATACAATTCTTCCTCCTGGCCGACCAATTAAGGCTTTCAGTCAGCCAGGAAAGAAGGACTGTCGGCAAAAGCAGCCAGCTTAAAGCTTAAGCATATATAGCTATTTTTGCTATAACTTAGCATTACAAAAAATGCTTCTTACATTATTTTCACAGCCCTGAACCAGTGATGGTAGACGCCTCCTCTGCGGCTGTTCAAGTAAACTGCAACTCGGGGAATGGTGCTCAGCAGGCTTTGTAAGTTACGTTAGATGCTTTTATAGCAAAAATTGTGTTTGGGGGTGGGCTCAAGCTGCTGTTATAATTGGTGAGGATGGACATGCATTTTAATCACAAATTGACATTCCCTTCATTACAGACACAGATTATTCTAAAAAGTCAATTGGCCTTATAAAGGGCTAAAAATTACCTTTCTAATATATTGCAGAACCAATCAAATTTTGTATTTTTGGAAGCTAGTACCGTCGATGTTTGCTACATATAAACCGCCACACACACACTATAAAACCCCATTGTGCATAGCTTTTGATGTGATGGAAAATAACAGTTATAGTGAAAAAGTAATAACCAAGATGCTGCTGCCTGTTGGCTACCGTGTGTTAAATAACACAGATTTGGTTATTTGTATGACAGAACCATGCAGGCACCAGCATTATTCAACACAGCAAAGTATGACATGCTTAAGAAATCATTCATTTTAATGTAGCTATTACCTCGTACTAAATAGGTCGGGGGGGTTTAGTGGTATCCCTACCGATGTTGGGATTGACTGACTGCCATGCCACATGGGTAGTACAAGTATCAATGAGATGAGGTTAAACAGGGTGTTTTATTGCAGGAAAACTTTAACAGTTGCAGACGTTGGAGCATATTTTTCCCATCCTTAGCCTTATGTTAGGCTTTGGCGGATGATTTTTCAAAAATACCTAAAGCTGCCTCCATAGAATAGGACATCCCTGCAGACAAAATGCCTCAATGCTCTTTGTAGCGTAAGCCTAAAACAGCTTTAAATGTTACCTGGAGGCATTCTTCCATGGGGAAATATAAGCACTATCTGGCCAGTCAAAATAATAAATCGAAGATTTGGTAATAATTATTCCTGCCATACACCTGGCCAACGTTACACAATTGGTCTCTATCTGACCAGAACGTCAAATTAATTGTTTTTAAGTAGTAGTGTCCAGGTACCAAAATTCTACCTTGCAACATAGCTGCGGGTTTCCTCTCGAACTTCTCACCACCAGATGGCGGCTGGTTCTCCACCGTGCTCTTTTGCGAATGTGTGCCTGTAATAAAGATAGAAGTACGATCCTAAGGATAGGAGCGCGAATGGCTTGGCCCATGGGGGGGGGGGGAGGCAAAATGGGGTGGGGGTGGCTTCACGGGTCGGCATGGGCTTTGCAGGTGTAGTAGTCCATTCGCATTTTGAACTTGGTATTTATTTATACAGTTTCCTCAAAAATAGACATATCCTCACCATAATTCCTGAAGACTAAAAGATTTGTTAAGCCTGTCACCACATCAAGGGTAGACTCTTTTAGCAGGGCCGAACTAACATACTAATCTAACCAACAAACTACTCTAAATGCTAACCTAACCATAAGAGGAAATGCCGTTTAACAATATCTAATGAACACATTTAGTAAAGGAAAATAGAAAATCTGCAGCAAAGTAGTTTGAGCAAATCTAGTGGCAATCAGTGAGAACAGTACAGTAAAAGGTCCCATTACAGTGAGAACAGACAGTAAAGGTCCCGTACCAGTGAGAAACAGGAAGGAAAGGTCCATAACAGGGAGAACAGACGTAATGGTCCCATACAGTGAGAACAGACAGTAATGGTCCCCATACAGTGAGTAAACGGACAGTAAAGGATCCCATACAGTGAGAACAGGACGGTAAAGGGCCATACAGTGAGAACAGACGGTAAAGGTTCCATACAGTGAGCAACGATGGTAAAGGTCCCATACAGTGGAGAACAGGAGGAAAGGTCCCATACAGTGATAACAGACGGTAAAGGTCCCCATACAGTGGAGAACAAGACGTTAAAGGTCCCCATACAGGAGAACAGAGAGGTAAAGGTCCCACATACAGTGAGAACTGACAGGTAAAGGATTCCATACAGTGAGAACAGAGAGGTATACCGGTCCCATACAGTGAGAAAAACAGGACAGTAAAGGTCCCATACAGTGGAGAACAGGGACAGTAAAGGTCCCATACAGTGAGATAGAGAGGAAAGGTCCCATACAGTGAGAACAGACGGTAAAGGTCCCATACAGTGAGAACAGACGGTAAAGGTCCCATACAGTGAGACAGTAAAGGTCCCATCAGTGAGAACAGAAGGAAAGGTTCCCATGACAGTGGAAGAACAGAGTAGGAAAGGTCCCATTACAGTGAGACAGATGAGGAAAAAGGCTCCCATACAGTGAGAACAGACAGGTAAAGGTCCCATACAGGTGAAACAGACGGTAAAGGTCCCAACAGTGGGAACAGACGGAAAGGCCCATACAGTGATAACAACGGTAAAGGTCCCATACAGTGGAGAACAGACGGTAAAGGTCCATACAGGTGAGAACAGGAGGTAAAGGTCCCATACAGTGAACAGACGGTAAAGGTCCCATACAGTGAGAAACAGAGGAAAGGGATCCCATACAGTGAGGACAAGTAAAGGTCCCATACAGTGAGAACAGACGTAAAGGTCCCTAGCAGTGGAGAACAGAGAGAAAGGTCCCATACAGTGAAGAACAGAGAGGTAAGGTCCATACAGTGAGAACAGAGAGGGAAAAGGTCCATACATGAGTACAGACGGGTAAAGGTCGCCATACAGAGTACACGACGGGTAAAGGTCCCATAACAGTGAGAACAGATGGTAAAGGTCCCATACAGGAGAACAGACGGTTAAAGGTCCAATACAGTGAGAACAGACGGTAAAGGTCCCATACAGTGAGAACAGAGGAGGAAGGTCCAGACAGTGAGAACAGAGAGTAAGGTCCCATACAGTGAAACAGACGGTTAAATCCAACATGAGACAAAGGAGTCTCCCATACAGTGAGAACAGACGGTAAAGGTCCCATACAGAGTGAGAACAGAGAGGAAAGGTCCACTACAGTGAGAACAGAGGTAAAGGTCCCATACAGTGAGAAACAGAGAGGAAAGGTCCCATACAGTGAGACAAGACAGTAAAGGTCCCATACAGGGAACAGACGTAAAGTCCCATACATGAGCAACAGGGTTAAAGGTCCCATACAGTGAGAACAGAGAGGAAAGGTCCCATACAGTGAGAACAGAGAGGAAGGTCCATACCGTAGAACAGAGAGAAAGTCCATACAGTGAGAACAGAGAGGGTAAAGGTTCCCATACAGTGAGAACAGACGGTAAAGGTCCCATACAGTGAGAACAGACGGTAAAGGTCCCACACAGTGAGAACAGAGAGGAAAGGTCCCATACAGTGAGAACAGAACGGTAAGGTCCATCAGTGAGAAAAGAGGTAACGGTCCCATACAGTGAGAAAAAGACGAGTAAAGGGTCCCATACAGTGAGACAGACGGGTAAAGGTCCCATACAGTGAGAACAGACGGTAAAGGTCCCATACAGTGAGAACAGAGAGGAAAGGTCCCATACAGTGAGAACAGACGGTAATGGTCCCATACAGTGAGAACAGACAGTAATGGTTCCATACAGTGAGAAACAGAACGGTTAAAGGTCCCATACAGTGAGAAACAGATGGTAAGGGTTCCACATATACAAAGTTGAGAACAGACGGTAAATGGTCCCATACAGTGAGAACAGACGTAAAAGGTCCCATACAGTGAGAACAGAAGGAAAGGCCCATACAGGGGAAACAGGAGGTAAGGAAAGGTCCAATACAGTGAGAACGAGAGGAAAGGTCCCAACATGAGAACAGACAGTAAAAGGTCCCCCACCCCATACAGTGAGAACAGAGGTAAAGGTCCCATACAGTGAGAAAGAGTAAAGGCCCATACAGGAGAACAGACGAAAGGCCATACAAGTGAGAACGCAGTAAGGTCCATACAGGAAACAGACAGTTAGGTCCCATACAGTGAGAAACAGGGACGAGTAAAGGTCCCATACAGTGAGAACAGAGGTAAGGTCCTACAGTGAAACAGACGTAAAGGTCCCAAAGTGAGAACAGACGGTAAGCCCATACAGTGAGAACAGACGGTAAAGGTCGCATACAATGAGAACAGACGGTAAAGGTCCCATCAGTGAGAACAGGGTAAGGTCATACAGTGGAACAGAGGTAAAGGTCCCATACAGTGAGAAACAGAGAGAGTAAAAGGTCCCATACAGTGAGAACATGACAGTGTAAAGGTCCCATACAGTGAGAACAGACAGTAAAGGTCCCATACAGTGAGGTGAGAACAGACATGAAGCTCCCATACGGTGAGACAGACGTAAAGGTCCCTACGGAGAGCATGGCCCTCCCAGCCCCATTTCTAATATGTTTCGGGGTAACAGAGTCGGGTCAGTTACCAATAGAGCTGAAGAAAGTGTTTAAGGGCATGTCCCCCAAAATAAATTTAACCCCATACTGCCCACCTGAGTTATAAATCCTACCTTAATTTCTCTCAAATGGTCTCCTGCTATGCCCCTCCAAGTCCAGAAATGCCGTGTGATCTGTCTGCTCCTGCGTCACCTCACAATTGAGGCATCGTCAGGAGAGCCCGTCCCACCCCTCTCCCACACACTTTGGTCCCTCCCCCTAGCATAAATCGTTTATTATATAGTTATGTTCCCCCAGCCCCACCCTATAAATATATTAAGTACCTGATCATACTACCTACCTCTCTCCTCGCTGTGTGAGAAGCAGCAGTCCGCGTCGGATTGATTGCCTCTCAGCCAAACAGACGCGGTGCCAGTCCCGCCCCCTGCTTGCAGTTCCGTGCAAGCAGAAGGACGGCAGTGACGGCGAAGAAAGAGATAAAGTAGTAAGATAGGAGGACATTCGGATGATATAATATAGGGTTTGGGGCTGGGGGAACCAATATATTATAGAAACACTTTTATAAAGTGGACATGCCCTTTAATAAAGGACATCTAAGCCTAAATAATCTGTAATTAAACTTTGATGATATACTTAACATAATAGATTTTACGGCAAATGAATGACTGCCGCAGACTGGGCCCGCCTTGAACATTGAGGAGATGGACACACAACAGGGCAGTGGATGGCACAGGCCAGGTGAACTATTAGATTTCAGGAACACTTGAAGTTAAGTAAATAAGGCTGATATTTAGTGTGGGAAAGGTAAGTATAACATTTGTGGGAGGGTGGGACTTGCCCATTAAGACCCATTAAGGTCGATGAGTTATATTATAGCAGGGATCTCACAACCTGTGGGGCCTTCTGGATGTTTGTTAGAAATTACAACACCAGCAATATCTGCTCCATCTTCTTACTTTTGTTGAGTGTATACCATGTATCCTTGACCTGGAGACGTTCATAAACCTACTTGTAGAGGAATTCTGGGAACTTCAAACATCAGGAGGCATGTGGTTATAGTGAGATGTATTCTAATGGGGCTTATTCTTATTCATAAGGCTTCCTTAGGAAACATGATGAGGATTGTAAATTAGTAAGGGGTGTCTTCAGGGAGAAGGAAGATTAGAATATGAAGGAGATGTAGATCCCAGTCATACAAGCTCATATGATGGTAAATGAGTTATAGAGAAGAAGATATGGGGGATATAAACACATTTTATAAAATAAAATATCTCCTGGACATGTCTTAAAAGAAACAACATTGTATATAAAGGGAAGGGTTAATGCGTGAATTAATAAGGCTGGGTACACAGCATAGGATGTCTTACTTCGATGACTGTTCGCACATGTGACGATGGCCTGAATGAAGCACCATCGGTATTACGGCAAAAGTAGCAGGCTGACAGTTCAAACACGGACATGTGTCATAGAAGACCGAAGGATCTGCACATGGTTTCGATGCGTCCGAGCACCCATTGTCCAATTCGACGTGTCCAATATTTTGGCCCGTTCGCCTATGACTGAAATGACGTCGGTCGGCCAAGATATTGATAGTGTGTACCACTTTCAGTTTGCATTTGCTAAGCCAGCAATAAAGTGCAATAAATAGTTTTTTGGTATATTTCTTTAGGTAAGTTCACTACCTGAACTCGCCGAATAGAAGTGATAAAATCTCATCTACATTCCTAGATATCCACCGTTATCTTGCGGCCGCTGTAAGCCTACATTTCCGTCCCTGGAAAAAAAATTATTTAATGTTTAGTTTTGTGAGCTGTACTTGTACATGCTATAAGAGCATTTCCTGCATCACAGGGGACGATAAACACGGATTATTAGTCGATTGAGTAGCATTATTAGTGCTAAGATATAATGAACTGAATTAAAGCTGTCATTAGTTTTATTTCATTACAAATAGTATTTTGTCTAGGACTATTAAAGGGATATCCACTCATAATTTCAAGTTTAGGCATCCAGTTCTATGAAGAACGCGGATTCTGGTTTGATAAGCGGCTGTTGCTTACCTTCCGTTCCAACTAGAACAAACATGAAGGTGGTGAGACTAGGAGGAAACTTCAGTGCTGCTCCCCCGTCTTTAGTTGTAAGGTCCCACGACCGTTTAGGAAATATATGATAAAATCAACTCTGTCGGATACCTTAGTACACACCCGATTGCATCGGACGGGGTAGTTCTTACCTTCTCTCCTGGCATCCTGTTTGTCTATTGAGAAGAGGTAAGGCACAGATTTTTTCACGTTCTTATAGAACTGTGATACAAATCTTGGACGAGTGGGATATTTAATGATATTTTTATTGTTAAAACAACAATAAATATTTTAATTTTTACTATATAGTAAAAAGGTATAAATTAAGTCATATTTTTTTATAAGTTATAAGAGTGTTGGTAATAAAAATCTACAATCAAGTTTGATATATTTTTTATTGTAAATAGTGTAAACACTATATTACTGTAACAAATAGTCGTATTTATTCTATATCTCAAATTTGTTTTAGAGACATTTAACAAATTAAACAATGTGCATTTCTTTCTATAATGTAAGAAGATACAACATAGATTAGATTTACATATTCTTCTTAAAAAAACCCATTTGGATAGATTATTACATTTCAGTATTTGAAAAACGGGACATGGTTTTTCTCGAAGTCCACCTGCTAGGCATGGTTAGTAGCTATATTTTCGGAGCTTTTTATTCTGCAGAGTGAACGTAAATAAATTTCAAGAGAAGATAATGCATCCTCTATTATATAAAAAGAAATTCATCAACTGTTCGTAGAGGGTTTCGCAACCCAGTCTGGCTGTGTTTGGATGCACATATTTAAATCTTTTCTTTCATAGTCTCAGATGTCATGCTTTGGTGTACTGTAGCTGTTTTTTCGAAGTTATGATTGTGGGACGTATAGCAAGGATGTTGCATGCTACATTGATCCATAGGAAACTCTTTTTTTGCCTGTATTTTAAGATTACTATGGAACACTTCAAAGTTCCAGTATGACAAAATTTGGTTACTTGACAAATGTCCTTCATTAACGACTGCCCTAATATCTGTACAGAATGTTAGTGCTGGGTGTCTTGAATCAACCCAATTAAGTTGGCTCTTCTATTCTATGCACCATGACCACACTTGGATAGTTTTTTAATGATGGAAAGGTATGTTTATTAGAAACATGATACATGAGAGAATTCCAACGATCCACTATCTTGTTCTTCATTTGATTACAACTTTGAGCACACCACCATAGATGATTAGTAATCGGTGTATCCATGATTTCAAATCGGTACAATCCCTTTGCTTACTAGCAGCTAAAATTTTTTGGAGACACCTTTTGCTAAATGCCACACATCAAACTGGTGCTCTATTTCAGGGTATTCAGTACGTAAATAATTTCTATTGAAACCTGTCTATCTGTTGCAATTACATGTACGTCAATATCTTTTCGTAGTAGGTTATTTAGACAATTTACAAATGCTTCTTTCTCCAACGCTACTGATGACAATTCCAGTTCTTAGTTGGTTCAATATATATTCAACCATCTTGCCGTTATATTGATCTTGGAAAGAGTAGACACAGTACTTTGCTGAGAATCCAGGACTATCAAATTGTCCATCTCCAGCAAGAACAACTGCACGATCTTTAAGTCCTTATCTATTTTCTTCTTCACTTGTCCAGTATGATGAATAGCCGGAAAAAGGAAATTTTTTTGTAGCTTGAAAAAGTTTTTTTTCCTATTGGACTGTAATCCGACCAAATCAAACATTTCTTTAGATTTTAAAAGAAGAACCACTCAGTAAAATTGAAGAGGCCAAAATTAAATTCCCAACAGGTAATGAATTAGAAATTGGTTGACTATTCATCGAAAAGATTCATGGTTATCAATACATCGAAGTACAACATGAAGCATAATTACCCTTCAATTGTTTTTTCTATTGTTAGAATTGGTTCATGCAAGTGTGTAACACCTTGATATTACAACGAATCATACGGAAAAGAGTGTCAAATTCTCTTCAAAAACCATGTATTTTTTTTGCATAACGGAGATTTCTTGTAGTAACAGTTAATTCTTCAGAATCCTCAGAAATGATGACCTGTTCAGCAATATTAGAAGTAGTAGCCTCTATGTTTCCTCATCATCAAAACCTGTACATACTGATGATATATGCAAATATTTTACTGGATTATAAGCATGGACATGTCTACTGATCTGAAATGGATAAGTTCTGATTTAATTTGTTTTGTTCTACAGTTCTCTCGGTTTGTTTCTGTTTCCTTTGTTGACATTTTTTGCATTCATGGTGTATCACTAGTCCACCACTTAGATTCAGTTGAGTTCCAACTGTAACCAAACGACCTAATATGCGCACAATTGTTGAAGAAGTAGACGCTGTTTCTTCGTCAACCCTTCTTTTTAAAGCAGGACATAAATTTGAGGTATATCCTCAGTATGAAAAGTGGGAAAAGGAAATATTGTTGGAGAGTGGCATTTGTTTCAATACCCTTGTGTGCTTTCATGTAATATTGATCTCCGTGAAATGTTTAGAGCACATTCTTTGCACATTTCCCTTTGCGCCTTTAAGAATTTTCTCAACAGTTCAACAAAATATCCCTATTTTGACCTGTTTGACGTAACCAATTGATAATACGATTTTATTCATTCGGAAAAGGATGTAGAGTAACGTTTAGGATAGAGATGTTTTCACCGCCTTTATGTGGACATCCTTTTATGAAACAGTGCACCATTGTCAGCTGTTAATGAAAAAAGAATAAAAAATGTATAACTATTTTAGTTTTAATGTTAATTATAATATAATATAAATAAAATGATGTTTTAATATATATTACATTATATCAATTTATAAATCTATATTAGGACATGGTTAACATATATTTAAAGCACATGACATGAAAAATCTAATTTATGACTATATATGTTAGTCTATACATTTTCCCTTTCTATCAATCTCCATATTTATATAGCAAAAGTGTGCCCGTTGGTGCACAATGGAAATGATGGGTGTAGGTTTGGCTATGTGTGCATATAGAATCTTTTACACAGGTATATTTTAAACTGTTACTCAGACAGTCACCAGCTTTCAGAGGAACCAAATAGTATAAGTCTGAGAGTAGACCCAGGCAATCCTGCCACTGTGTGGAAACTGGACAGCTAGGTTAATACTTATTAGTATTCACAACGACAAGTAATGATGGTACCTAATATATTATATAAGAGGTACCTACAGCATCTATGTTATTATAATAGCATTACCTAATAATCAACATATAAACAAACATTTCTCATTCCCAGTTTACCTAAAAGAAATGATTATCCTTTATATACTCTTTGTACAGATCTAATTGGAAAAAATTGCCTAGAGCAATTTTTAATAACTGATAACTGCTTTTTATTCAGTATACAGTAAATCCTGGTATACCTGTGGCTGCCCAATTTAAATTGTTCTACCAATCAGTCCACTCCCTAGTTACCCTATCAAATGTATCAGGTTTAAAATTAGGTTTGGCAATTGGGCATTGAGAGCTACGGAGTCTAATTGGGGAATTCTTCTGCAGGTACAAGGACAGGAGGATTAGCAGTAGCAGCATCCATAGCTTAATACGAGAGACATACATACAAGAAACAGGGAGGTATTACCAGCACCACTGGACACAATTTGTACCAGATTCACTGCTTTTATGGAAGGATTATGGTAGCATGGCAGTGGGTTACTCTGGTGGTCTGGACAGTGCACATAAACAGGTTCCTCAAAACATATGCAGTAATCAGGAGTGTCCCTGTCTATGGTGCACTACTTTGAATATTATATATAGACCAGGCCTGTTATTGTGTTCCTTTTAAGTTGGTGTACACTATGTATCCATTAAGGTAAATTGTTTGTCCAATAATCGTCCTCCCAACAGGATATTATATACACGGATCTTATATCACAGGATCTTGTGTTGCAGTCAATATCTCTCCAAAGCACACACCACAATCTACTTTCACTTTCTCTCCTCCTAGCCATAAGAGAGCAGGGATGTCTGTCTTTTATGACTCACTGATACCATCTGCAGGATGGAGGTGGTATATAGGGAGCTTGGTGTAATGTCCATTACAATACACATCACAATCCTGTGTAGCAGACACGAAACTTTTTTTTGGAATACACTTGGAGCAGACACAGGGTATGGTTTAACTCCCATTTTGACCATTCCATGTTGAAATAGGGATCTCAGCTTGTAACTAAGTTTATGTATTTTGTATATTTTGTGTTGTACTAATATAAGTCAGTGCTATACTTTATATACAATTTACTGATGGTCTTTAAATGGTAATAGTGAATAGTACACACAATAATAACACCTTTCCTATATGTAAAATCATATAAACCCCCCCACCCACACAACATTGGTAGTCCTAAAAACTCAAGTAATCCCTATAAAGATATAAAAATACTTATATAAGGGAAATATATTTAATACTTATTTATTGCATGTTAGCACTTTGTACTTATTGTTAAGAATTTGGGGAATATGTTTAATGGTTGAAGGCTACTAGTGTGTTCATTTTCATTTAATTGAAAACTTAACTATTGTGTAATTGGTAGTGGTAATTGGTATAGTGCCTTACGAGATTCTTTTTGTGAAGGCTTTCCTTACCGGTGTTTATTATAGAAAACATTGAACTGCATAAAAAAAAATTCTTACACTGGATTTGTTTTTTGGCTCAGTCCCTCTTATGTCAGCTGGGATTAGATACATTTCAACTCTCTATGGACTCATTACTATACTGTGCGTTCCTGTGTGTGTTGGCAGCACATACCCATATGTAAAGCTTCCAGCAGGTAACCTGGAAAATTATAGGAAACCCTAAATGTAATATCCATGGAAAGAAAATTTTCATGGGTTAGAGTTTCCCTGCATGCCTGCCACAGCCTATCCCTGGTACGTTCTGAATATTTCATGTCACTTGATTAATTACTATGGGCATATGGCTTAGGGATTTATACCCAGGTCTACAGGTTGTGTTTAAATGTATTTATGACTAGGGGGGTTCACTCTACCGATTATCTAAATTTCCCACATGTCACCAAAACCCAGGAGACATATTGGTATTACTATGGCTTGTTTTCTAAAAGGGGTTGTTTGAAACTATGGGTTTTAGCTAGGTTAACATGGGTATTTAAAGGGCAATTGGTGTAGTTAGTTTTTTTACAAACGAAATATAGCGTGTGGGAGGGAGGACAGTCCCCCTACACTACAGGAAATGGATTTCACGCTGGGGCACCAGGGAGGAAACATGGAGAGAGGGAGGGAGGGGGGGAGGGCTGCACTGAGCAAGCCAGACACTCTCAGAGGAACCCAAGAGGTGGAAACTGTTTTCCTCCTAGCCAGGCTCCTACTCTTTCTTTTCAGGACTTTGGGCAGACATTACAGGAGAAAAAATTGGAGCAGAGAGGTAAGGTAAGAGAAATTTTACACACTGCACAGTGGGGCCAGTAGTGGGGGAGAATGTAGTTTTCGGGGTGGACATGCCCTTTAATGCATAATGGCTGCTGCAAATTATAACATCTTGTACAATGGTGACATTCATTTATAATGAAACATCAATATCTGATATAAACTAAGAATGACAGCACTTTGATATGTTCACAATACACTGAGTGCAGGGGGCACAAGGAAAAAACAAAAAAAAACTTGGTTTGATGACTAAGGAAACAGTCATTACTTCCCAGTAGATTGGTTACATACTGTACAAGATTATAGACAAGGGGCCCAGCATCAACATTACATCCTGACAATATATAGACAAGGGGCCCAGCATCAACATTACATCCTGCACAATATTAGAACAAGGGGCCCAGCATCAAATTACATCTGCACAATATAATAGAACAAGGGGCCCAGCATCAAAATACATTTCCTAGTACAAATATAGAACAAAGGGCCCAGCATCAAACATTACTCTGCTACAAATATAAACAAGGGCCCAGCATCAACATTACAACCTGTACAATATATAGAACAAGGGGCCCAGCATCAACATACATCCTGTCAATATATAGAACAAGGGGCCCAGCATCAACATACATCCTGTACAATATTAGAACAAGGGGCCCAGCATAACATTAATCCTACAATATATAGAACAAGGGGCCCAGCATCAACATACATCCGTGACAATATATAGAACAAGGGGCCAGCATCAACATTACATCCTGACAATATATGAACAAGGGCCCAGCATCAACATCAGCATCACTTACATCCTGCACAATATATAGAACAACGGGCCCAGCATCAACATTACTCCTGCACAATATATAGAACAAGGGGCCCAGCATCAACATACACCCGACAAATATAGGAACAAGGGCCCAGCATCAACATTTCACTGCACAATATATAGAACAAGGGGCCAGAATCAACAATTACATCCTGCACAATATATAGAACAAGGGGCCCAGCATCAACATTCATCCTGCACAATATAAGAACAAGGGGCACCAGCATCAACATTACATCCTGCAACAATATATAGAACAAGGGGCCCGCAATCAACATTCCTGGCACAATTATAAGAACAAAGGGCCCAGCATCAAATTCATCCTGCACAATATATAGAACAAGGGGCCCAGCATCAAATTACATCCTGCCACAATATAGAAACAAGGGCCCAGCATCAACATTACATCCGCACAATATATAGAACAAGGGCCCAGCATCAACAGATCCTGACAATATATTAGAACAAGGGCCCAGCATTCAAATTACATCCTGCACAATATATAGAACAAGGGGCCAGCATCAAAATTATCCTGCACAATATATAGAAAGGGGCCCAGCATCAACATTACATCCTGTACATATATTAGAACAAGGGGCCCAGCCTAAACATTACATCCTGCACAATATATAAGAACAAGGGGCCCAGCATCAACATTCATTCATGCAAAATATAGAACAAGGGGCCCACCACATAAACATACCGTCACAATATATAGAAAAAGGGCCCAGCATCAAAAGAATCCTGAACAATATATAGAACAAAGGGCCCAGCATCAACATTACATCCTGTACAATATATAGAAACAAGGGGCCCAGCATCAACTATCATCCTTTCACCAATATATAGAACAAAGGGCCCAGCATCAAATTACATCCTGCACATATAAGAACAAAGGGCCCAGCATCAATACAGTAGATCTGTACAATATATAGAACAAAGGGCCCAGCACAAAATACATCCTGACAATTAAGAACAAGGGCCCAGCATATCAATCATTACATCCTGACAATATATAGAAAAGGGGCCCGCATCAACTACATCTGTACAATATATAGAACAAAGGGCCCGCATCAACATTACATCCTGTACAATATATGAACAAGGGGCCCAGCATCAATATTACATCCGCAAAATAAAGACAAAAGCCCACATACATACTGTACATATATGAACAAGGGCCCCCCCAAAAACTGCTTTAGGGTCCCTTTTTCCCTTAATCCCTTGCTTATTATCAATGCAATACCTAGCAATAATGAGATTTACCCAGTATATGAGCAGCATGATGTAATATGAACTGGATGAGGTGTTCCCAGTGGAGCAGCGGAAATGGCAAACACCGGCTCAACCGGAAGAGTACCGCCATCTAGACAGGAGTGCAGTGTATATACCGTTGTACCGATGTTGTACAGACAAGTATCACTGTCGGGTCACCTCTGATTCCGACCCAGGATCCGGCTATACAGGGGAGAGGAGCGTGAATCAGAACTGACTTCCGGTCACGCTGGGCCAAGTTTGTGTTCCGGTTCGGTGGGAGTTTTGCTTCGGTTCAGCCGATTTGAGATGCATCTTGCGGATGTGGACGCAGATGAGGGGGGGAGATGTTCGCACTGTGCGAATCTCAAAACCGGCACAGCTGTTTATACATAGCCAGGTGGGTGTTAGTGATGATTTATCATCATCAGTCAGGTCGAACCTTGGCACAACAATGCATGCTGGGAGTTGTTTAGTTTCCATGGCATGTCACATGGTATATCTGTATATAGACTGGAAAGGGGAGGGGAATATGTCAAATGCCATTGGAACTTTCTTCTGTGCTTTGGTCATTATATTTACCTGCAGGATCATGATAGTTTTTGCTTTTAGTTCCCCTTTAATAAAGAAACCAGATTGATGAATTTCCCCTTAAACGTAATTTAGACATCCCTTTAATGCGATAACCATTTTTAAGTTTGTGGTGAACAGCAAGTTGGGTGTGATATACAGTTTGTTTATAACTGGCCATACACATGCGATTTCCACAGCATGTGTGCGACAGTCACATTGGTATCTGTCAGCACCCATGTGTGGGAACAGCACACACAGCCGCGTTATGGGGATGTGACGGCCATGTGACCATACATAGTACGATCGGATTGGTTCCCTCTACTTAAAGTAAAGGGAAGCCAATACCGACTGATGGAAATTTCCGACTGTCAGAGTGCTGACACTTGGTCGTGGTGGCCATCCGATCGTTGGGAACAGCCCCTACACACTGACGACACGTCGTTTCCCGACAGGATTTACCCAATGTTCGTGTTTGGTAAAGCCAACCTTATCAGAGTGGTAGATGCCATTAAGGTTGTGGTTTGTTTACTGGGGGTTTATTTTTTTAAACTAAACAAATAATAAACTATGTATCTTGATTTGTTTGTAAGTGTTTCATTCTGATAAAAAAAAATTCTAAATGTGTGAAAACCAAACCTAAAAAAAAAAAAAAAATCTTGCATAAGGTTTTTGGATCTATTGCATGTTTGAGTCGCTTTAGAAGACAAGAATTACAAATAAGTGAGAGAAAGATCTATTGCTTCAGCAGTGTCTGTTGGTTGGTAAGTTTAATGATCCATGTTTAGGCTGGACAAGACATTTCTTAGTAAAATGTTTGGTTCTCCATAGAAACAAGGTTTTTTATTACCAGAACTGGTGAGAGATGACTAGCAGGGAGTTCATGTTATTGGCCTGTATCTTATCAGGGAAAAGCATCAATATCTGATTTAAACAGAAGAACGGTATTGGAAAGTATAGGAGAGATGGGATTTTTGTTCAGTCAATAGTTTTAATGAGAGCCTTTTGCAGTGATTGCTGATTCTTTATTTGCTGCTGGTAAATGGTCAATCCTTTACTACTGATATGCTTACCAATCAAATCTCCAATATAGTACTTAGACCCGTCCCACTAGACCCTAAAATTTGTATCCAGGCATAACTGAATCAGACAACTGGACTGGGCACCAACTCCAACTACTACGAGAAACACTTTTCTATGCAAGAACAACAACAGTCCTCACCGGATAACCCCCGAACCGCCTAAAATTAAAAATTGAGGCTCATTTATTATAACCGTGGCTGTATCAATAAATTAAATAGAATCTGGACACCATGGTATGAACACATGTAAATTGCCAATGCACAAACCTAACAATGCCTGACAAACAACTGACTACTCACAGCTATATTAAACCCACACACCCTGATATACCGAATGAGGCCTGGTCATGCCGAGGTGGAGGAGACTTACCACTCCTCTCCACCCTTCTACCTCACTTACCCTTAAATAACTCAAGATACATATTCCTCCCCATAAACATGAGCCTTAACAGATATAAAGCCGTATACCCTCATCCTCCCCACAAGCTCCTCCCACCCTTTTCTTCTCCCGCCCTACTTGCCAAATAAATCATCTTTTCTCTACAAACCAACAACCAAGACACAATGTATATTGATATGTATATAATCAGATAATAGAAAATGACTCAACAAATGCCAAAATTATTTTATTAAATGTGCTGCATTACAATATATGTGTGTTATATAAATTATAGAGGACATACTGGTTACTGTCCTCCAATGTTTGTTCTCTGTTTTAAACAGTTTAAAAAAACAATGTACTATAACTAAAATAATGGTCTGTGCCTATTCGGCACGTTGGTTTTAGGCAATAGTTTTTTATTGTTTTAGGCAATAAGATAGATTTCTGTAGTTTTGGAAACATGTATTTTTGCTCATTATCAAGGTGACCATTTGCACTACTACAACTAAAGCCACAAAACAACACTGAACCAGAAGGCAGAACACCTTGATATAAAACCAGTAATCTTTGTCTTACCTCTCATTTTGATATGTTCAAGTAACAAGGGTAATCCTGCACACTCCTGTAGACATATACATATAGATCCTTGCTGAGTGCAATGGTAGATCGTAGTTGGAGGTCTGATGTCAGTATTAGGTTAAACACAGTCTTAAACACCCATGTATTTTAATGCTTCATACACAGGGTACACAGACATTGAAACGTTTTGGTACACAAGCTGTACCTTCATCAGACAACAAGTTATATCTTATATAGACACAGGAAGTAGATCACTAGTACCATCTAGTGGTGAGAAGGAAAAGGGGAAAACAGAACAATTAATACAATGCAATTAAAACAAAAAATCAATTATATACAAAGTCATCGTTTGAGCAAGAAGCATGACAGTCCAAGGTTACTATTTAAGCCCTTAGGATGGAGTGCATCCAAAGTGAAGATCCAAAACAATTCCCTACGGAGTAGTAGGTTATGCCTATCACCTCCTCTGGGTAAGGTAGGTACATGGTCTTTCAAACAACCCTAGAGTGATGTCTCTAGCTTCTCTGAATCTTAAAGGGCAACTATAGTGAAAAAAAAACTTTGTCTGTATACAATGTATAGATCACTTAGTATAAGCTGCCTTACTTTCATGTTTCTGTGTGGCTTCATTTCTTCACACCGGCAGAAGTTTGTACCAAGCTGTGTAGTCCCCCTCCCCTCTCTGTCTACTCCCCCTCAAGCAGTGACGGGCTGTATACAGAGTACGAGCATTGTCAGTTGAAAGGACTTTAAATGAAGTGCTGACATCCTGTTGACCCCTCCCTTCAGCATATTGCTACTTTATTCCACACTTTGCTTGCAGTCTAGCTCTGGAAGGGAGGGGGAGAACGCTCGGAACTGTGTGTATGCAGATCTTTGAAAGATGGCAGACAGGATCTTGCAGATCCTGTCTGTCATCTTTCAGAAATCTGTACAGTGTGTACCTAGCTTAAGCTATACAAGACAGTGAGTATAATGAGGTCATCATTGCTTCTCGCTGATGGGTTGGATACTCCGTGGGAATTGTTTTGGATCTTCACTTTGGATCACACTCCTCCTAAGGGCTTTAAATAGTAACCTTGGACTGTCATGCTTCTGCTCAAACGATGACTTTGTATATAATTGATTTTTGTTTAATTGCTTGTATTATTGTTCTGTTTTCTCCCCTTTTCCTTCTCACCACTAGATGGTACTAGTGATCTACTTCTGTCTTCTATATAAGATATATACTTGTGTCTGATGAAGTGTACAGCTTGTGTACCAAAACGTTTAATGTCTGGTGTACCCTGTGTATGAAGCATTAAAATACTGGGTGTTTAAGACTGTGTTTAACCTAATACTGACATCAGACCTCCAACTACGATCACCATTCCACTCAGCAAGGATCTATATGTATATGTCTACAGGAGTGTGCAGGATTACCCTTGTTACTTGACCATATCAAAATGAGAGGTAAGACAAAGATTACTGGTTTTATATCAAGGTGTTCTGCCTCTGGTTCAGTGTTGTTTTGTGGCTTTAGTTGTAGTAGTGCAAATGGTCACCTTGATAATGAGCCAAAAATACATGTTTCCAAAACTACAGAAATCTATCTTATTGCCTAAAACAATAAAAAACTATTGCCTAAAACCAACGTGCCAATAGGCACAGACCATTATTTTAGTTATAGTACATTTTTTTTAAACTGTTTAAAACAGAGAACAAACATTGGAGGACAGTAACCAGTATGTCCTCTATAATTTATATAACACACATATATTGTAATGCAGCACATTAATAAAATAATTTGGCATTTGTTGAGTCATTTTCTATTATCTGATTAATACATATCAATATACATTGTGTCTTGGTTGTTGGTTTGTAGAGAAAAGATGATTTATTTGCGTAGTGGGGCGGGAGAAGAAAGGGTGGGAGGAGCTTGTGGGGGAGGATGAGGTTATACGGCTTTATATCTGTTAAGGCTCATGTTTATGGGGAGGAATATGTATCTTGAGTTATTTAAGGGTAAGTGAGGTAGAAGGGTGGAGAGGAGTGGTAAGTCTCCTCCACTCGGCATGACCAGGCCTCATTCGGATATCAGGTGGTGGGTTAATATAGCTGTGATAGTCATGTTTGTGTGTCAGGCATGTTAGGTTTGTGCATTGGCAATTTACATGTGTTCATACCATGGTGTCCAGATTCTATTTAATTATTGATACAGCCACGTGTATAATAAATGAGCCTCAATTTTTAATTTTAGGCGGTTCGGGGTTTATCCGGTGAGGACTGTGTTGTTCTTGCTGCATAGAAAAGTGTTTCTCGTAGTAGTTGAGTTGGTGCCCAGTCCAGTTGTCTGATTCAGTTATGCTGTGATACAAATTTTATCCCGTGGGCGTCGACCCGTACGCGCAGCTACTATCGGTTGGAGGATTTGGGGATTGGGGTAGCATTCAGTAGTAAATGTGGTCAACACACAGTATACAAGAGGCAGGACAAACATCAACATAGTGCCAGCACCACGCGACGGCAAGAAAGCAACAAGAAACAAGTGCTCTCATGAAACTAGGGACTAACACAAGCCCAGCGCTCCGATACTGGCCAATACCGTTCTGCGGGGGAATCAATATGATGGCGTGGCCTGATAAGAGGTACAGGCCAATACGAGAACCACCCGGGCGAGTCAGCTCTCAACCAGGGTCGGGTTATAAGAAACCTTTTGTCTATGGGAAACCAAACATTGTACTAGGAAAGGGCGGTCCAGCCAAACAGGATCATTAATAGTAGGTTATGCCTATCACCTCCTCTGGGTAAGGTAGGTACATGGTCAGTGACCATGCCTTTAAGGTCAGATACAGGGTGTCTGCATTTGAGGAAGTACAATGCAACAGGTGTGTCATCATATTTATTTTTAGGGAGAGGAATATTGCATGGGGTCCTCTCTAGTGCCAGTTTGATATCACTGTGATGGGCCAATGGTTTTGCCCATATATAAGAGGGAACAGGCATTTAAGTAATTATTCTGTATTGCAGTTGAAATACCCCTTGATGTTGTAAGGTTTACCCGTATATGGATGGTGAAATGTAGGTCCCAATAAAAGGGAGTTGCAGATATTGCAATTGAAGCAACGGAACCTTTTTTGTGGGAAAAGACAAACTGGGATTTTTTGTATTTAAAAATTGGGTCAGGGTCAGCTTGAACTAGCTGTGAATACAGGAATTGTTCAAGTTTATTTTTGATCGCACCTGATTTAAGTAAATGGTTGGACAAATGGAACTCCTGCTGTGCTAATCTTTTTGGGTCGAACTAATTTGATTTGTACATCTAAGAAGTGTACTTCAGAATCTGAGATCTCAGGAGTGAAAGTGATCTTATTATCAAGACTGTTAAGGTATGCAATAAAATCTTGGGCTTTCTCTAGGGTACCATCCCAAATGATAAATACATCATCGATGTAGCAAAAGAATTGTTTACAATGCATAGCATATAGATCATTGGTATAAACAAAATTTTTCTCTAGAAAGCCTATGTAGAGATTAGCAAACGAGGGTGCTACCTGGCTACCCATCGCCGTCCTAACAGTTTGTATATAAAAGTCCTGTTCAAATTTAAAGTAATTTTTATTAAGAGTGAAATCAAGGCAATCAATCAAAAATTCTGTAGGAAGTGAGCATGTATTACGTAAAGATAAAAAGTGTCGTTTAGCTTCAAGTCCTTTAGAATGTTCGATATTGGTGTAGAGAGATGTAATGTCGGCTGTAATCAGGAGCCAATCCTTGTTCCATGGGCCGAGATCAATGAAGTCTCCTGTATCTTTAAGAAATGAGGGTAGTTCCATAACTATGGGTTTGAGGAAATAGTCACAGTAAGATGACAATCAATCTCATTTTGATACTGGCGCTGGGAAATTTACCTAAATAACATATGGTTTATGCTTTACTTCACAGCATTCTAGTATCACACAGTTTGGTCAACGACCATTATGTTCTGCACATGCTCAGTTCTTAGCTATCGCAGAAACTTGTTACAGTTGGTCACACCCATTAATAATATCTACCCAATCCTTTTACAGGACAAATGAAGCAAGGTCCGAGGCGTACCTGCAGGGGTCCGGGCCCCTGACCCCTCTTCCCTCCAAGCTCTCTTCCGCGATCAGCCATTTTAAACAGCTGACCGTGCTGTTTCATTATGAATGAAACATAAGTGCGATCAGCTGTTTAAAAGACCAGACCCGAACTTCCGATTCCGGTTGGACTTGTGGCAGGCCCTACTACCGTCAGGGCCCTGTCGCGTTGGCGGTAGTTACGCCACTGCAGGAGGTGTGGTCTGACACTGCACATACACACAGATACTTCACCCAGTTCTTAACAGGCTTACATTTACTTTAATACAATTTAATGAAGTGGTATTTTATAGCTAATTGGTGTTTTTAGGGGGGTTGTTTTCAGATTCTGGAGTATAAAAAGTTGGGTTTAGTTCTCCTTTAAAGGTTATACCCCTGGTTATACCCTAAAACTGTGTCGTCTTCCCCTCCCATGGGATGTGCTGCCTAAGCTAGGTACACACTGTAACAATCTTTTATAAGATGAAAGACAGAGTGTTAGATTTTGTCTGTTATTGTTCAGAGATTAGGCTACACACACTCCTGAAAGGTTTGAACCCAGCTTAAGGGAAGATGTGCCTCTTAAACTTCATCTATTCCCACAGGTTGGGCCATAGACCTAGTAAAGGGGCAGAACCAGACCAGAGCTGTAGTTTTCAGGTAAGATCTCTTCCAATCTGTTGAATTATTTAAGAAGTGAAGACATACTGGTTTAAAGGACAACTATACTGTAAAAAAGTACCTGGGGATAGGAGGTAGGATTAATTATTCCTACCTCCCAAAATTGTTTTTTTGAGGAGCTACAGCGCATACAGTTTTCACCTGCCAGGTTATGGCCCTGGACCTTCCTGTATTAAAGATAGTGCTGAAGCATTTAGGAAGACTGGCAGAAGCAGTTGTCTTCCTGCTACCGCTCTTCATAGAAAGAATATTGGTAGGCAGAAAGTATTATTCCTACCTCCCTGGCCCAGGTACTTTTATTTTTACTGTTTTTGAAAAAAGTTCTCCTTTAAATCTATACCAGGGTACAAGGTTAGTGGGTTACACGAACCTATTAGTTCAGGGGTGGACAAATTGTCTATAACATTAGGATTAGGAAATGCAATTTTCGGAGCTAACCTAGCCAGCTCCATAGACCTCTTTAAAAAAAAAAGTCATAGACCCTTTAAAAATGTTGTCTCCAGGTGTAAATATCCAGATGCATGGGCTACAGGGCTTCTGGGATTTGTCTAGCCCTTTGTTATGATAAGATTATGTATTTATATTTGTAATAAAGAGAATGGCTAAAGGGTAAATGTATGATGTCTCAGTGGCTAAATATCTTAACTGGGGCCCAATTCTGTCACCAAGCTAACAAGGATCCACAGAAGGATTTGGTGATTTGTATACCATGACAAATAACAAGATGTAGAGGCTACTAACCCATGTGCTTAGTGATTATTAACAGATGTGTTATAGTGATGTTTGTTGTGGTTTTGTCTTTTCTACTTCTTGGTTGGTTCAGTGGATTTATTCCAAATAAACATATCTAATGTGATCTCTGTTTTTGCATTACAAGAACTATTTATAATATAATAACATGTTTGTGATTTATCTGTAGGGATGCTGAGCAGCGATGGAACCCCAGGCCGGTCTCTGGATATACGGTTGGTACATTGGCTTTCTCCTTTTGGCACTGGTTTGTCAAGCAGCATCGGGGGATTGTAAAGGGCAGCGAATTGTGCTGCGCAGTGCGTCGGGTTACGTGAGTGACGGCCCTGGGAACTATTCAGTCAATGGAAACTGCGAGTGGTTAATAGAAGGTATGTTCGTATGTTGGATCCCTTGTCTCTATGTAAACGGATATATACATTAATGTTCAGTAAAGGATATGTAAATGTTATCCTGCATCTAGACCTATACACTGCTGCTTGTATTGTCCTTCACGAATTATTAGATATCGTCCCTACGCGAATGGAACAGCGTGTTAGCGCTTTAGGGATTTAATCACAACGTGATTCTAATGCCAGCTATTTACTGGCGTTACAATCTCACGGTAAATGTAGCGCAAAAACGATATTAAAGAGAGGGCACCAGTTGTGCAGGTGTCTTGCAAAATCTGTGCAGCTGACGCTAAGATGGAGTTAAAGTTCCACAAACCGATATTAAATGTTGGGCCTATTGTCTAATTAAGGTGCCCATACACTATGTGCTCACCTTACGACATTCCTGTGACATACGAAGAACCACCTGACCCATTCTTTTTTGCAATCCCCTACTTTGTATCCCTACCTAACAGTTGATCCAGAGGAAGGTAAAAAAAATAAAACCGCTAAAAGGGGGGGGGGGCGAATTCCTTCCTGACTCCAAATAGAAATCAGAAAGTATCCTGGATCAACCAGAACTACAGAATAACTTCAAAATCCAATATAACTCTTTATTCAACGTTTCGACATATCGCAGGACGTCTTCATCAGGACATCTACAAAGTGCAACTAAGTGAACAATTACTTAAATACAATATCATGTGATCCACCACACCCTCTCCTCATCATGTGATACAACACACCTCCCTAGTGATATACAGGAGGGAGGTGTGTTGTATTACATGATGAGGAGAGGGTGTGGTGGACCACATGATATTGTATTTAAGTAATTGTTCACTTAGTTGCACTTTGTAGATGTCCTGATGAAGACGTCCTGCGAGACGTCGAAACATTGAATAAAGAGTGATTTGACTTCACAAACAACAGTGTGCCCAGGAGTTATATTGGATTTTGAAGTTATAACACAACACATAGTAAATGGGAGCTGTGTGACCTGGAGGCACCTGGATATAGTAGTATGTTATATTGGATGAGTGCACTTGTATCTAAATATAGAACTACAGTATATGTATTAATACCAGTAATTCTCAATATTATATAGTATCCCTGTACCAACCAGAACTACAGTATATGTATTAATAACCAGTAATTCTCTATATATAGTATCCCTGTATCAAACAGAATTACAGTATATGTATTCAATAACCAGTAATTTCAATATTATAGTAATCCCCGTACAAACCAGAAACTACAGTATATGTATTAATACCAGTAATTCTCAATTTATATAGTATCCCTGTACAACCAGAACTACAGTTATGTATTAATACCAGTAATTCTCAATATTATAGTATCCCTGTACCAACCGAACTACAGTAATGTATAATACAGTAATTCTAATATATTTATAGTATCCCTGTACCAACCAGAACTACAGTATATGTATTATACCAGTAATTCGCAATATTATATAGTATCCCTGTACCAACCAGAACTACAGTATATGTATTTAATACAATAATTCTCACTATTTTTATATTTAGAAACTTATCCAGGCCACTTTTAAAGCTATTCAGTGAACTTGCCATTACCACATCTGCTGGAAGACGTTTCACTGTTCTCACTGTAAAGAAACCTTTCCTAACCTAAAGTGAAACTTCTTTCTTCCAATTTTTAAGGATGTAGACATGTCCTCTTATATGCCCTATTAGTGAATAATGTTCACTAAGGCTTAATGCTCAGGTAAAAAGTGAAATGGAAAAAAAAAAGGCTATAAATTTTGAATCCAGAGCGAACAGAACAGTCTTCACAGGGAGTAGCTGTAATAAAGTGTGCAAGAAAGCAATAAATAGCTAAAAAGAAAATGAAATACACATAGCGAACAACCCCAAATGTTTTTTAAGTATATAAATGGTAAAAAGATGAGGACTGAGAAGTGGGACCATTAAACAATGGGGCTGATGGGTTGTAGAGGATGCCAAAAAGGCTTATCTGCTAAACCGTTTTTTTACATCGGTTTTCACTATAGAGAATCCTAGTCCTTGATTGAAATAATATGCAGGGGAGTAATGAGCGTATTCACATTGGCTGACAGAGGAACAATCAGCCAAAGTTAATATCAATAAAGCCCAGGACCAGATGGATTGCATCCTCGATTTTTAAAAGAGCTTAGTTCAGTTTTCTAGACCACTTTTCTCTTCTTTTCACACTTTTGTCTGGGTATGTGCCGCTGGATTGGAAAAAGCCAATGTAATACCAATATTCAAAAAGGTAGTCGTTCACAGCCTGGTAACTATAGACCTGTAAGCCTAACATCAGGGTAGGGAAGGTGCTGGAAACTTTGTACGGGATCATATCCTTACTTTGTCTCCAGAACTGATCTTATTAGTAGTAGCAGCAGGATTTATGAGAAATAGATCATGCCAGACAAATTTAATTGGTTTTTATGAAAAAGTGAGTAAGAATTTAGATTCAGGCACAGCAGTGAATGTGGTATATTTGGATTTTGCGAAAGCTTTTGATACTGTGCCACATAGGCGATAATGTATAAACTGAGGACGTTGGCCTAGAAGAAAACATTTGTTCATGGACAGAGAATTGGTTTCGGCAACAGAGAGTGGTAAATGGAGCTACATCTACGTGGGCTAAGTTCTAAGTGGAGTGCCTCTGGGTTCGTACTGGGCCACTTTTTTAATCTGTTTATAAATGACTTAGAAGGGGGCATTGAGAGCAAGGTCTCTGTGTTTGCTGATGGCACTAAACTATGCAGAGCTTTGGAAATGATGTGCAAGGTGCTGCAAGCAGACCTAGATAGATTATCAAAATAGGCAGCAGAATGGCAGATGAGATTCAATGTTGTAAATGTAGGTGATGCATTTAGGATTTAATAATCCCTGTGCCACTACACCATAAATAACTCTGTGTTAAGTGCATCTGTAATGAAAAGTATTTGCGGGTTCTGGTAGATAACAACTTAGCTGTAGCAAACAATGCCAGACAGCCACGGCTAGAGCTAGCAAGATATTGTCTTGTATAAAGAGAGGAATAGAGTTCAAGAGAGAAAATATTACTCCTCTTTACAAGTGCTGGTAAGGCCTCATTTGGAATATGTGGTGCAGTTTTGAATCCCATATACAAAGGGACATCTGTGAAATGAAAGCAGTTCAGAGAAGGGCAACTAAATTAATAAGGGAATGGGGGGCTTAAATCTGCAGACAGATTAGACAAGTTAGGGCTGTTTACACTGGAGAAGTTACGTTTGCGTGGGGATATGATAACCTATACAAATATATTAAGGGCCATACAATAAACTCTCTGGTTGGTACCGGGATACTATAAATATTGAGAATACTGGTATTAATACATATACTGTTAGTTCTGGTTGGTACAGGATACTATAATATTGAGAATTACTGGTATTAATACATATACTGTAGTTTGGTGGTACAGGGATACTATATAATATTTGAGAATTACTGGTATTAATACATATACTGTAGATCTGGTTGGTACGGGATACTATATAATATTGAGAATTACTGGTATTAATACATATACTGTAGTTTGGTTGGTAAGGGATACTATATAATATTATGAATTACTGGTATTAATACATATACTGTAGTTCTGGTTGGTACAGGGATACTTATAATATTGAAATTACTGGTATTAATATATACTGTAGTTCTGGTTGGTACAGGGATACTATATAATATGAGAATTACTGGTATTAATACATATACTGTAGTTCTGGTTGGTACAGGGATACTATATATATTGAGAATACGGTATTATACATATGCTGCAGTTTGGTTGTACTGGATACTACATAATATATGAATTACTGGTATTAATACATATACTGTAGTTCTGGTTGGTACAGGGATATATATAATATTGAGAATTACTGGTATTATACATAATGTAGTCTAGGTTGTACAGGAAGTAATAATATAATTAGTATATACATATACGTAGTTGTGGTACAGGGATATATAATATTGAGAATTACTGTATTAATACAATATGTAGTTCTGGTTGTAAGGGATTATAATATTATGAATTACTGGTTTAATACATTACTGTATTTGTGGTACAGTACTTCTATGCCATTTGGAGTCAGAAGGAATTTTTCCCCCTGTTTAGTGTTTTTGCCTTCCCCGATCAACTGTTAAAAAAAAGTGAATAGGTTGGACTTGATGACGTATTTGTTTATTCACCACAATTACTATATTACATGAATGTACCAGAGTTAGAGATAGAGAGTTGCGCAAACCATATTAAATGTTGGGCCTGTGGTCTAATTAAGGGCCCATACACTTTCGATATTCCTGCGACATACGAAGAACCACCGGACCATTCTTATAAAAAGTCTCGTTGCCTAGTCAATGTCAACATAACAATTTTATGTAACACAAGTACAATGTCTTTTTTTCCATGTTTATATTTCTGTTATTTGCAATGTCTTTGTTTTTAATTTTCTTTATTCTTGCAGCCCCAACCGCAATTATCACGTGCTGCTCAGTTTTGTTCATGGAGACTGAATGCGCCTATGACTACCTGTTTTTTATGATGGAGATTTACAGTGACCGACTGCTGGCCAGTCTGAGCGGAAGCAGCTTCCAAGCACTCTGGAGGCCACTTCTGAAAGGTATAAACATTCTTATTAAGCAATGGGATTTTTCTTAAAGGGTACTATACTCGCTTATAAAACTATGGATAATCAAAGTACAATTTGAGAGTAGTCGAATGATCGTACTTACGTAGTTGTCTTTGCCTGTTGTTCGGTGAAAATTAACATTTAGTAAGTGCAGCTGATGCAGCCCCCTTCCGATAATCACTGCCCACTTATTGGTTCGACGACACTCTAAGTCCTGACACAGTCTACTTTCTGACACTTTGGAGCGGATTTGCATTTGTCACTTGATCATGCTATCCCCGCCCTTTCATTGTACAGCTGATTGCAGAACCGGCAGGGCACGGAACTCCAAGATGACTTACAGATTTTATCTGTTTCTTTTCTGTCCTACACCCGCAGTCTAGGACTTAATAAGCAAAGTGACAAGTGGTATGAATTCTGATGCATTAATAACATTTTAAAAAATTTAAGTCCACTGCATGTATCATCATTTATTTAAAGCTGGGTACACACCATCCAATATTTCTGGTCGACCGACCGACATTTTGGTCAACGGCCTGAAATATTGGATTTATTTTTCAGGCGACCAACGTCCATTCATTCATCTAAATAAATGGGCGATCAAGGGTTCTCTCATTTTTATCTGCTTTCAGGTGTGATTTTTATATTGCCCATACCTGTTACTTGCCCCATAATACGAAAAAAACACCATGCACATCAGACTTGAAGTCTATGTATTTAATGCTTCATACATAGGATACACAACAGTGTAACGTTTCGGTACATGACCTGACCTTCATCAGACAATCCACGTCTTCCATTGCACTCAGCATATATACCCATTGTTCTACTACAGGTGTGTGCGGACCACTAAAGACTTGCTTTGTGTTACTTGCCCCAGGTGAGTTTAAAGGAGCATCACATGCTTGAAACAATCTTACTTATCCAAATTTTGAAAGGGTGCCAATAATTTGTCCACCCCATTTCTGTTTTGTGTGACATTTTGTCCAATTTGCTTTTCCCCCTCCTTTTTTTGTTTGTTCCAATACACACAAAGGGAATAAACATTTGTATAGCAAAACATGTGTTACTATGCAATACTATTCTGTAAAAAATACTTGATTTTCTGGAAGAAATTCTGGGGTGCCAACAATTTCATCCATGACTGTAAGTGTAACAATGGCTGGTGAAATCAGAGTCTTAAACAATAATGTATAGGCACACACGACACCTGCTAGTTATCTCTGGTGCTGCTCCATTCAGACCCCATTCCAATGGGCCAAAAGTCAGTGCAGATTCTAAGTTGGATTGCTTTATGTCTGAATAAACTATAGGATTTCTCCCCTTTTATCACCTGCTCATCTGAGTAGCGTTCTGGTTCCTCTTCTGTTCTGCTGGTGTAATCGGCACAGCTCTGTGCAGAAACCAATTTCTATTCTCTTTGATCATTATTTATATAGAAGCGCTATAGTTCTCTCTTTAACCTAAATAAGTCATGAACTTCCGCCATTGTATAATGTTGTAAGGAGAGGAATTTATAAACCATATACAGCACGTATCTCGATTAATGGCTTGTTGGATTGCACATGGATGTAGTGCTGTTCAAATGAGAGGGTTTGCATGTCATAAAAACGTAAAAATCTAGTTGGCAAGTTAAGAAAAGAAATTAATTACGTTGTACAGAGAGAATTCACTGTCTGAAAGTGTAAAAAAAATGTTAAGGGTATCTCCACTCGTATTTTCAAGATTTGGTAATCCAGTTCAATAGAACAAAACAGGAGCCAGGATAGAAGGTAAGAAACTTACCCGCTTGGTCTGACAGGTCCCGACGGACCTTGTCTTCTATGCGCATAGATCGGCATGCGCATAGAAGACAAGGTCCTCAGGACCTGTCAGAACTATGCGCCGGGGGAGCGAGGGGTAAGTTTCTTACCTTCTCTCCTGGCTCCTGTTTGTTCTATTAAGAACGGAAGGTAAGGCACAGCTCCTTTACCTCCCGTTCTTCAATAGAACTGGATTACAAATCTTGAAAATACGAGTGGAGATACCCTTTAATGATGGATTCATCAGAGCGGACTAATCCTAGGCCTAGTAATGACTAACTTTAAAGCCTGTGGTTTTTGTCTAGGGAACTTGCTATACAAATATCTCCTAGAGTTTTCTGATTGGCTACCATAATTGGCTAATCAATTCAAGGTGGTATAAACAGGTAAATATGGAAATACCTGGTTTAAATCAGTGCATATTCAAATAATGAACTTATTGTGTGTACTGGATTGTGTATACTTGGGATAAAAGATGCGATGGGAATATTTCTTTTCTTAGATATAAATAGAGTGTTGAATGCCATTCCTTTTTATCTTATCACTCCTACACAAGCTTTCCATTATAAGGTACTGACAGAATCTTATCTTTTCACAGATGCTACTTACTTCTTCAGTGATGCAAACTATAATCTCCTGGGTTTAATGCTACATACAGCTTCTCCCTATGTCCGCAAGGCTGCTCCGGACACGGATTATGCCAAGAAAATTCACAATGCCTTTGCGACCTTGGCTGGAGTGGGTGGGCTGTCAGGTGCCCAATTGCAGATCTTATTGCATAACCAACATGGAACCTGCAGCCAGGTTTGTACATTGAGTTCCTGCATGTCCATCTCAGTCTTTAGCTTACTTTATTACAATTCCAGTTGCTTTCCTCTGTCGATAAATGAAATGCTGTACCTTTTATTGGGGAGGAACCAATTTGAATGCCTTCTAACTGCAGAAGACCAATAAAATGAATCGGCAGACTGTTGTTTTATGATTTCATTGTACTGACAGTTTTGTCAATTTTTTATATTAAGAAGACAAGACAATATAACATCTTGGTTTGCTATTTTAATCTTTGCTGTGGGGTAGTTAAGCAAGGTCCACACCAGCGTGATTTTCTCTCAAGTAATGTGGGTGGCCTTCGGGGCGCATGATACTTTTTTTTTGCTGATTGCACGACTACTGATGGCCTCTATTGCTCAGATGCAGCACAAACGAATGGTGATACGCTTTACCGTCCGCCATAGTGAGGCCCTAGCCTCTGTATTATGCACCTATACATTTTTAGTTTTGCTCAAAAGGGACATTGTGTATCTTTTATAAATAGGATTTATTCACTATTTATTTTTGTTTATTTATGAGCTAAAAAAAATTCCCCTCTCTAATACTAACAGGGAGATTCAATAAAGTTCTTATCGTTTAAAATGGTGTAATTTTGCCCCAACCAATCAGATTCTTATTTAACATTTCAAAGCTAACATTTATGGTTGGAGCAAAATTAGCACCTTTTAAGGGCGCTTGTGAAGGTTCTCAAATCCAGGCCATGGTATCTGTTGTATTCATTAGATCAACTGGACTTGAAGTTTAGTTCTTGAAGACGTTTCGCTAGTCATCCGACTGGCTTTCTCAATTCAGAATGACTTATACAAGAATCTGTGGCAATTATGTACCCTGGAAAATCCCAATTAGCATATCACAGCCTTATAACACCTCTTAGCCACTATCTAATCACGCCCTTAACACTTGGCTGTGATATGCTAATTGGGATTTTCCAGGGTACATAATTGCCACAGTATATCTGTTGTATTCAATTAGATCAACTGGACTGAAATGGAGAAAGCCAGTCGGAGTGACTAGCGAAAACGTCTTCAAGAACTACATTTCAAGTCCAGTTGATCTAATTGAATACAACAGATATACCATGACCTGGATGAATGAGAACCTCACAAGCATAATTGCCACAGATTCTTGTACAAGTCATTCTGAATGAGAAAGCCAGTGGATGACTAGCGAAATGTCTTCAGAACTAAACTTCAAGTCCAGTTGATCTAATGAATACAACAGATACATTTTAAAGGGCAGTCCACCCCTTTTTAAAACTTTTGGTGTTCAATAGATTTTTATTATTATTGGATGCTTGGTAATGCATGAATATAGAATGCCGGGACATTACATACAAATATAACATATCATATCTTCGCATCATCTGTTTACACATTGCGTTCTGTGTAACATTCCAAGCATTTTTTTTGAAGTATAACATAATTGAGCATATGTTAACAGAAGTAAAAAAAAGAAAGATTTCAGTTTTAGAACTAGCATATTGATTATAGTTTGTTGGTTTGCCCGAGGAGGGGTTGTGGTGTTAGTATAGTTAGTTTTGGGTGTTGTCCTAAGTATTACGTATATATCTACTGCATTTAGGTGTTGCTAGCCATTGGCCATCCATATCTGTCATATAGATACATGGTATCGAACTGCATATGAATCCTTCGTTCGTAAGTCATGATAGAGTTTATCCTTTATTTACCGTTTCTATAGACAGTGTTGTTTGTCTCCATTGAGCTCCCACATGAATCTTCGCCGCTAAAAAACATATTGTATTATGTGGTTTTGGAACTGATTCTGGGTCTGGAATGTAAGCATAGTTTCCTATTATTTTTTATAGAAACTCCCTAGATCATTACTTCCCTTACCTCCTCCAGCGTACTGTCCTGGCCCTCTGCTTGCATGAAACTGCAAGCAGGGGCCAGACCGGCAGTGGCATCTGTGATGGCTGAGAGGCAGCCAATCACGGACACGGCTTACGGCTATCCAGAACGCCGGGGGAGAGAGGTAAGGTAAGTAACGATTGGGGGAGTTTCTGTAAAAATAATCTAGCGGCTGGGGGAGGGAGACAACAGTATATCAAAGAGGTTACACACTAGGGGGAGGGAGAGCAAACGGATGGGAGAGGGAGGGGGGGTCTGTGCTGCACAGCGCAGCACAAAATTTTCCCAGAGGAGAGACAGAGGCAGAGTCCTATATGGACTCTGCGCAGGCTCCTGATGGACAGTTTTTGGACTTTGGAGGGGCATAGAGGGCAGCCATTTGGAGCAGGGATGTAAGGTAAGGATTTTATTACACTGCAGAGTGGGGCCAGTAGTGGGTTAAATTCTAGTTTTGAGGTGGACATGCCCTTTAAACATAAGAACTTTGATTGAATAACCCTGGAGTTGGCAACAGGTGGCACGGTCACATTAAATGATGGATTATTGTTAATAATACTCGATATGTAGTTGTCATTCCTTTTAGTTATATTAGTGGCCATTTAGATTAACACTTGGTATTTCTCACTAATACGATCCATTTTATTCCATCAGGACACTCAGGTTGTGTATGTTTTCCTGGGTATGTGGCGAAAGGTGCGACTTGTCACTGACAGATAATCAGGGGGCGGGAACTGGTACACAATGTGAGTAGCCAGGATCCTGTTTTTGCACCACGAACTGCAGCTGCTGGCACTTCTTACCCCCAACTAACTGTTCTCACTTTGGAGGTGAGAAACTCCCTTAACAATATTTGTATGATTGACTAGTAGGAAAAATAGAGAATGGTTGTAGGGTAATATACAGGTAAGGGGATGCGGAAATCTGGTTGGTTAGATGCATTTAGTTGCTATGAGTTACATATTTAAAGGCAGAGAGCTTTAAAGGAACTGTAAACTCAATATTGAAGTCTTCCCTCCGTTTGTATTATTCACAGGGAGGTGAGAACGCTTATTCTCACCTCCCCTGTGAATAATATTTTGCTCGGGGGACTGGAACTCGCCTTCGCTCCACTCCGCGCGCAGCCGCTTTTCACTGCAACAGTGTTCTCCCGATCGCGCGCGGTTGGGACAGAGGGCTGTCAGTGAAAGAAGCGGCTGCGAGTGGAGCGGCGGGTAAGGTAAGTTCCAGGTCCCCCGAGCGCTATTATTCACAGGGAGTGAGAATAAGCGTTCTCACCTCCTGTGAATAATACAAATGAGGGCAAAGACTTCAAATATTTGATATATGGGTTTACAGTTCCTTTAAAGGGGCTAGGTGGGTACAGATAGGTGGGCAATGTATAAGGGGGAAATAATCAGGATGTTTTTCTTTATCAGGATCGGATTTGAACGGTTCTCTGGGAGATCTTCTTATTTATAACTTTACTTCTAAACCTGGGACAAAGGAACTATCCAAATGGAACGGTAAGGAGCACATTATACTATTTTATCTTACAACTTCTTTCCAATGCATTACTCTGGGCTGGAGACGTTTCTATAATTAAATAATATTAAGAATTATATTTATACACTTAGTTCTGGCTGGCCATTTGGAGCCTGGAAGAATGTTTTCCCTGGCGTGGTGTTATTTGTTTTTCTTTGCCTTTTGCTATGATAGACATGTCTTTATTCAACCTCCAAGTATGTAACTGCTCTACAATTCACCAGACCTCTAGATTCTCTATTTTCACATTGTTAATACAGCCATAGTCTTTTGAAGCCCATTTGCATAAAAGTTCATTTTAAATTTATTTTCTCTTTCAGCTAGGGGGACCAGGCACAGCAGGGTTAAGTTATTCCACTCCAGATGACGGACATCGAACCATTGAAGTTTTCACGGCTCAGGTGCTCCTCCCCCTACCTTAACTCTGCAGCACCAGAAGTCTGCTTCAGTTTTTCAAGTGTCCGCTCAGGAGTTGGAACTCTATCTCTCTTCATCTATGACCTACAGAAAGAAAAGTGATGGGAACGATGGAAGGAACCCCTTTCAGCCCTTCCACAATCAAATGGCACATAGACCTGGCCTATCCACCCACTTCTAGTGCCCATCACACTTACCTGTCTCAGATGCGCTCCACTGAGGGTGGGATTCACAGAGACACTCCTCATGGCTGACAGACACAGCATGCGAAGGATTCAGTTGGTAAGCGATCCTATCAATAATCACCACTGTTGAACTGAGCGCATCTTCTGTTCAGGCACCCATCCGGACATCTACCTGGTAAGACCCGGGTCCTCCGGATGGCAGCTCCTCCTTGCTGGTTTCCTTCCTATCGCACCATTCTACATTGGTGCGAAACGCTCTTCTCATGGGGCGGGACTTCCGGTTTCCTCCACAAGTCGGCTATCGCTCCATCAGGATTCAGTCGGACAATGCCAAGCTGTGGCATCAATCATCAAGGGGGGCACTCGGAGCGATTTGGCCATGGCAGAATGCATCCACTCTGTCCTGGCGCAGAACACACTGTTCCGGACATATCGGCAGTTTACATTCTGAGTCGACACACTCTGGATTTGGGGAATGGTCTCTTATTAGGAGGTCTTACGAACTTAACACGTCGGGGGAACCCCACAGATAGATATCGTGCATCGCACCACAATCGCAAGGACCCATATTCTGCTTGAGAACACAAATCCAGGCGTATCTGATAGACATTCTAGTAGTTCCATGGGGTTCCAGTTGGAAATGCCTTTCCTCAAAAATGTCAGACGAAACCATGGCATACCACTGCAGCCGACTCATTTCGCAGGGCCCATTTTACCATCCAGATCTCAGCGTCTCCTTGACGGCATGGCAATTGAATCCTCCATCTTAAAGAAGAGGGGTATTTCTCTCCGCAGTCATTCCAAACATGATGGCTGCTCAAAAGTCCTTATCTTCAAGTCTACCGCCGAATTTGGCAGAGATATACACTGGGCTCCTCCAGGAAATTTGTTCTATCTAGGCTCTTCTTTTTGTATTCATTTAGATCAACGTGACTTGAAGTTTAGTTCTGAAGACGTTTCACTATAATCCGATGGTCTTCCCCGGAACAGACTTCGCAGACTTCCCACTTCCATAGACATACCTCCTTTACCTCAATTACACATTAATCAGATTCTAAAGGTTGGATGTGTTGGTTCAGCTGAGACAGACCTCGATTGACCAGTGCTGTAAGCAGCAGAGGTTTAATTCTTCGTACCACCCTTACTTTGGGACTTTGGGACGTACCCTGCTGTGCCTGGGTCCCCCTAGGCTGAAAGAGGGGATTTTGTTACTGTAAAATCCTTTTCTTGAAGCCGAAGGGTTGGCCCAGGCACTACCCTCCATATAGGTTTAATAGTTCTCCGTTTCAGCCTAGACAAGTTATCTAGTCACTTCTATCAGTATAGAATTAGTTTCATAGGTGGGCTGTTGCCAATGGTACTAAGTTTTGTTATTACTATCAGTACTCACTCCTTCGCTTCCCTCTGGGACATTAACTTGAAGCAGGGATTCAGTGTGCCTGCCAGAGTATAAGTGTAGGGGAGGAGCACCTGAGCCTGTATAGGAGTTTCAAATTTTCAAGTTGTCGCGTCCTGGAGTGGAATACTTTAACCTGCTGTGCCTGGGGTCCCCCTTCGGCTTCAGAGAAAAGGAATTTTATGGTAAGTAACAACAATCCCACCCTTTTAATGTAAATATCCAGCATTCTCATGGATTATCAGATTGATTATTGTAAAAAGATTAATTACCAGCCAAACCCCACAAACTGTGGATAGTAGAAAGTGAGATTTAGAGACTACAAATGCTGCCCCAAGTTCTGTAACCCTTTTACTGCTTCCGGTTTTTCCGGCTTGAATACTAATCCCTTGAGCATGAGTGAGCTTGTAAAAGAGCTTGGAGAGGAGACACAAAGCCTTTGAGAGGCAGAGGGAAGGTAGTTATAGGTAGTTGAATGCTTTGTTGCATTACTGCTGTCTGCATTCTAACTATTGTGCTTTGGAGGCAAATTTACCTAACTATCTTACAGTGAGTGGTAAATGTGTACTTACAAGGTACCACAAGGAAGGTTATCATTAGGAATAATCTTGATTACTCCCTGTGACAGTCAATCTTCGTTGTAGTCTGTCGTCATATACCAATGTGGATTGTGGGCACCAAAGTGATTTTGATTGTAATCATTGTCCTGTATCATTCCCTGTGGTGATGTATATGGTTTGTGCACCTGTAGACTGCTCGTGCACTCTCATATTGAGTAGAGTGGATGGGACAATCATTTTTATTGGTGGACAATTATCCGGCGGTAACTTGAACTGGAGATACGTGGGTTGGGTATCTTACCATTGGGAAGAACAGTGGATGGAGCTGCACATTTTAGCACTTACACCACCACCGCTCAAGCCAGCAGCTGGCCTACTGTAGATCAAGTGGGCTGTTATGTGTTCGGAATAAGGTAAAAAAGTACTTAGTCGGAGAATGTGCACATCCTAATCGGTGGATCTTCTGGAGATATATCCCTTTATAAAGCTTTACTTGTATGGATCAGGTCAGGATCAAAGGGTGGCCAAATCTGCTAAGCTTGCTGGGTTCCGCTAAAACTGTCTATAGCTCTGTTCCAGAGTGACCAGGATGAGATTGGATTATAGGGAAAATGAGCCCAGCTGACTGTAGTTATTTCACAACTCTCTGATGTGCTGACCACCCCCCCCTTTTGGCCCCAGGGCCTAACATGCTAAACTTTGCTATGCAAGGAGCATTTCGTCCCATTGCATAGATCCCAGACTTGTGGTGGGTGTGGAGCGTAGACAATACCAGTTGTCCTTAATTACAAGTGTATTTTAACTGTATTATTTCTGCTTTGGCACGTAGTGGTTGTTGGGATTAGGCCTCTTCTACACACATTTTTAATATTTTGGAATGCGGACCCATGAATGTCCGGAGTAGTGTTCAAATGTTGGTCCAATTGGAAAAGGGTTTTGATCAGTAATCAGTATTGGGAATTTCCTGTACAACTTTTAGATGTTGTTTAATTTACCTTTGGTTTGCTATGGGTCTCCGGTTGTGAATGAACTTGTGATTAACATGAAATGTATAGTGTTTCTGGCACATTGGTTAATGGATTATTTTATACAATCAAGCCTGATTAAAAGATCAGTGTACATGGGGGCATTGACATAAAATAAGATATTCTAAGGTGTTTCTTTTTTCTTTAGGGCGTATGGATCAGGATGTGTTTCATCACAAAGTTCCGGTTTAAACTTTTCCTGGGACTGGAGCAGGTCTTCCGGAGGTGGGGAAAGACCTCCAGCTGCTGCACGGCCCACTCCATGGTTGTTTCATGCTGCTTTCCCGACACTGCCTATAATGAGGCCATCGGCACTTCACAGCACGGGTATAATACGCAAATTAATTGCTGTACGGAAACGAAGTTTAACCAATGTTACTGCTGTCTTTCCATGTAATTCTTACGTAAATATATCAGGTTTGTTGCGCTTTGCAAAGTAGCTGATATTGATTATTCTCACTCGTGGTGGTAACTTAGTGACTTGAATGACTTTAAAGGGCATGTCAGTAACAAAAAATAACTTATCTATAAATGTAGAGGACACCCCCCCAAACCCACATTCGCATTATCAATGAGTTTCCAAATATGCCCTTGAAGGGACATACCTGCACCCAGTCCATACGCCGCCAGGTGCTGACTTCTGTTTCAAGCTTTTTTAAGAAAAAAAACAGGGCAGAGGGCTTCTGTGCTGACACGCCGTCACTTACCGGGCGCGAAGTCAGACAATTGGGCGTGACGTCCCTTCAATCCGGAACCGGCAGTGGCTGTCGGGCCAGCAGAGGAGGATGTCGGGACCAGACCGGGGGTTCAAGTAAGGAATGTCAGGGGCATTATTGGACGAAACTATTGTGAAGTGACAGTGGGTTTGGGGGGGGGTCCTTCTACTTTTATAGCTAAAGTTGTTTGGACTGACATGCGCTTTTAATTAGAGATTAGTAAAGAGGGTAGCTCCCATGCCGCATTGTGCATAGAACCAGTCCGGTTGGGACCTGTCAGACTACACGGTGGAGGAGCGAGCGATAAGTACCTTACCTGTCTCTCCCCAGCATCCTGCAGGTTTTATTGAAGAACGGGAGGAAGACACAGTTCCTTTACCATCCTGTTCTTCAAAAAAATTAACTCAAAAACATTTTTAGCGATGTGGAGATAACCTTTAAAAAAAACGGTGGTAATGTTTTTTTATGATCGGTTTCAGGATAGAAATCAGGTACCAAACAGGTTTGGAGTGAAGTAGTAAGTTATCTTAAAAAATTTGAATAAGGGGTTCTTAAAGTTGTACCATTGACCTCTTATGCTTGTGGTTTACCACTTATTTAGGTTCAGCGTCGTGTAATACCAGATTTATTCCACGTGTGGACCTAAATTACTGGACTACACTGGACCACGACGATGGAACCGGGGCCCAGGAGAGAAAGAGCCTTCCCAGTGCACTGTAATTGGAAAACTATATGGTGATGATACGGTTGAGTACAGATTTGGGGAAAACTTTCCAGTATGATATTTACAGGAAATGAGTTTTTTTAAATAGATGGTTGTGTACAGGGATGGGAATATGTAATCTGGTTCATTGATCGGGAATGGAAGTTACATTTTGAAAAACTCTACAGATATTTCAGACAGACCGACTTTTAATTTCATTGTATCTGCAGATCAGTCGTGTATTTGTTTCGGGTGGTGGTCGATAGTCGCAACAGTTCGTCTTCCCAAATGGCGGGTGAAGGGTGATAGTGCCGAACGCTTGGTCGGAACAAATACATCCCATGGCCATGTACCAGCCTAAAAACGTGTCCAATAATGTTGCTGTCGGCAGTGGGTTCAACCATTAGCGGAGGTAGGCGACCGGACACGAGGATTAGGTTATTAAACTCAAAAACTTTATTAAATCCATGAGTTTTACAAAATCAATAAAAACTTATAAAAAATACTTGATATCCAGGCACAGTCAAAGTAAGTAGTAGGAAACCTAATCCAAAAATGTACCCACAATCTATTAAAACAGGATAATACATGTATTTTTAAATCGTATTAACAATCATCAAACATTAATGGGATTACACCCAATACATATATAACTATATATGTATATCCAAAAACCATAGAAAAAAAGGATTCTTAATAGGATGTTATTATGTGATAATAGCCAAATATGATATATATATATTACACAAGGAAAAATTGATGTTATATCATTATCATTGAAATATTCCTATTACGATAATCAATAGACAGCTGCCAGTTAAACCAACTCACCCTATAACTGTATCCTTTAGAATTAGGAACAATAATCTAATCATATTGGCGACAGGTAAGACAACAGTAACAACCAAAGGTACATAAATTACCTATGGTGGTTACCACCTCCAAGCCCTGAGGATAGTGGGAGTGCGTCATTAACGAAACGCGTAGGGCGGAGCTCTGTGGTGTCCCACTGTGTGATCTGATGTTAGTTGTAGAATACATGTTTTTCATTAATGGATAATTAAAAGTTTTGGAAAGTTTAACCTCATCCTCGAATTCGGTTGCATACCTCGACTAAGGGGGTGAAACCACTGCCGAACAGTACTTGAGCGGCTTGGGAAATTTGTAAGGAGGTGTGTTGGAGCACGGTGATTGGAGGGTGACGCTCCCGAGCGTGCAGGTGTTGTTTGGTACTCTCAATAAGTTGCTGTACTTAAACATGGAGACTTGTGCCAGTTAATGGGATCGTTAGACAGTTGTTGGAGGGGGAATAGGATACAGGGGAATAGGATTACACTGTGAGAGCAAAGAGAATGAAAGGTGAAACTGCGTAAGATTCAGTGTTGTGGTCTTTCTTCGGTACTTTTGAGGAGAGCTTTTATTAGGATAGGGATTAATCTTCCTAACAGCGAGAGTTAAACTAGACAATTGTTGAAAGAAGTGTTTCAGAGGGTATAGACATTAGGAAGCGTAAGCTTGAGACTTGGGAGACATGTTTATGACTGTGATGTAGGATGTGTGTAGCGTTGGAAGGGGAAATAGAGGTAATTGCAAAAACTTAACTAATTGATTCTCGTTTTAGTTATAGCCTACCCACAAGTCTGTTAACAGTTTATCCAGAAAGGCATCCATCATAACAGGAAAAATTCCGTGTTCAAATGACAATTATCATGTCCATCTCCCTGGATTCATTAAAAAGTGAGCCTTTATTCAATTAAAGTACAAATTTGTGCCCATGTTCTTTAATATCTGATTGGCTGTGAAGATCGCACGATCACGGCAGCAGCACTGAACATTTCCCGATCCTTACACTCACTAGCACACTTTATCAAGGCATGATGAGCACTTTAGTTGATTAACAAACAGAAAGTGGTCGGGACCTGTCAGTTGCAGCCAGTGAATCCGTGCCAAAGGTAAGTTTCTGCAATCTTCCGGTTCTCGGCTCCTGAGATATTGAACGGAAGGAAGGACAAGATCCTAACATCCCAGGACTTGCAATCAGTACATTGAAAGGAATAGTTCTTATTCCTCAAATTGTGTAAAACAGTGTGCAGTTACTTCATGACTTCTTGATTCAAAACTGGAATTCAGCCGATTCTCGTGTACACATCAGTTAGACGTTGCTTGCCTAGTCACTACTGAATTCAGGGAGGCAGAAAAGATTTTGAATGACATATTATATGTTCTGTGAGGCTGTGCAGGGTCAATATGGAAAAAGATAATTTTTGGATATGCAATTTTGCCCCAACCAACAGATTTATTTAAAATTTGAAAAAACCAATGGATTTGTTGGGCAAAAATTAGCACTATTTTTAACGATAAGACCTTTTATTGAATTCCCGGATAGAGTGTGAATCCTATCACCTTAAAATGAGGGACTGTTCTGTAACATGTTTAGAGGAGAGGAGGAAAGACATTATTGTAGACAGCAATTCGTCAGATCAGCATTGTTGTCAAGGGTTGTAAGATTTTATCCAGTTCATGAAGAAATCCATTGGCGTGCTCAGACAGCGCAGTCTAAACCCATGGCAAGCATAAACATACAAATCCTTGCTTGTGTCCAAGGGTGGATTCGAAATCAGGACTTCAGCTCTGCCAGGGACAATCAGTGGCCTAAACCACTTGGAACCACCGTACCTGCCCATGAAATTACTGGAAATATGTTTCTAAAAGGTTTTTACCATTGGCTTTTGTTTTTGCCATTTGTGAAATGGCAGGTGGAAACCTACATATTCATCCTCCTAGAAGAAAAAATGTTACGATGGAGGAAAATATTTTTTTCTATCATTCGGTTGCCACCTGGGTCCCCCGCAAGCTCATGAGTCAAAATCCTGTCTCCCCCATCAAGGTGAATACACTGAATCGCAATAGATCATTGTGTTGTCTCTGTCTGCATTTGTTGTAACTTATTGTGCTTGTCATGTTCCCTTTATTTACACAGGGAAAAGGCAGTGGGGGGGGGGAGGTATTCACATGTGGAAGCCTTGAGAAAGTAGAGTCTTGCTGATTAGATGGAGGGTACAGCGGGTTTCCCGTGGTGAATCTCCTCGCATGTAAGGTGCACTATATCTGTGTACCAGACGGCAGTTCAAGAAGTAAGTGCAATAAGCAAGGAGTGCATATTTATTTAATGTGTCAATGATTGACAAGATGGTGTTTTATTTTATTCCATGTTCTTTCTTCCTAAGTACCAAACTGGATTACGACCCAATGTATTTACAGATGAGCACCACATGTTCAAAGGACCAGAGTGCATTGGGTGTCAGACAAATTGTCAAACACCCCAACCAACAAAAAGGTAGGAATCTTTTTTTAATTGATTCTATTTATACCACAATGATATACATAATAGTTCTCCCTATTGTTTCATACATCAACTGCCTGTTTTTGGTCAATGTCCATTTGTGTCCTGTCATCCAACTTCCTGACAATCCTATTAATATCATTTACAGTGTTCTGATAAGAGCTGCTTGGAGACGGGCGCGGCTCCTTTCTCGTATGCCAGTCCTGCTTGGCATATTAGCACCAAGTTCACCTCATCCTCTCATTATTAAGCGGCTCTTTTGGCTGGTTGTGTTCAAAATGTGACACCTGCATGCCAATTTCAGGTGAGGTGAAGGATTCCTACTGATATTCACTATTGCGTTCTGATTCACCCAAGGGACTTGCATGTATAAGGGAATAAAAGTAAAAACGCCCATATTGGTTGTCAGCAGTCCGTCTGATGCAATTAAAAAGGGGGGAAAATGCATCTTTGCTAATATCCTCAGCAACCAAGGTGCGTGATTCATTAAAAATCTGATTGGATTCTAGACAAATTAATGGCCGGCCAATGATTTTGCTCTATTTATTTCATCGCCCCCTGTAAGGTAGGGTACAGCCGTGCAGGGGAATGCTGGCAGATATAATTTACTGATGTTAGGAAACTAAGAAAGAACAAACTTAGGGGTAAAAATATATATTTTATTATATCTTTACAAAAAAAACATTAGATTGGCTTGTTGGCTTTATGGTAAACAAATTAAACTGGCAAGTAATATATTTTGGAGCTAAGATTATTTAATCACCAAACTTTTTTTTGACTGTACATTTTACTTTAAGAGGTATCCCACTCCAATTATTCCCCCTTCTGTTTTGCTACATTCAAACATCTCTTTCTCTCTTATTCTGGATAGATAGAACGTTCCTGCCTGCGCCGTTGGACACGATTTCTGGACTACATGGTGGTGGGAACGTTACAAAACATGATCACTTCCTTTGACGGTTGGTCGAACACACAATTTTTTACCAGGGCTCCACAATATCACTTACCATCACTCACGTAACGAGTCTCAGCCTGATGGGGTTAGGGGTGTGTCCTGGTTAACATTCCACCTCAGTCGTAATACCGCAGGCGAAAAGTAAATGGTTAATCATGACCTTAAAGTGACCCACTACGTAACTTACTGTTATCTTAATGAGTGTTTCATAACCAACTTTAATATTCTCATTCACAGTTCACATTAGTGTTCTTTGCTTTATTGTAAATTAAGTGTTGGCCACCAGGAATATTGAAAAGTAAAATATGGATATACAGGAAAAGGGGCTAATGTGTAGCAATTTAACCACATATAAAATATTTTATTTAAGCTCTTGGTTATAACAGTCTTATAGTAAGTTATAAAATATTAATTAACATGAGGATGTGTTCTTGTAAGACCTTCTCATTGCAGTACTGAATGCTCTTTGGTTACTGACCCCAGTCTTTGTCAGGGACATTCACTAGGTTATCTGATATAGTGCACAGTGTTAGTTAGTGGAGGGCAAACTGGGGGAACGCCCAACAGCTTCATTTCTGAGGAGTTTGGCGTTAGTGTTCCTTATGGTACACTGACAAAACATATTGGCTATGTTCAATCTAAAATAAAATATGTAAGTAGCACTTTTGTTTTGTGTTGCTGCAGTACTTCAATCCAGTACTTGTTTTGCTCAATCTCAGTCTCCCAGACACTGCCAGACTATGGACTCTCTGTGAGGCAAGCATGCTTAGTAATGTTAATTGGGAGAGGGGGGAATTTCTTACCATGACTTCAGTACCAAAAAACTGTCACCATTCCAGCACAGTTATACGAAAGTTTACATTTCTAATGCAACTTAAATATAGCTGAAAGGTTAAAGGGACATCTATAGTGAAAAAAACACATTGCCCTTTGCCAAGGAAATTCTGTACTTTGTGTGCCTTAATCCTATATCTGTCACTGACTCTGTTTAACACGGTGTCAGAGATATGTGCAGCACTCCCCCTTCCCCCTCCCCTATGTACCTCCTCCATGTCTGATCTACGACTGCCGACAAGCTTTCATGTGCAGTAGGAGTTAAAGTTCAAACATCCTGGAAAAACACACCACGCACAGTGGACAATAGAAAGCAAGCTGTCCTGGAGAAGAAGGAGATTAGTACAGTTTACGATCTCTCACTTTGGACCCTCATCAACAGTGAAAGCTATTAGAAGGGGGGTCAAGTTGCAGCCTATATCTAACATCAAAGCTAACTCTCTCCCCCTAGCTACTGCTGTTATCTATATGTTTATTACAGAGCAGGAGGGGGGGATAACGTCACAGGGATTTGATTGACCAGTCCAAGTAGGAGTAGAGGAATGCAATCACGTATTCTTCTAATGGTGTTGATCTAAGGACAGAGAGGGAATCTAAAAAGTGAAGACACTCTGGGGGTGGGGGGAATTATAGAACACATGGAAAGAAAGAAGAAAAAAAAGTGAATTTTTTCCACTATAGATTGCCCTTTAAGCTGTTATAGATTGGAATAGGACAAATGAATGGGCAAGTTAAAAAAAATAAAATAAAACCCAGATGTACAATCCTTTTGAATCAGTGGAAAGTGAATAATAGACTAAAAATTTCCCCTGATCTGCATTTTATTTTTTTTTTTTTTTTTATGGGGGGTGGGGGGGGGGGGGGGGGGGGGGGGGGGGGGGGGGGGGGGGGGGGGGGGGGGGGGGGGGGGGGGGGGGGGGGGGGGGGGTGGGGGGGGGGGGGGGGGGGGGAGGGGGGGTGGGGGGGGGATGGGGGGGAGGGAGGGGGGGGGGAGGGGGGGGGGGGGGGGGGGGGGGGGGGGGGGGGGGGGGGGGGGGGGCGGGGGGGGGAGGGGGGGGCGGGGGGGGTGGGGAGGGGGGGGGGGGGGGGGGGTGGGAGGGTGGGGGGGGGGGGGGGGGAGGGGGCGGGGCGGGGGGGGGGGGGGGGGGGAGGGGGGGGGGGGGAGGGGGAGGGGGGGAGGTGGGGGGGGGTGGGTGGGTGGGGGGGGTGGGGGGGGTGGGGGGGGGGGGGGGTGGTGGGAAGGGGGTGGGGAGTTTTGTTATGTTGTGGTTGTGGTGGGGGGGGTTGGTGTGGGGGGGGGGTCCGGTTTTTTGTTTTTTTATTTTTTTTTTTTTTCTTTTTTTTTTTTTTGTTGTATTTTTTACCAATAGGTGTTCAATTGTACGTAACACTAAATTTCCATGAATCCAGCACAGAAATAGATGTTCATTGTATTATAAAGGGCTTCCGTACCAATGCTGAGCGCAGGTTCTCCTCCAGAGGCGTGTTTCTATATGGTTCATATCCATGCGCTTCTAGTCATCGACTCGCATGGCAAGCACCCCTGGAAGGCCTTTTCTAACCTGTAAGTATTGATTCTTTAATTGTGATACTCTGGACCACCAGCGGTACATGTCTACACTCTTGCATGTGATCACATAATTACTGTCTGGCCAATGAATGAATTAGGCAGGTAAGTTGACTAGACCGTCCGATATTAGTCTGATTGTACAGTTTAAACTACCAGTCGGCTTGTATTGGAAAACATCTCTGGCTAACCTTACTGCTAATACCATGGCAAGACACCGATGTAAGGAAAAAAATTGAAAGAACCATTATCCTGTAAGTTTCTTTATGTTCACTCCCAACATTATGTGTCCGGCAATGTCTCTGACGTTAATCGCTTCTCTAACCCATTGGTCATCGTCACACCTTTCCTCTCTTTGTACTTATGCTTATATGAATAAATAATGTTCCTCTTCAGGAAGAGGTTGTGCGTGGGCTTGCCACCAAGAGAAAAAGAAGAAGTCGGCCTGCAGAGAAACAGCGGAGAAACATCTGTTTCCCAACGCGGCGCGTGGCAGCGATATGCCAGTGCAAGATGAGGGTATTTAAATAATACTGGGAACAATCACGCAAAGTGAGCTGAGGCCTGATGTGGGATCGCCCACTGGAGGTCCACGGAGGCAGTGTAAGCGCGTGTATTAGAACAATATGAGTTTGGGTTTAAAGCTGCTTAGGCTTACTGTGCCAATAGTCCAACTTTGTTGTGTCTCTTTCTCTTCCTGATAATCTTTCTCTGACTTTTTTATCTTTTACGATTTTTATTTTGTCATATTAATTCCATCTCCTATGGTGTTCATTATTATTTCTCTTTCAGGGATTAGTTAAGACACATGGTTAGTGTAAGGTTATTAGTTAGTACCTTGTTTTAAAGGCAAGTTATTTATTATTCTGGCAGAGATGTTGCTCCTACCCATGATGGTGAGCTTAAGGAACTTGAGCATTGCAGAGGGATTGGGCACGCAGGTGAAACAAGCAGCCATTCATTGGTTGTGATGTCAGCAGTCACAGCCTGATTGACTGCATAGAGGGAGGGGACAGTTAGAATGGAGACAATAATGATCCTTAAATTCTTGTTGGTAATACATCTAATAAGTGAAATGTTGGTTGGAATTAGGGGCGGGTAACTGACAAATATTCATTTTTTGTAAGTGTGCCTTACCTTTAACAGTTATTGTGGCTATTTATTGGTTCACATTTATAGACTGTTCACCTCTGCCCGTATCAGTCTTGTAAAAAAGCTGATAACTGTGTTGAATAAAGTTGTCAGTCTTTCTTTTCTGTGTGTAGGCTCAGTCCCCCATGCCAGTGATGAGGTCGGGCCCGACACACCACCCCTCTCCCCTGACATGCAGAAGTTACGCTATTGTGCTTTTTAACTAAAGGTGCGCCTGATAAGCTGTACCAGACCAACGGTTAGTTTCAAACAGCTGACAGTGGTAACTTCCCAGAGATTGCAGGCCTGTAAGGTGGCATACCACAGGCACTTGAACAGCATGTGTACTGACAGTCACATGGTTATCTGCGCACACATACTGTGGGAACCCGCATACCCCTACCGTACGATATGCGTATGGGGGTCGGGTCGGTTGTGTGGCCATAACACGGTACGATCGTATCGGCGCCCCATACGATCGACGACTACGGCCGTTAGGTTGGCTTGGAACCGGTTGTAGCACATTAGTTCTTCGTGATCTTTTGCTGATTGGTGTTTGTTTTTCTCTCTTTAATTTGGATAGGATTCTATTCTAGGAAATATCTTTTCGTTTCCTGGAGCCATACCGATTGATAAACTGATAAGGATTACCCATCCTGCTTGGCTTGTTCTAGCAGATCAAGGATGTGAGTGGTGTCCTCAGAGCCTTAAATGCTATCATCGGTGGCTGGCGAATGGGCGGAGTTCTAAAGAAAACCCCTCTCATCTTATCACCTAACAAATGCCAGCCGTGTGTGAGGAATACCGTGAATGTGAGGCCTGTGCTAAGGTACATCTTGCTTGTGACAGGGGGAATCTGGACAACCGTCACAGAGCACAGTCAAATTTGTAAGTACTGACTGCTTTGTGGTGTTTTCAGGATCCAAGTGTGAGTGGCAAGACACTCAGTAGTAAGAAGGAGATCCCCTGTGCAGCGGAGAGCGGCCGGAAATGCGCAATTCTATCCGATCCCCGGCCGACTGTCCTAAGGCCTGTTAAACCAGTAAGTGTGTATGCAGCCCTATGAAACAACATCCTATCAAATGGTTAACCTGTTCCCATCATAACACGAATCTATGGTAATGCTCCGGCCAATAAGTATTAAACAGAGGATCCAAGGCTGAGACCACACTATGCCGCACGTACAAACTGACATCCATTGCAGTAGTACGAAGCGATGCAATCACAAAAGGATCACTGCGCATGCAATGTATCATACCACATTGACATGCCTTCCGCAGGTTCTCATTGAGAAAACGTGGAAGAGGTAGAGGTTGCTAGAGGATAAAAGATCGTGAGATCTGCCTTTTTTTCTCAATATAATAGATGGGCTATATGATTTATCTGTTAAGTTTGTATGAATTTAGTTGATGAATTGATTGATTGGAAAAGAAATAAATTAGAAGACATGAAAATGTTATAAAGGGACATTTTATTCCCTTTAAAAATTCTCTGCTCTCCAGTTTTACGCTAAGACTTCTGACCTGCGGTGAATGTAGTAACGCAATTATGGATCTCACACAATTTTATTTCATATCGGCACGGACACAGCTGATAAACATTCCTGCTCTCCCCTTTTACTTTATATCTAAGCGAAAAACCCCTGGAAAAGTAATGTCATTAGTATTTACCTTTATTCATTCTCTATTGCAGCTACGTATGGTTTGTTGAGATGAAGTTTGGGTTGCCGAGGTATGAGTGTTCTCCAACCCTCCAGTTCACTGTGCCTGGTGCCAGTCAACAGGAAAATGTTTCTATTTTTTTTTTACAGCATATCTGGCCAAAGTATCCGTACGGGGACTGTCGGGACTGGTATGACAGGTAGGGTTGGGGTTTGTTTTGAATGGGCGTTCTGTATACAATCTGACTTGTTGCTGTATCTATGTGCTGTTCTCTTTTTTTTCCATGAAAGGATTATCTTTACTCTTCAAAAAAATCTAATTTTCCTTACCATATAGCCAGATACCAATGATATCTAAAACATTTTCAGATTTTAAATCGAGTTGTAGATTCTGAGAAATCTCATTTGGTGAAATCACAGCATTTACAGGGAAAGACCTGCAGTCCAGAAGCAAAAAATCATATGTGTCCCCGCCCTGAACTGGATCTTCAGCGCCAGACCAGACACCAACATTTCTGCAAAAATTTAAAACCCGCAGAGCAAAGAAAAAAGGACGGGAGGGAGTGGGAGATGTGTAAGCAGAGCAAATGTCCATGGCTGAGGCTGGCCCAGGAACTATTGTAGTGTCGCAGACACTACAAGAAGGCAGTGAGGGAGGGTGGGGCTATTAGGATCACTTAATAAACATTAATAATTTAATGACAAAGCAAGGCACAGATAATATGGAGTATCACCATTTTTACTTCTCTCAGATCTGTACCGTATACTACTCGAATACAAGTCGATACGAGTATTAAGTCGAGGGTACATATTTTACCTAAAAAATGAGTAAAAAGTGATTGAATCGAGATAAAGTCGAGGTAGAAATATGTCCACTTACTGTCTTATGATTTGTATTGTTCTGAGTTGCACGTTAAATGGACAGCAGAATTCCCATACCGTAGTCCCATACAGTAATAGACCAAATCAGTATGGTATTACTGTATGGGACTTACTGGATGGGAATTCTTCTGTCCATTAAAGGACAATAAAGGCCTCAAAACAATACAGAATCAGAAGGCAACATAAGATACCATCCTCCTTCGGATTGATTATATTGAGGCATTAGTTTTAGTTGCCTTTAAATGGACCCACCCCAGGGGTAATCTAATACAGTGAACCACCAAACAATATGGAAGTGGACAGTGAGTCTTGTAAGGTATATAATTTACCCTTGCAAACCATCTGCAAGCATTGTATCCATCAGATAAAACCTCTCACTAGACACCTAATGAGACTTACTGTTATTACAGGATTCAGTGCTTCGCTCTCAATCAGTCTGCCCGCACACGTGACCGGTACCGAGCTGCCCGGCCAGCCGGTGACGTAATAATCGGCACTAGCAGTAAGAGCAGGTGTATAAAGTGACGCCAGCATCAGGATCGGTGGGGAATTTTCTGCTTGGACTCGGAGTATAAGCGAGTTACTTTTAAGCCTTGAAACCCGGCTATTTACATAGAATGGGCCCTGGTTTTGCTTTTGACCAAGAATTGCTACTATTTGTTCTACTATCATTTATTTAAAATGAAATTCATTTGAACTTTCTGTGCCCTTCTTGTAATTTTGTTCTGTTGTTGTTCACTTCATTGCCCAGTGTACACGCTGCTCAGCAGTTGCACGAATGCTCGGCATTTGCCACATGCGTGATTGTCTGAAGAACTTTGAATGTGGTTGGTGCGGGAAACCTGACAATCCACTGTGGGGAGGTAAGAGGGTTTACAAGACCTTTTCTATTATAGCCTTTCTGTATACATACAAAACACCTTTACCTTCATATTATTGTTCTAGTGTTCTATAGAAATTCTATTAAAAGATAGAAAACATATACTGCACTGTACACACAATAATCGCCTGTTAGTATGTGTGGTTAAAAAATCCCATTTGTAAGGCAGCTGCTTTGTTATACTTGCCCTTCGATGTTGGGCCCTTTTTTTACTTATCTAATATATTCGTGGCAGTACCTGAAAAGAATTGTCTGTATTGCCCCCATGATGTGGTTTATTATGGGTGTGCCCCTAGGAAGTCCATTTGTTATGGGAACCAACGTAGTAAGTAAGTAATCAAGGCAGTTCAATTCACACAGAGCTTATATTAGCCCAATATGAATATATATGTGTGGGTTATTCCAACACCAGGGTCCAGATTTTAGACGTTGCTGCTCTACAAGGACTCCGATGATTGAAGCATTAATTTGGAAAACAGTGATGGTACAGTCGGGTAGTAAGGAGGTTGTGTTCCGACCTCCAGCGTTCCTTTAATAAATCAGTGTTTCATTTCATATCCCGCCTGCAGCTTTGCACCATGTTATCTATAACTGTTGCCTATTAAAGGAATAGTGATGAACGGACTGTTGCATATTTTGTGTTTATTTCCTTAGGTGCTACTCTGGGGATTCTCTGGTCTGCGTGGCTATTCCAGCTTGTTCCGAAGCCCTTCACTGGCCTGGACTGACGCACCCAATAGAACCGGCGCAATGGTCTTACTCCCTATGTCATGCTGTGATGAATGCGCTAGAGATGGCTTACGGCCACCAGATGCCACGTGCAGAATAAACTTTGAATCCTAGAATTTCCACGTAACCGGGCTATACAGGGGGTGGTGTTGGCACACTGCAACAAACGTATGCACAAATAGGGTTGTTTTAGCTTGGTTACACCATAGGTGGAGTAGTACTGGGTGTTAATGTATATAAAGAGAACTAAAACTGTTAATAATGATCCCCCACTGCAAACCTCTCATGGCACGCCGATATGCTGAAGATCTTCTGCACGTGTGTGCATCCCATTGGTTGCCAAGCCCTGGGACCCAGGAAGAGTAAAGGGCTGTAAAGCATCAGCCAAAAGGTGCCATACCACTATAACTTTGGACCTTAGACGTTCCCCAAACATTCGAATGAATCCGAAAGACCCGCCTGACACATTCTTTTTTGCGATCACAAAACGCACGAACACAAGGTGATTGTTGCGGGATGTCTGAATTTGTGTATGGGCATCTTTATGGATCTGTTCCATGGGAAAGATGCCATGGGATTATCGTATTTTACATTTAGTTCTTTAAGAACTTCTTCAGTGCAGTTAAGGTGAACAAGTCGGGGGAAGTTTACAGACAAACACCCCCACCCCCCCCCTTCTGACCAGGCCTACCCCAATCGGAAACACACGCTATGCCAAACACGGAGGGGGTTGGTGGTGGTCTGGGTAATACAGTTGTTATTTTAAATTGCAGTGCACATGATCTGCTACTAGTGCTTGGTTGTAAGGGCGTATTTCTCTCGTCCAGGTGCTATAATGATGTTCTATGGAACGTGCAGTGGGCCTCCTTCCTACTCCTGTGTGTTGTGACCTTGGGTGTGACATCGGATACGAGTAGTGAAGAAAGTCGCAAGTGGAAGCAACATGGATTTTGGCTGCCAATTTTTCCACAGCACCTGCAAAAACTGTGCAGAGGGAGATGCGATTCTGCGAAGGTGAGATGTCAGTGGGGAAGGATGCGGCTTTTTTTTAACGGGGGGTGGCTCTTCACACTAATGCTAACATTTGTGCTCTTCTTTGGCTCAGAGTGGACCCAACATATACTGTAGTTCTGGTTGGTACGGGGATACTATATAATATTCAGAATTACCGATATTAATACATATACTGTAGTTCTGGTTGGTATGGGGATACTATATAATATTGAGAATTACCGGTATTAATACATATACTGTAGTTCTGGTTGGTACGGGGATACTATATAATATTGAGAATTACTGGTATTAATACATATACTGTAGTTCTAGTTGGTACAGGGATACTATATAATATTGAGAATTACCAGTATTGATACATATACTGTAGTTCTGGTTAGTACGGCGATAATATATAATATTGAGAATTACCGATATTAATACATATACTGTAGTTCTGGTTGGTACAGGGATACTATATAATATTGATAATTACTGGTATTAATACATATACTGTAGTTCTGGTTGGTACAGGGATACTATATAATATTGATAATTACTGGTATTAATACATAAACTGTAGTTCTGGTTGGTACAGGGATATTATATAATATTGAGAATTGCTGGTATTAATACATATACTGTAGTTCTGGTTGGTACAGGGATACTATAAAATATTGAGAATTACTGGTATTAATACATATACTGTAGTTCTGGTTAGTACAGGGATACTATATAATATTGATAATTACTGGTATTAATACATATACTGTAGTTGTGGTTGGTACAGGGATACTATATAATATTGAGAATTAATGGTATTAATACATATACTGTAGTTATGGTTGGTACGGGGATACTATATAATATTGAGACTTACTGGTATTAAAACATATACTGTAGTTCTGGTTGGTACAGGGATACTATATAATATTGAGAATTGCTGGTTTTAATACATATACTGTAGTTCTGGTTTGTACAGGGATACTATATAATACTGAGAATTACTGGTATTTATACATATACTGTAGTTCTGGTTGGTACGAGGATACTATATAATATTGAGAATTACTGATATTAATACATATACTGTAGTTCTGGTTGGTACAGGGATACTATATAATATTGAGAATTACTGGTATTAATACATATACTGTAGTTCAGGTTGGTACAGGGATACTATATAATATTGAGAATTACTGGTATTAATACATATACTGTAGTTCTGGTTGGTACAGGGATACTATATAATATTGAGAATTACTGATATTAATACATATACTGTAGTTCAGGTTGGAACAGGGATACTATATAATATTGAGAATTACTGGTATTAATACATATACTGTAGTTCTGGTTGGTACGGAGATAATATGAGCAAAAGCAGCCGAGCTGAAAAAGGGCAAGATTAAGGCTATAACAGCTAATTTGCTATACTTAGCATTACAAAAAAATGTTCTAAATTTTTTCACAGCCCCTGACCTTAGTGCATGACCCCCCCTCCGGCTAGACGCCTCCTCTGACCGAGTTCAAGTAAACTGCCAACTCTGCAGGAATGGTGCTCCAGCCAGGCCCTTTGTAAGTTCGCTAGAATGCCTTTATAGCAAAATGTGTTGGGGGTTAGGCTCCCAAGATTGCTGTTATAAGTGCGTGAGGATGGACATGCATTTTAATCACAAATTGACATTCCCTCATTACAGACACAGATATTCTGAAAGTCATGGCCTTATAAAGCCGCATTGTGCTAAAATTTACCTTTCTAATATATGCCAGCAACAATCAACTTTTGTATTTTGGAAGCCTAGATACCGTCCGCAGTTTTGTCTGTCTACAGATAAACGCACAACACACCATATAAACCCCATTGTGCATAGCTTTGATCCTGTGCATGGAAAAGACAGGTTTAAGTTTGAAAAAGTAATAACCAAGATGACTGCTGCCCTGTTGGCATACCGTGTTAAAATAACACCAGATTCTGGTTATTGGTGATGACAGAACCATGACAGGCACCAGATTATGCAACCAGCAAATGTATGACATGCTTAAGAAAATCATTCATTTTAAATGCTTAGCTATACTAGCCTCGTACTAAATAGCGTCCGGGGGGTAGTGGATCTCCCCTTACCGATGTCGGGATTGACTGAATGACATGCAACACTGCCGGTTATGTACCAAGATCAATGCAGGATGTAAACAGGTTGTTTGTATATGCCAGGAAACCTTTAAAATTGTTGACCAGCGTTGGAGCATATTTATTCCCATCTAGCCTTAATGTTAGGCTTTGCTGAGGATGAGTTTTGCAAAATACCTCAAAGCTCGCCCCTCCTAGAATAGAGACATCACTGCCAGACAAAATGCATCAGAATGTCTTTGTAGGCGCTAAGCCATATAAACACGCTTTAAAGGTTACCTGGAGAGACTTTCTTCATGATGCGCGAAATATAACGCCACTATCTGACCAGTCAAAATAATGAAATCGAAGATTTGCGCTAAAAAATTTATTCCTGCCATCCACCTTGACGCCAACGTACATACAATTTGACGTCTCTATCTGCACCAGAACGATTCAAATTAATGTTAAGTATAGGTGTCAGGCTACCAATTCTCACCTTGCCCAAACATAGCCTCGACGGCTTTCCTCATCGAAACTTCTCACCACCAGATGGAGAGCTGGTCTCACACCGCGCTCTTTTGCCGAATGTAGTGCTGTAAATAAAGATGAAGTACGATCTAAGGATAGCCGAGCGCGAATTGGCCTTGTGGCCCATGGGGAGGGGGAGGGGGGAGGCTAAAATGGGAGGGTGGGGTAGCGTGGGGCTCACGCCGGTCGGCATGGCTATTTCGCCAGGTGTTGGAGACTAGTCATTCGTCATTTTGACTTGACGGATTTAGTTTATACCAGTTCCTCAAATAGACATTTATCCTCACCATAAATTCCTGATGAAGAATAAAAGATTGTAAGCCTGTAACCACATCAAGGTGAGACTCTTTTAGCAGAGGCCCCTAACTAACATTACGAATCGAACAATAACAAACTATCTAAAGCTAACCTAACCATAAGAAAAGCCTTATTAACAATATCTAAACACATTTAGCTAAAGGAAAATATCGAAAAATCTGCAGCAAAGTGATAGTTTGAGCAATCTAGTTGCCAATCAGTGAGAAACTGAGAACAGACAGTAAAGGTATGTTCACAGGTTGTACAGCTAGAGAACAGACAGTAACGGCTCCAACAGTGAGAAAAGACAGCATAAAGTCCCCTACAGGAGAACAGACAGTCATGGTCCCATTACAGCTGAGAACAGACAGTATGGTCCCATACCGATAGAGAACAGACAGTAAAGGTACCATACAGCCTGAGAAACAGACGGTCGCTAATAAAAGGTACCCATACAGGGAGAACAGACGGAAGGTCCCATACAGCTGAGAACAGCTGGTAAAGCGTCCAATACAGTGAGAACAGAGAGCGAAACGGTCCCATAAGTGATTAACAGACGGAGGTAAGGTCCCTACAGTGAGAACCGGACGGTGAAAGGCGTCCCATACAGATCGAGAACGAACAGAGAGGAAAGCGTAACATACAGTGGAGAACAGACAGTAAAGGTTACCATACAGTGAGACAGAGAGAGGAAAGGTCCCCATACAGTGAGAACAGACAGCTAAGCCGTACCATACAGTCGAGAACAGACAGTAAAGGCCTCACATACAGTGAGATCAGAGAGAGAAAGGTCCCATACAGTGAGAACAGACGGTAAAGGTTCCATACAGTGAGAACAGACGAGGTAAAGGTCCCATACAGCGAGGACAGTAAAGGTCCCATACAGTGAGAACAGACAGTAAAAGGAGCGTCCATGCAGTGAGAACAAGAGAGGAAGGTCCCATACAGTGAGAACAGAAGAGGAAAGGTCCCATCATCATACAGTGAGAACAGACGGTAAAGGCCTCCCAACAGTGATAAAAGACGGTAAAGGCTCCCATACAGTGAGAACAAGACGGTAAAGCGCTCCCTAAGTAGATAACAGACGGCGGTAAGGTCCATACAGTGAGAACAGACGCCGTAAAGCGATCCATACAGTGAGAACAGACGGTAAAAGGTCCCATACAGTGAGCAACAGACGAGTAAGGTCCATACAGTGAGAACAGACGAACGTTAAAGGTCCCATACAGTGAGCAGACAGTAAGGCTTACCACAGCTGAGAACAGACAGTAAAGCGTCCCATGAACCAGTGAGAACAGAGAGGAAGCGCTCCCATACAGTAAGAAAACAGAAGAGACGAATAGGTCCATACGTGAGAACAGAGAGGCAAAAGGTCACATACAATGAGTACCGAGTATCCGACGGTAAAGGTTCCCCATACACCTGAGTTACAGACGTCTAAACGGTACCCATACAGCTGAGAACAGATGCGTAAAGGTCCCCATACAGTGAGAACAGGAGGTTAAAGAGTCCAAGACAGGGAGAACAGAAGGATAAAGGTCCCATACAGCTGAGAACAGAGAGGGGAAAGGTCCATACAGTTTAGAACAGAGAGCGAAGGTCCCAACAGTGAGAACAGACGCCGTAAAGCGTCCCCATACAGTGAGATCAGAGCAGGAAAGGTCCCATACAGTTTGAGAACAAGACGGTAAAGGTCCCATACAGTGCAGAACGAGAGCGAAACCGCGGATCCCCATACAGTGAGAACAGATGGTGTAAAGGTCCATACAGTGAGAACAGAGAGAAAGGTCCCATACAGTGGAAGACGTAAAGGCCCATACAGTGGAGAAACAGACGGTAAAGGTCCCATACAGTGAGAACAGATGCGTAAAGGTACCCATACAGTCGAGAACAGAGAAGGAAAGCGTCCCATACAAGATGGAAACAGAGAGGCAAAGTGGATCCATACAGTGAGTAACAGAGACGAAAGGTCCCCATACAGTGAGAACAGAGAGGAAAGGTCCCATACAGTGAGAAAGACGGACTAAAGGTCCCATCTACAGTGAGAAACAGACGGTACGCGTCCCACACAGTGAGAAACAGAGAGGAAAGTCCCATACAGCCTGAGAACCGACGGTAAAGGGTACCATACAGTGAGAACAGCGCGTAAATGGCGCCCATACAGTGAGAGACAGCGTGTAAAGGCTCCCAACAGCTGAAGAACAGACGGTAAAGGTCCCATACAGTGAGAAACAGATGGTAGGTACCATACAGTTGAGAACAGAGGAGGAAGGAGTCATACAGTGAGAACAGACGGTAATGCTTTTTTACGCCCCATACAGTAGAGAAAGACAGTAATGCGTTCCATTTACAGTGAGAACAGACCGCGCCTAAACGGCCTCATACATGAGAACAGATGAGCAAGGTCCGTCCCATACAGTGCAAGAAACAGACGGTATAGCGCTCCCATGCAGTGCAGCAACAGACCGGTAAAGGTCCATACAGCTGAGAACAAGAGAGGAAAGGTCCCATACAGTTGAGAACAGAGAGGAAAGGTCCCATCCAGTGCGAGAACAGAGAGCGAAGGAAAGGCCGCCCATACAGCTAGAACAGACAGTAAAGGTTCCCATACAGTGAGAACAGATGGTAAAGCCGTCCATACAGTGCAGAACAGATGGTAAGGTCCATCACAGTGAGAACAGAGAGTGGAAAGCCGTCCAATACAGTAGAACAGACAGTAATGCCCCTACGTAACCATACAGTGAGCACAGACAGTAATGGTCACATACAGAGAGAAAAGACAGAAAGGCCCTACCCATACAGTGAAGAACTAGATGAGCTAAGGCCGTCCCATACAGTGAGAAGACAGTAAAGGTCCCATACAGTGAGAAACAGACGCGTAAAGGTCTCCATACAGGAGAACAGGACGAGGTAAGGTAGCATACAATGAGAACAGACGGAAAAAGGCCGTCCCCATGCAGTGAGAACAGGACGGTAAAGGACTCTTTACAGTGAGAACAGACGGTTGCTAAAGGTCCCATACAGCTGAGAACAGACAGTAAAGGACCCATACAGTGAGACAGACAGTAAGGGTCCCATACAGTGAGAACAGAAAGGTAAAGCGTCCCACTACAGGAGGTGGAACAGACAGTGAAGCTCCCATACAGAGGAGAACAGACGTAAGGATCCCATACAGGGGAGCAGTGGACCCTCCAAGCACCCATTTCTAATATGTTTCGTGCGGTAAAGAGTTCTGCGGGTCAGTGTTACAAAATAGAGCTGAAGAAGAGCGTTTGTTTAAAGGCATGTCCACCCAAAATAAAATTTAACCCCATAATAGACCCCAATCTGTAGTTAATAAAATCCTTACCTTACATCTTCTGACTACCAAATGCGTTCTCCTTGCTATCGGTCCCCTCCAAGTCCAGGAACTGCAGCGTAGGATCTGTCCTGCTCCATGAGTCAACCTCACAAGGATTGAGGCATGCCCGACAGAGAAGGCCACTCCCCCCTCCTTATTACCACCCACGTTGGTCTCCCTACCCCCTAGCATAATGTTTTTATATAATATCAGTTCATGTCTCCCCAGCACCAACCGCCAATTATATATTATATATTATAGTCCCGACATTACATTAACGTACCTCTCTCCTCGCTTGGTTGTGAGCAGACCAGCAGCGCGTCAGGATTGATTGCCTCTCAGCCTACACCAGACGCGGCTGCCAGTCAACCCCTGCTTGCAGTTCCCGTCGCAAGCAGAAGGCACGGGCCAGTGGCGGCGCCTCCCCAAAGAAAGAGAGATTAAGTAAGTAATGCTCAGCGGACTTTCCTGATATATTAATATAAGCGGTTGGGCCTGGAGGGAACACGAAATATATTATATAAAAACTTTTATCAAGGCGAGGACATGCCCTTATAATTAAAGAAGACACTTAAGCCTAACTAATCTGTAATTAAAACCTTTGATACTCTACGTTAACCATATATATTTTTACGGACCAAATGAATGACTGCCGCCCAGACTGCGCCCGCCTTCTGTTCGTCGACTCTAACGATTGAGAGAGATGCGCCACAACAGACAGAGGAGGCACAGGCAAGCCCTGATAATTAGATTCACGGAACACTGATGAAGTTAAGTATAATAAGGCTGATAATTTATGTGTGGGAAAGTAAGCTATAAAATATTTGTGGAGAGGGGAGACTATGCCCCATAAGACCCATTAATGTCGAGAAGTATATTATAGCAGGAGTCTCAAAACCCTGTGTATGCGGCCTCTGGATGTTTGTAAGAAATTACAACACCCGCAATATCTGACCATACTTCTAGCTTTTGATTGATGATGCACTAACATGATTCCTATGACCTGTCGCGAGAAAAATGTCATAAACACTAATGTGATAGAGGACAATTACTGCGCGAACTTCAACCTCAGCAGGCCCTCAGTGTATAGGCCCGCGTGCAGATGATTAATGACGGGCTATTCAGTAGGCTTCCTAGCGAAACATGATGAGGATGTAGATTAGTAAATGCGGTGTACTACAGGATGAAGAAGCATTAGAATAGAAGTGAGATGTAAGACATCCACAAGTCATACAATCTTCACTATGCCTGGATAAATGAGTTTATCAGTGGAGAGAGAAGTATGGGGATAAACACATTTTATAAAATAAAAAATATCTCCTTAGGACCATTCTTAAAAGAAACAACATTGTTATATAAAGGGATTAGGGTAATGCAGTGAATAATAAGGCTGGGTACAAGCCATAAGGATGTCTTACTTCCGAATGATGTTCGCCACTAGTGCAGCGATGGCATGGCAATTGAAAGCCACCTCGGGGCTATCGGCCAAAAGTAGCCATGGACCTGACAGTTCCAACAAACGGAACATGCCTGCTCCATAGAAAGACCGCAGGATCCTGCCATAGCTTTTACGATGTGCCGTCCGATCACCCATTGAGAGCTCCAATTCAGACTGTCAATATTTGGCGCCGGTCGACCATATGGACTGAAAGTGACAGTCGGCGGCCCAGATATTGGATAGGTGTACCCCCTTTCAGTTGCTGCATCTATGCGTAAGCCAGCAATAAAGTGCAATAAAATAGTTTTTTTGGAGATTTCTTTAGTAGTTCACTAACTGACACGCCTGAAATAGAAGTAGATAAATCCTATCTACATGCCTAGATATTCCACCCGTTATCTTGCCAGAGCCTGCTGTAAGCCCTACATTTCCGCTACCTGCGTAAAAAACCTTAAAAAAATTATTTAATTCTTTATTTTTTGTGGCTGTACATTGCTACATGCCTATAAGAGCAATTTCCTGATTATCCCACCACCCAACCCACCACACAAGGGACGATAACACTGGATTTATTAGTGGAGTTGTGATTTATTAGATTATAAATCGCCTAAAAGATATAATGAACTTGAATAAAGTGTTATATAGTTTTATTTCATTTCAAATAGTTATTGTTCTTTAGGATTATTTAAGGGTATCTCCACTCATAATTTCAAGGTTATAAGGCATCCAGCTTCTATGAGAACGGAGAGGTAAGGAAGCTGTAGCCCCTTACCTCGTTCTTCAACAGAAAACATAAGACTGGTGAGAAGCTTAGCGCAAACTTACCCGGGGGGGTCGCTCGCATCCCCCGGCTCTAGTACTGACAGGATCCGCACGCGACCTTGTCTTCTAGCGCATAGATCGCCGCAAAATGCGCATAGAAGACAAGGTCTGTCGCGAACCGGTCAGACTACACGCCCGGCGCGGAGGCGACGCTGCGACTGCCGGGTAAGCTTTCGCGACCTTAACTCCTCCCTGAGCTCATGTTTTTTGTTTGATTGAAAGAACGGAAGGTAAGCGCACCAGCTCCTGTACCTCCCGGTTATTCAATAGAAACTGGATTACAATGCTTGAAAAATACGGTGGAGATTAAACCCCCCTTAATGATAATTTTATTGTTAAAATAACAATCAATAAATATTTTAATTTTAACTATATAGTAAAAATGTACAAATGTTAAGTTCATATTTCTTTTTGGTATAAGTTTATAGAGTAGTGGGTAATAAAAAAATTACATCAAGTTTGAAGATATTTTTAATTGTAAATAGTGTAAACACTATTATTACGTAACAAAATAGCTCCGTATTATTCTATAGCTCAAATTTGATTTTTAGAGACATTTAAAACAAATTAACAATGTGCCATATTCTTATAAGGGTAAGAGAATGCCTGTAAAAACACCACACAAAATTATCCAACCACTTACATAGCCATTTAGATTACATATTCATTCTTTAAAAAAAAACCTATTTGCATATATTATTTACATTTCAGTTTTTGAAAAACGCCAGGAATGTGTTTTCTCTCGAAGTCCACTTGCTAGGCATTGGTTTTAGTAGCCTAATTTTTCGGAGCTGTTTATGCAGAGGGATGACACTGGTAAATTAAATTTCCAAAGCCAGAGAGATCAACGCATCCTCTAGTATATCAAAAAGAAAATACATTTTCAACTGGCTCTAGCTAGAGGGGTTTCGACAACCCAGTATGGCTTGTGTTTGGATGCAAACATAGTTAAATCTTGTTCTGTCATTAGTCATCAGATGTTCTGCTTGGGTGTTTCACTGTAGCTTGTTTATACTCTCCTGAATGTTAGTGATTGCTGGGACAGTTATAGCAAGATAGTATCTTGCAGCATACTATTCCGATGCCCTAGGAAACTCTTTTTTCGCCTGTATTTATAAGACCTTACTATGGAACACTTTCAAAGTTCCAGATATGACAAAATTTCGTTACTTGACAAATGTCCTTAATAATTAAGACTGTCCATAATTACTTGTACAGATCTGTATGTGCTGGTGTCTTTGAATCAACCAATTAATGTGGCTTCTTCTTCTAATGCACCTATGACCACACTTTGGATAGTTTTTTTGAATGATGGAAAGGTTATGTTATTAGAAACATGATACATGAGAGAACTTCCAACAGATCCACTATCTGGCTACTTAATTTTGATTTACAACTTTAGAGCAACCACCATAGATATTTAGTTAATCGGTGTTATCAGTGATTTCAAATCGGTACAATACCTTTGCTACTAGCAGCCTAAAATTTTCTTGCGAGAAACCTTTATTTTGACCATAAATGCCACCATCAAACGGCGATGCTCTATTCAGAGGTGGCTATTCAGTACGATAAATAATTCTATGAAACCTGTCTATCTGTTGCAATACATGTACGTCAATATCTTTTCGTAGTAGGTTATATTAGACAATTTACAAATGCTTCTTTCTCCAACGCCCTACTGATGACCATTCCAGTTCTTAGTTGTTCAATATTATATTCAACAATCCTTGCCCGTATATTGGATCTTAGCGCAAAGACGTAGAGAGAGACACAGTCACTCTTGCGTGTAGAATCAAGGACTATCAAATTGTCCATCTACAGCCACCCAAGAACAACTGCACGATCATTTAAGTCCGGATCCTATTTTCTCTTTCACTGGTCCAGTAGTGATGAATAGCCGGCGGCCGAAAAGGAACTTTTTTTGTACATGATAGCTTGAAAAGTTTTTTTTTCCTATTGACTGTAACCGACCAAATCAAACATTCTTTAGATTTTTTAAAAGAAGAACCATCAGTAAAATTGAATGAGGCCAAAATTAAAATTCCCAACAGGTATAGAATTTTTTTTTTTTTTTTTTTTTAAGAAATTGGGTGACTATTCCATCGAAAAGATACAGGAGTATCTAATACATCGAAGAATACAACATGAAGCATCACGACCTTCAATGTTTTTTATTGTTAGAATTAGGTTTCATGCAAGTGTGCTACACCTTAGATATGACAACGAACATACGGAAAAGAGTGTCTAAATCTCTCTTCAAAAACCATGTATTTTTTGCAGAACAGGAGATTTTCTTGCCTTGTAACAGTTTAATCTTTACAGAATCACTCAGAACTGATGACCTGTCAGCAATATTAGACAGTAGTAGCCTTATGCTTTCCTTCATCATCACAAACTTGTTACATACTGATCGATAGATGCCCAAATATTTTACTGGATATAAGACATAGCCCGACATGTCTTACTGATCTGAATATGGATACAGTACTGATTTTAATTTGCTTTATGTTCTACAGTTCTCTCGGTTTGCTTCCTTGCTGTTTCCTTTGCCACATTTTTTATGCATTCATTGCCAGTGTATCACTAGTCCACCACTTAGATGTCAGTTTAGCTCTCCAACGTAACCAAGAACGACTACTTGCGCACAATTGTTGAAGCAAGTAGACGATGTTTCCTTCGTCAACCCTTTTTACTTTTTAAAGCAAGCTACATAAATATATGAGGCGTATATCCTCAGTCTGAAAAGTGGGAAAGGAAATATGTTGCGAGTGGCCTTGGTTTCAATAACCCTTCGATGCTGCCCTTTCATGTAATATTGATCTTCTGAAATGTTTAGCAGCCCACATTCTGTGCACATATTCCTTTGCGCTTAAGAATGTCTCAACAGTTTCAACAAAATTATCCCTATTTTGACCTGTTTGACGTAACCAATTGATAATACGATTTATCATTTCGGGAAAAGGATTGTAGAGTAACGTTAGCGATAGAGAATGTTTTTCACATGACCTTTATGTGGACGCCTTTTATGAAACAGTGCAACATTGATCAGCTGTTAATGAAAAAAGAATTAAAAAATGTGTATAAACTAGTATAGTGTTTAATGTTATATTATAATATTAATAATAAATGATGTTTTAATATATATGTACTTTCTATCAATTTATATAATCTTATATTAGGACAGGGGTAACATATATTTAAAAGAACATGCACATGCAAATCTAATTTAATGACTATATTGTTAGCTATAATTTCCCTTTCTTCAATCTCCATATTTATATAGACCAAAAGTGTCGACCGTTGTGCACAAGCGGAAATAAGTGACCATGATAAGAACTCTGTTCTTTGCCTATGCTGTGCTAATATAGAATCCTTTTACACAGCGTCTATTTTAAACTGTTACTCCAGACAAGCTCCACCCAGCTTTCATGAAAACAACTAGTATCAGTCTGAGAGTTAGACCCAGGCCAATCCTGCCACTGCTGTGCGTTGAAATGCACATGCTAGGTTAATACTATTAGTATTCACAACGACAAGTAATGATGGTACTCATTTATTTTATAGAAGGCGTACCCTCACAGCATTCATGTTATTATATAATAGCCATTACCCTAATAATCAACATATAAACAAACATTCTCATTTCCCAGTTACCTAAAAGCAAAATGGAGTTATCCTTTATATATCTTGTGTACAAGACTAATTGGAAAAAAATTGCAGGCGGGGGGCTCAGAGCAATTTTAATAACTGCATAACGCTTTTTATTTCAGTAATACAGTAAATCCTTGGTATACATGTGGCTGCCCAATTTAAACTTGTTCTAGTCCAATCTGCTCCCACTCACTAGTTACCCTGATCAAATGTATCAGGGTTAAAAGAGGTTGGCGCATTGGGACAATGGTTAGAGCCTAATCCCCGAGTCTAATTTGGGGAATGTTCTTCTGCAGCGCTACAAGGACAGGCGAGGATTAAAAGTAGCCAGCATCATAGCTTAATACAGAGAACAACATACAAAGAAAACAGGATGCGCCTATTACCAGCAACACTGCAACCAATTTGTACCAGATCACTGCCTTTATGGAAGGATTATGCGTAGCATAGCAGGGGGTACTCTGGTGTCATAGCGACAGTGCCACATAAACAGGATTCTCACATAACATAATGCAGCTATTAATCAGGAGAGCTGTCCCTGTCTATTTGGCACTATGTGAATAGTATATATAGGACCAGGCCTGTATATTTGTGTCCTTTAGTGGTGTAACTTATGTATCCATTAAGATAAATTGTTTGCTCCAATAATTGTCCTCCCAACATAGAGTCTTATTATCCAGCAGATCTTATACACAGCCGATCTTGTTTGTTGCAGTCAATAATCTACTCCAAAGCCAAAGCACACCACAATTACTACTTTCACTTTCTCCTCCTCTAGCCATAAAGAGAGCAGGATGTCTTAGTCTTGATGACTCACTGATACCATCTGCAGCGATGGACAAGGTGGTATATAGGGACCTTGGGATATGCTCCCTTACAATACACATCACATCCTGTGTAAGCAGACAGAAACTCTTTTTGGGAATACACTTGGAGCCAGACACAGGCAGTATGGTTTAACTCCCATTTTGACCATTCCCTGTGAAAATAGGGATCTCAGATTGACTAACTAAGGTTAATGTATGTATATTTTGTGTTGGCCATTTCGTAACCTAATTATAAGTCAGTGACTATACTTTATATAAATTACTGATGGTCATTTAAATGGAATAGTGACAGATAGTACACACAATAATATACACCTTTCCTATATGTAAAATCATATAAACCCCCCACCCCACACAGACATTGGTTTAGCCCTCTAAAAACTCAATGTAATGCTATAAGAGCAGCATAAAAATACTTATATAGAGCCGGAAATATATTTAAATATATTTATGCATGTTAGACACTTTGCTACTTATGCTTAAGAATTTGGGAATATTGTTAAGGTTGAGGCCTCAGTGTCGTTTCATTTTATTTCATGAAAAACTTAACTATTTGGGTACAATGTAGTAGGTACTGCGGTATAGTCGAAAAAAAAGAAAACGTTAAATTGCCCGTTACGAGATTACTTTTTGTGAAGGCTTTCCGCCTTAACGGTGTTATCTTATTATAGAAACATTGAACTGCCCCCACTAAAAAAAATTCTTACACTGGGATTTGTTTATTGGGCAGCCTCAGTCCCTTTTATGTCAGCTGCAGGATTATGATACATTCAACTTCTAATGCCAGACCTCAGTACTATACTGTGAGTCTCCCTGCTGTGTGTTGTGGCAGACAATACCCATATGTAAAGCTTCCAGCAGGTAACCTGGAAAAATATAGCGACAACCCTAAATGTCATAATCCATAGGAAAGAACATTTTCATGGCATTAAGAGTTTCCCTCATAGCAATGCCTGCAAAGCCTATCCTGCGTACGTTCTGAATATTGAATGTCACTGATCTTAATTACTATGGACCCCCGAGCAATACGCTTAGGGATTATACCAGCGTACTACAGGTTGTGTTTAAATGTATGTATGGACTAGACGGGGTCGCGTCACTCTACCGCATTATCTAAATTTCACCCATAGTCACCAAAACCCAGAGACGATAGTAGCGTATTACTATGGCTTGTTTCTAAAAGGGGGTTTGCTCTGAAAATATGGCTGTTTGTTAATTCGTAGTAGGTACATGCTATTTCAAAGGGCATGTTGGATTAGTCAAGGTTGAGATTAGTGTTTTTTAAAACGAATATAGCGAGTTGCGGAGTGGGAGACAGTCCCCTACACTACAGAAAGGATTTCACGTGGCGACGCACCAGCGACGGAAACATGCGGACTGAGAGGGGGCGAGAGGGGGGGACCGGGGGGCGCAATGCACTGAGCAAGACCAGAAACCTCTCAGAAGCGAACCCAGAGCGTGGAAACTGTATCTGCCGTCCTAGCCAGGCTCCTACTCATTTACTTTTCAGCGACTTTGGGGCGGGGACATACAGGAGAACCCTATTGACTGGGTAATGTCGTATAAAATTTACACACTGCACATGGCTTGGCAAGTCAGTTGGGGGATTATAGTTTTCGGGGTGGACAGCCCTTTAAGGCCATAATGCCTGCAATATTTATAGACATACTTGTTACCAAGTGTCAGAATCAGTAGTCTTATTAATGAAAACATTTCAATATCACTGCATATAAACTAAGGAAGGGTAATGCACAGTGTGTCACTTTGATTATGTTCACAATACAATGTAGTGCCGGGGCGCACAAGGACAAAAAAAAAAAAAAAACTTGGTTTGATGAAATAAGGAAACAAAGTTCATCTACTATCCCTGAGTAGTATTGTGTACATACATGCACAATAGTATAGAACAAGGGGCCCAGCACAACATTACATCACTGCACAATTATAGAACAAGGGGCCGAGCATACAACATTTCATCCCTGCCCCAACAATATGGAGAACAAGGGGCCAGAATAACATTAAATCATGCCCACAATATATAGAACAAGGCGGACCCAGCATCAACTATTACATCATTGTTTACAATATAATAGAACCAAGGGCGCCCAGCCAATCAACATTACTACATCCTGCTACAATATATAGAACAAGGGGCGCCCATCAAATTACATCCGGCTAACAATATAAGAACAAGAGGGTCCCAGCTATCAACCATTCCATCCTGCTACAATATATAGAACAATGCGCGGCCCAGCATAAACATTACATCCGTTACATATATAGAACAAGGCCGGCAGCATAATCAACATTACTCCTGATAAAATATGATAGAACAAGGAGAACAGCACCAGCATATCACATTACATCCGCACTTACAATATATAGCAACAGACGCGCGCCAGCCTACCACATACAGCTGCTACAATATATAGAACAAGGGCAGCCCAGCATCAACATTACACCCTAGCACAATATATAGCAAAACGGGCCCAGCCCATCAACATTGCCTCCTGCACAATATATAGAACAACGGCCCAGCATCAAACATTACACCCTAGCACAATATCCGAACAATGGCCCAGCATCAACATGGCCATCATGCACATATATAGAACAAGGCCCGCCCAGCCCCATCAACATTACATCCTGCCAATATATAGAACAAGGGGCCCAGCATCAAAATTGCATATACCTGCCACAATATTTATAGAAACAGGGGCCAGATCAACATTACATCCTGAACAATATATAGAACAAGGGCGCCCAGCATCAACATTGACCATCCTGCCCACACAATATCAAAGAAACAAAGGGCCAGCATTCAACATGCATCCTGCCACAATATATAGAACAAGGAACCGGCCCAGCCCATACAACACTATACCCATCCTGCACAATATATAGAACAAACGGAGCCCCGCCATTCAACATTGCATCCTGCCACAATATATAGAACAAGAGCCCAGCACAACATTACAATCCTAGTACAAATATAGAAACAAGGGGCCCCCAGCCCATCAACATTACATCCTGCACAATTATATAGAACAGGGGGCCCCGCATCAATAATACCCTGCCCCCCACAATATATGAACAAGGGGCCCAGACTCAACATTACACTGTACAATATTTAGAACAAGGGCCAGACATCAACATTACCATCCTGCACAATATATTAGAACAAGGGCCCAGCATCCACATTGCATCCTGCACAATATTATGAACAAGGGGCCCAGCATACAACATGCATCCTGCACAATATATAGAACAAAGGGCCCAGGCATAGTCAAATTACATCCTGCCCACACAATATATAGACAAAGCACGGCAGCATCACATTCATCCTGTACAATATATAGAACAAGGGCGCGGCCCCGAGCATCAAATTGCCATCCTGCCCAACAATATATGAACAAAGGACCCAGACATCAAATTACATCCTGCCAACAATAGATAGAACAAAGGGCCCAGGCATCAACATTACATCCTCGTACAATATATAGAACAGCCCGCTGAGCCCAGAACCATCAACATTACATCCCCTGTACAATATATAGAACAAAAGGGACCAGAACATCACATTACATCCTGTAGAATATATAGAACAAGGGGGCCCAGACATCAACAATACATCCTGCTACAATATATAGACAATGGGGCCCAGCCATACAACATTACATTCTACGTCAATATATAGAACATAGCCGGGCCAGAATCAATATTACATCAGCACAAATAAAGACCAATAGGCCCCACATTACATACTGTACAATATATAGCAAACAAGGGCCCCCCAAATAACTGCCTTTAATAAGGGATCCCATTTCTTTTTCCCCTTATCCATCTTGCCCTTATTATCAATGACCAATACCTTAGCAATAATGGGTGGAGATTACCATGTTCTATGAGCCCAGCATTATGATCAATATGCGAATAGGACTGCAGGTGCCTTCCAGTGGAGCAGCGGAAACTGGCATAACTACCCCAGGCTCAACCGGAAGTACCGCCCTCTAGACTAGGACGCTGCAGGATATATACCGATATTGCTACGAGTAGTACAGACCAGACTATCACTGCTCCGGTTTTCACCTCCTGCATCCGCGACACAGGAATAACTAAGATCATACAGGGAGAGGGCAGCAGCTGACTCAGACTGGATTCCGGTCAGCATTGGTCCACGTTTGCTTTCCGCGTTCGGTGAAGGAGTTTTGCTTTCCGGTTCAGCCGAATCTTGAGATGCATACTTGCGAGAGTGTGAGCCCGCAGAATGAGGAGGGGAGATGTTCGCACTGTGCCGAATCTCATAACCGGCACAGCTGTTTTTATACATCGCAGCCGTGCGCGTGTTAGTGCATTAGTAGTGATAATTCTATCATCATCAGTCAGGGCGAACCTTGGCACAACAATGCATGCCCGAGCGAGTTGTAAGTTCATAGTTCCATGGCATGTCACATGCAAGTATATCTGTCTATAGACTGCAGAAAGGGAGGGAGAATATGGTCAAACTGACAACCCATGCGAACTTTCCCTTCTTTTGCTTTGCCGGAATTATATTTTAAACCTTGCCAGGATCATGTATAGTTCATGCTTTAGTACCCATTTAATAAAGAAAACCAGATGATGAATTAACCCTTAACGTAATTTTAGACATCCCCTTTAATCAGATAACCATTTTAAGTTTTGCTGGCGAACATGCAAGATTGGGTTCTGTGATATAAGTTTAGTTTGTTGGCTTATAACTGCCGCCATACAATGCGATTTCACAGACATGGGCGGCCGACAGGATCACATTGAGTAGCTGTCAAGACCCCCACCATGCTGTGCGGAACAGCACACACAGACCCGCGTTATTGGGGATCAGACGGCCATGTGACCAACATAGTACGATCGGATGCGTTCCCTCTACTTAAAGTAAGGCAGAGCCAAATACCGAATGAGTGACCGAAATTCCGATGATCAGAGTGTCATTGACTATGGTTCGTTCGCAGTGCGCATCCGCATCAGCATTGCGCGAACAGCCCCTACACACTGAGACACGTCGTTCCCCGACAGGATTACCCATTATCGTTCGTGTGTATAGACCCACCCTTATCAGAGTGGCTAGATGCCAGTAAGGTTGGGTTGGGGTGTACTGCAGTGGGCTTTTATTTCGTTTTAAACTAAACAAATATAAACTGGTATCTGATTGTTGTAAGTGTTCATTATGATAAAAAAATAATTACTAATGTGTGAAACCAAACCTAAAAAAAAAAAAAATCTTGACATAGGTTTTTGGATCTATGTGCATGTAAGCGAGTCGCTTTAGAAGACAAGAATTACAAATAAGTGAGAGAAGATCTAGTGCTTTCAGCAGTGTTGTCGGTTGAAGTTTAATGATCATGTTTAGGCTGGACAAGACATTTCTTAGCATAAAATGTTTGCGCTTCTCCATAGAAACAAGAGTTTTTTATTACCAGAACTGCCGTGAGAGATCTGACTAGCAGCCGAGAGTTCATGTTATGAGCCTGAGATCTTATCAGCGGAAAAAGACATCAATACTAGATATTTAAACAGAAGAACGGTATGGAAAGTAAGAGAGATGGGGATTTTTGTTCGTAATAGTTTTAATGAGGCAGCATTTTGACAGTGATTGCTGAATTCTTTATTGTGCTGGTAAATGGTCAATCTTAAACACAAATGTGTATATGTGTAAGCCCAGAATAAGTATATAACAGAAATCATAGATATGTTTCGTGAAATGCAAAGAGAGGATTATATCGCGGCATAATGGTCTGTAAACGGAAGTGTGTCTGATATGCCTGCTCATTACTCCCTGTGAAAGCTGAGAAAGCATATCAGTTAGTAAAGGAATAATCAGACACGCAGAATACCTGACCCATAATTTTACTGAACGTAACAACTGCCCCCTAGTGTTTTGGCTAACCAACTAAAAAATAATGTACTATAACAAAATCTGCGGAAAAACTCCAATCACTTCTAAAACTTACAGCCATACCTAGACAGGAACACTTTGTGAGAATAACCCCCAATAACCAATCTAGCCCTCTCTTCATATTGCCGAATACTAGAAACAATTAGCGAATAAAAAACCTTTCGCACGTGGCCCTACAAAATAAACAATTAATCCTAATTTCGCTTGCAATTTAAACAAAAAATTCAGCTACCAGACTACTATTCCTGTTCAGATATCTACAACTTCGCTTTGTTACTATCCGAATTACATATTACAACGATACCGATCCAACAACACCCATCATACATATACTCAAACAAGGCAATAAGCTTGTAATAAGGCCAACATATATACTGCTTGCATACACAAGCAAATTAGAAAAAAACACCAATACTATAAGTAACAATTGTGAATGAGACAAATTACCTTCACGGTGGCCGCATGACTGAACAGAACTGGCGATATACACATTAAAGAAGTCCACCATCAGCACGCAATAAACTCTATACGCACAAACTTATACAATTGTATATCTTGCCAATCAAGAATATATGACACCCCTTAAGAGACCACGTATGTCAACCACCAATACACCAATTGTTTTTTTTTTTTTTTTCTTTTTTTTTTTTTTTTTTTTTTTTTTTTTTTTTTTTTTGTTACACCAAATGCAACACGAAGCCAGCGGACTTCTGGCACCTTCATATGCCGAATGCACAAACTCCAACAATTATGCGAACAAAGTTCCACCAATCAAATCTCAATATAAGTACTTAGACCGTCCCACTAGACCCAAAATTTAGTACAGGCCATAACTGAACAGCCAACTGGACTCGCGCACCAACTCCAATACTGACGAGAAAAACTTTTCTATGCAAGAACAACAACAGTCCTCACCGCGATAACCCGATCCGACCGCCCTAATTAAAAAGTGAGGCCTCATTTATGATAACGCTGGCTCGCTATCAAAATGTTAAATAGAATCTGGCACACCATGGTATGAACACTATGTAAATTGCCCAAGGCAAACAAACCTAACAATAGCCCTGACAAACAATGAACTATACTTCAAAGCTATATTAAACCCACACACCTGGCAATATATACCGAATGAGCGCCCTAGGTCCATGCCGCCCAGGTGACCGAGGAGACTTGCACACACTCCTCTACCACCCTTCACCCACATTACCCTTAAATAAATCCAAAGATACAGATTTCCTACCCCATAAACATGCAAGACCTTAACAGATTAGAAAGCCGCTTATACCCATCATACTCCCCACAAGTCCTCACCCTTATTTCTCCCGCCCCCTACTTTGCCAAAAGAAATCATCTTTTACATCTTACAAACCAACACCAACGACCAATGTAGAGGGATATGTATATAATCAGATAATAGCAAAATGATCAAACAAATCGCCCAAAATTATTTTATTAAAGTGCCTGCCTTACAATATATGTGGTTATATAAATTATAGAGGAATACTGGTTTACGTCCTCCAATGCATTTGTCTCTGTTTTAAACAGTATTTAAAAAACAACATGTACTATACCTAGAAATAATGGTCTGTGCTATTCGGCACGTATGGTTTTAGGCAATAGTTTTGTATTGTTTAGGCAATAGAAGATCTGTAGTTTTGGAACATGCATTTTTGCTCATTATCAAGGTGCACCATTTGCACTACTACAACTTGAAGCCCACAAAAAACAACACTGCAACCAGAAGGCCAGAACACCTTGATAAAAACAGTGAACTTTGTTCTTACCTATACATTTTGATATGTTCAAGTAACAAGGGTAGCGTCAATCCTGACACACTCCTGTAGACAATACATATAGATCTTGCCTGAGTGCAATGATAGATCGTAGTTGGAGGTCTGATGTCAGTATTAGGGTTAGTAAACACAGTCTATAAACACACATGTATTTAATGCGTCATACACAGCCGGTACACAGACATTGAACCTTTGAAACGTTGCCCCGCTACACATAGCGGTACCTTCATCAGACAACAAGCTTCATATTACATTATATAGACACAGGAATAGATCACTTCGTACCATCCTAGTGCCGCTGCTGAGAAGCGAAAAGGGGCAAAACAGAACAATTAATACAATGCCCATTAAACAAAAAATCAATTATATACAAAGTCATCGTGTTATGAGCAAGAAGCATGGACAGTCCAAGGTACTATAAGCCTTTAGCACGATGGAGTGCATCCCCAAAGTGACAAGATCAAAACAATTCCCTACGGATAGTATGTAGGTATGCCCTAGCACCTCTCTAGGGCTAAGCGTAGGTACATCCCGTTTGCCCTCGTGACTGACCCCCCCAAGTTGGGTGTGATTATACAGTTATGTTTATAAATGACGCCATAACATCCGATCTTCCACAGCAATGTGTAGCAGACAGATCACATTGCGTATCTGTCAGCACCCATGCATGTGGCAAACAGCACCACAGACCGCGTTTATGGGATCAGACGGACCATACGTGACCATACATCGTACGATCCGCGCATTGGTTCCCAGTCTACTTAAAGTAAAGGGAGCCAATACCGACTGAAGCGAAAATTTCCGACTGATCAGAGTGCTGCACTATGGTCGTTCGGTGGCCACTCCGATCAGTTGGTAGCAACCAGCCTCTTACACCACTAGACGACCACGCGTTCCCCCGACAGGATTTACCCCATATCGTTAGTGTGATATAGCCACCTTATCAGAGGTGGTAGATGCCACATTTAAGTTGCTGAGTTTGGTTTACTGGTGGCGTTTTATTTCTTTTAAACTAAACAAATATAAACTATGTAATCTGATTTGTTTGTAAGTGGTTTCATTCTGAATAAAAAAAAATTCTAAAATGTCGTGATGAAAACAAACCTAAAAAAAAAAAAAAAAATCTTGCATAAGGCTTTTTGAGATCTATTGGCATGTTTGAGCCATCTGCCCCTTAGAAGACAAGCAATTACAAATAAGTTGAGAGAAGACCAAGATCTATTGCTTCAGCTAGTGTCTGTGCGTTGGAAGCTTTAATGATCCATGTTTACGGCACTGCGACAGACATTTCTTAGTAAAATGCTTTGCGACTATCCGACCATAGAAACAGGTTTTTATACCAGGAACTGGATTCCCGTGAGAGATGAGCCAGGGAGTTCATGGTTATTGGCTGCTATCTTAAGGAGAAAAGCATCAATATCTGATTTAAACAGAAGAACGTATGGCCGAAAGGCTATTAGGAGGAGATGGGATTGTTCAGTCAATATTTTAATGAGCAGCCTTTCGGCAGCTGCATTGACTGGAATTCGTTATTTGTGCTGAGTAAATGCCGGCAATCTTTACTACTGATATGCATTACCCAATCCCAAATCCTCCAATATAGTACTCCTAAGTCACCCCCCCACTGACCCTAAAATTTGCCTATCACAGACATAACTGAATCAGACAACTGGATGCCGGCCCAACTCAAACCGTACTACGAGCAGAAACACTTTTCTATGACAAAGAACAACAACAGCTCCTCACCGGAAAACCCCGAACGCCCTAGAACATTAAAAAATTGGGCTCATTATCTACACGTGTGCATTGTGCTATCAATAACTTAATAGAATACTGACACCATGGTATGAACACATGTAAATTGCCAATGCACAAAACTAACAGTGGCACTTTCTACAAACATACTGAACCCCTACGATCCGCTCATCATGACACTAACCCACCACACCTCGATCAACGAATGAGCCGCCTGGTCATGCCGAAGAGTGGAGGAGACTTCCACTCCATTCTCCACCCTCTACTCACTTCCCTTAAATAACTCAAAGATACATATTCCTCCACACATAAAATGAGCCTTAAACACGATATAAAGACCGACTTATACCCTCATCCTCCCCCACACGCCTCCTCACACCTTCTTCTCCTACGCCACTACTGACCATAATAATCATACTTTTCTATACAAACCAAACAACCAAGACACAATGAAGTATTGATAATAGTACTATATCAGTAATAGAAAATGATCTCCAACAAATGCCCAAAATTCATTTTTAATGTGCTGCATTACAATCATATGTGTGTTATATCTAAATTAATAGAGGACAATACATGGTATACTGTCTCCACTGTTTGTTTCGTTTGCATAACACGAGTTAAATTAACACCAAAAAACAAGTCGTACAGAACTAAAATATGCGTCTGTCGCCTATCGGCACGTTGGTTTTAGGCAATAGTTTTTTTTTAGTTTTAGGCAATAAGATAGAGTTCTGTGTTTTGGGAAAATATGGTTTTAGTCATATATCAAGGGTGACCATTTGCACTACTACAACTAAAGCCACAAAACAACACTGAACAGAAGGCCAGAACACCGATTTGTAGAAACCAGTTAATCTTGTCTACCTTCATTTTGCATATGTTCAAGTAACAAGGGTTAACTCCCTGCACACTCTGTAGACATATACTATAGATCCTGCTGAGGTGACAAGGTTGATGATCAGTAGTGGGGTCTGATCGTCAGTATAGAGCTTAAACACAGTATGTAAACACCCAGCTATTTAATGCTTCATACACAGGGTACACAGACATTGAACGTTTGGTCACCACACAAGACCTTGCTAACACTTCACATCCGACCCAACAACGTATATATCTTATACCTAAAGCCACCCGCACACCCCCGGAGTAGCCAACTCCACTCAGTACCATCTGTGGGAGAGAAGGAAAATGGCGACGACACACAGAACAATAATACAATGCCAATTAAAAACAAAAAATCACATTGATATCACAAAGTTCATCGTTTTGGGAGCCAAAAAAAAAGCATGCGAAGGTCCAAGGTAGTACTATTTAAAGCCCTTAGGATGGAGGTGATCACATAACGTTGAAGATACCAAAACAATTCCACGAGTATCACCAGGCAGTAGTAGGTATGTATGCCTATCACCCTCTGGGTAAGGTTGGGTTACATGCTGGCAGTGCACAATGCCTTAATCGGTCAGATACAGGGTGTCTGCATTGAGGCAGTACAATGCCAACAGGTGTTCGTCATCATATTTATTTTTAGGGAGAGAATCTTAGCATGGGGTCCTCTCTAGCTAGCAGTTTGATTATCACTGGTGAATGACGCAATGGTTTTGCCATATATAAGAGGGAAAGGATTCTATAAGTAATTATTCTGTATTGCCAGTTGAAATACCCCTTGATGGTGTAGGTTTACCCGATATATGCCGCTGGTGAATGAAAATGTAGGGGTCCCAAGAAAAGGGAGTTGCCGATATTGCAATTGAAGCACGCGAACCTTTTTTGTGGCGAAAAAGCAAACTGAGAGATTTTTTGTATTTTAAAAATTGGGTCAGGGTTAGCTGAAACAGCTGTGAATACAGGAATTGTTCAGTTTATTTTTGATTCGCCACCTGATTTAAGTAAAGGTCCTTGACGGACAATGGAATCCTGCTGTGCATATCTTGCGGTCGTCGAACTACAATGATTTGTAATCTAAGAGGTGCTACTTCAGAATACTTGAGAGATCTCAGGGTGGAAAGTGATCTTATGTATCAGACTGTTAAGGTATGCCAATAAAATCTTGCGCTGTCTCTAGGGTACCATCCAAATGATATAAATACATCCGATGTAGCAAAAGAAATTGTTTACAAGCATAGATATAGATCTTGGTATAACACAAAATTTTTCTCTAGAAAAGCGAATGTAGAGATGAGCAAAGAGGGTGCTACCGGGCTACCCATCGCCGTTCTAAACAGTTTGTGTATATAAAAGTCTGTTCAAATTTAAAGAATTTTATAAGAGTGAAATCAAGGCAATCAATCAAAATTCTGTAGGAAGTGAGCATGTATTAAGTAAAGAAAAAAAGTGTCGTTTGCTTCAAGTCCTTATAGAATGTTCGATATTGGGTGTTGAGAAGATGATGTCGGATGTATCAGGAGCCAATCCTTGTTCCATGGCCGAGATCAATGAAAGTCTCCTGTATCTTTAAGAAATGAGGGGAGTTCCAAAAATATGGGTTTGAGGAAATAGTCACAGTAAGATGACAATCAATCTCATTTTTATACTGCGCTGGGAAATTACAAATAACATTGGTTTATGCTTTACTTCACAGCATTCTAGTATCACACAGTTTGGTCAACGACCATTATGTTCTGCACATGCTCAGTTCTTAGCTATCGCAGAAACTTGTTACAGTGGTCACACCCATAATAATATCACCCAATCCTTTTACAGGACAAGAAGCAAGGTCCGAGGCGTACCTGCAGGGGTCCGGGCCCTGACCTCTTCCTCCAAAGCTCTCTTCCGCGATCAACCATTTAAACAGCTGACTGCGGTTTCATTATGAATGAAACAGTAAGTGCGATCAGCTGTTTTTAAAAGACCAGACCCGAAATTCCGATTCCTGTTGGACTTGTGGCAGGCCCTACTACGTCAGGGCCCTGTCGCGTTGGCTGGTAGTTACGCCACTGCAGGAGGTGTGGTTGCATGCACGCATACACACGATACTCACCCAGTTCTTAACAGGCTGTACATTTTACTTAATACAATTTAATGAAGTGGTATTTATAGCAATTGGTGTTTTTAGGGGGGTTGTTTTCGATTCTGGAGTATAAAAAGTTGGGTTTTTAGTTCTCTCCTTAAAGGTTGATACCCTGGTTATACACCTAAAAACGTGTGCGTCGTCCCCTCCCATGGGATGGTGGCCAAGCTAGGTACACACTGTAACAATCTTTATAAGATGAAGAGACAGAGTGTTAGATTTTTTCGTTATGTTCAGAGATTAGGCGTACACACACTCTGAAGGTTTGAACCCAGATTAAGGGAAGATGGGCCTCTTAAACTTCAAACTATTCCAGACGGTGGGCCAGTGACCTAGTAAAGGGGCAGAACCAGACCAGAGCTGTAGTTTTCAGGTAAGATCTCTTCCAATCTGTTGAATTATTTAAGAAGTGAAGACATACTGGTTTAAAGGACAAAATATGAAAAAAAGTACCGGGGATAGGAGGTAGGATTAATTATTCCTACCTCCCAAATTGTTTTTTTGAGGAGCTACAGAAGCATACAGTTTTCACCTGCCAGGTTATGGCCCTGGACCTTCCTGTATTAAAAGATAGTGCTGAAGCATTAGGGAAGACTGGCAGAAGCAGTTGTTCTCCTGCACGCTCTTCATAGAAAGAATATTGGTAGGCAGAAAGTATTATTCTACCTCCCTGGCCCAGGTACTTTTATTTTTAGTTTTTGAAAAAAGTTCTCCTTTAAATCTATACCAGGGTACAAGGTTAGTGGGTTACACGAACCTATTGGTCAGGGGTGGACAAATTGTCTATAACATTAGGATTAGGAAATGCAATTTTCGGAGCTAACCTAGCCAGCTCCATAGACCTCTTAAAAAAAAAAGTCATAGACCCTTTAAAAATGTTGTCTCCAGTTGTAAATATCCAGATGCATGGGCTACGGCTCTGGGATTTGTCTAGCCCTTTGTTATGATAGATTATGTATTATATTTGTAATAAGAGAGAATGGCTAAAGGGTAAATGTATGATGTCTCAGTGCTTAAATATCTTAACTGGGGCCCATTCTGTCACCAAGCTAACAAGGATCCACAGAAGGATTTGGTGAATTGTATACCATGACAAATAAACAAGATGTAGAGGCTACTAACCATGTGCTTAGTGATTATTAACAGATGTGTTATAGTGATGTTTGTTGTGGTTTTGTCTTTTCTACTTCTTGGTTGGTTCAGTGGATTTATTCCAAATAAACATATCTAATGTGATCTCTGGTTTTGCAATTACAAGAACTATCTATAATATAATAACATGTTTGTGATTTATCTGTAGGGATGATGAGCAGCCGATGGAACCCCAGGCGCGGTTCTGGATATACGGGTTGTACATTGGCTTTCTCCTTTGGCACTGGTTGTCAAGCAGCATCGGGGGGGATTGTAAAGGGCAGCGAATTGTGCTGCGCGCAGTGGTCGGGTTACGTGAGTGACGGCCTGCGGAACTATTCAGTCAATGGAAACTGCGAGTGGTTAATAGAAGGGTATGTTCGTATGTTGGATCCCTTGTCTCTATGTAAACGGATATATACATTAATGTTCAGTAAAGGATATGTAAATGTTATCCGCATCTAGACATTACAATGCTGCTTGTATTGTCCTTCACGATATTATTAGATTATCGTCCCTACGCGAATGGAAAGCGTGTTAGCGCTTTAGGGATTTAATCACAACGTTTCTAATGCCAGCTATTTACTGGCGTTACAATCTACGGTAAAGTAGCGCAAAAACGTGATAAGAGAAGGGCACCAGTTGTGCAGGTGTCTTGCAAAATCTGTGCACGACGCTAAGATGGAGTTAAAGTTCCACAAACATATAATGTTGGGCCTATTGTCTAATTAAGGTGCCCATACACTATGTGCTCACCTTACGACATTCCTGTGGACATAAGAAAGACACACCTGACCCATTCTTTTTGCAATCCCCTACTTTGTATCCCTACCTAACAGTTGATCCAGAGGAAGGTAAAAAAAAATAAAACCGGATAAAGGGGGGGGGGGCGAATTCCTTACTGACTCCAAAATAGAAATTCAGAAAAGTATCCTGGATCCAACCGAAACTACAGAATAACTTAAAATCCAATTATAACTCTTTATTTCAACGGTTTCGACCATATCGCAGGACGTCTTATCCGAGACAATACAAAGTGCAACTAAGTGAACAATTTACTTAAATACAATATCATTGGGATCACCACACCCTCCTCTCATTGTACAAACACACTCCCTAGTGATATTACAGGAGGGAGGTGTGTGTTATACATGATGAGGAAGAGGTGTGGTGGAGCCAACATGATATTGTCTTGTAGTAATTGTTACTTAGTTGCACTTTGTAGATGTCTGATGAAGAAGTCCTGCGAGACGTCGAAACGATTGAATAAAAGAGGATTTGACTTCACAAAACAACAGTGTGCCCAGGAGTATATTGGATTTTGAAAGTTAAACACAACACAAGTAATGGGACGCTGTGTGGACCTGGATGGCAATGGATATAGTAGTATTATATTGGATGAGTGCCTTGATGAAATATAGAACTTACAGTATATGTATTAATACCAGTAATTCTCAATATTATATGTATCCCTGTACCAACCAGAACTAAGTAATATGTATAATACCAGTAATCTCAAATTATATAGTATCCCTGATCAAACAGAATACAGTATATGTATCAATACCAGTAATTTCAATATTATATAGTATCCGTACAACCAGAAACTACAGTATATGTATTAATACCAGTTAATTCTCAATATTATAGTATCCTGTACCAACCAGAACTACAGTATATTATTAATACCAGTAATTCTCCAATATTGATATAGTATCCTGTACCAACCAGAACTACAGTATATGTATTAATACCAGTAATTCTAAATAGATATAGGATCCA
>CM033475.1:216107871-216130992 GCA_019447015.1 Hymenochirus boettgeri | reverse complement strand
AGGGATACCTATATAATATTTGGAATTACTGTTATTAATAATACTACTGTAGTTCTGGTTGCGTACAGTATTACTATATAATATTGAGGATTACTGGGATTAAAGGGCATGTCCACCCCAAAACTATAATCCCCCAACTACTTGCCAACCATGTAGTGTAGTGAATCTTTAAATAGACATCCCAGATCAATTAGGGTTCTCCTGTAGTCCCCCCCCAAAGTGCACAAAACTGCCCACCAGGGGATAGCAGGGCTCGCATTACTACCTGCCCAGTAGATTAGATTTTTGCCAGCGTTACGGCAGTCTTTCTACCCCCCTCCTCCCCATCCCTCCTCTCCCTCCGTTCTGCATTCCCTCCCCCTGAGCTTAAAAATCCACCTTATGTCAGCTTCCCCCATGTCCCCCCGCCCCAAACGCATAAAATTTTATTCTTTATGAAAGCTCCCAAAGCTGTTACTTACCTCTCGCTTTCTACGCGGAAGGAGCTGCCGGCAGGGGCCGCGTCGTGATTGGCTGCAGCTCAGCCAACACAAGACGCGGCTGCGGTCCCACCCCTCTGCTTGCATTCCTCGCAAGCAGAGGCCGGCGGGAGGAGCGCGGCGCAGGAAAAGAGGGAGGTCAGGTAAGTAGAAGTTTGGGGGCTTTCTAAAAATAAAATTAATGCGGTTGGGGCTGGGAGCCAGGGGTGGATCGTATTTATAAAATTTGGATTTTAGGGTGGACATCCCATTTAATACTATATATGTAGTTTCTGGTTGGTACAGGATACTATTAATATTGAGAATTACTGGTATTAATACATATACTGTAGTTTTGGTTGGTACAGGGATACTATATAATATTGAGAATTACTGGTATTAATACATATACTGTATTTGGTGGTACGGGGATTACTATATAATATTGAGAATACTGGTATTAATATATATACTGTAGTTTGGTTGGTAAGGGATGATACTATATTTTAGAATTACTGGTATTAATACATATACTGTAGTTTTGGTTGGTAAGGGATACTATATAATATGAGAATATTGGTATTAATATCATACTGTAGGTCTGGTTGGTACGGGATCACTATTATAATATTGAGAATTACTGGTATTAATACATATACTGTAGTTCTGGTTGGTACAGGGATACTATATAATATTGAGAATTACTGGTATTAATATATATACTGTAGTTCTGGTTGGTACAGGGAATACTTATAATATTGAGAATTACTGGTATTAATACATATACTGTAGTCTGGTTGGTACAGGGAGAATATATAATATTGAGAATTACTGGTATTAATATATATATACTGTAGTCTGGTTGGTACAGGGATACTATATAATATTGAGAATTACTGGTATTAATACATATACTGTAGTTCTGGTTGGTAGGGAACTATATAATATGAGAATTACGGTATTAATATACTGTAGTTGTATCAGGGATACGATTGCATTTGGTCAGGAAGGGATTTTCTCCCCTTTTTAGTCTGGTTTTTTTTTTTTGCCTCTCCGGATCAACTGTTAAAAAAAAAAGTGGATAGGTTGGACTGATTGGACGTAGTATTTATCATCCAATACTATGATGCTAATGTAATGAGTTAACAGTGGCGTTTGCTGCTGCATAACAAATCGTGGACAGCCACACAGGGGCAGATAATTGTGACAGAGTTGTGTAGTGTAAATTACCATTTGTCCTCTACACATGTTCCATTGGAAGGATGCAGGAGGTCTAAACAGTATTAATGAGAGAAGCAAAGTGCCTCTGTTACAGGTACAGCCTCTCAGCACGCTAAAACACAGCTCCCAAGGCATATTAATTTTTCTCTGTCTAAAGTGCATTAAAGAAGTGTAGGAGCAAGGCAGGGAACTCAGGACAATTAACAGTATGCCAAAACCCTTCATGTTAGAAAGATCTTCAGCACCCGTTGAGTTTTGAGGTTAACTAAGGATGTTGTAGGAAAGGAACTGATTTGCTGGAGGCAAGATTCTGATCAGTGGGTTGTGTAATCGGATGGGAAATGCCAGGTTGTGGGTGATTTGTATTATGTTATTTATTTTTACCCTCCACTATCTTTTCTTTTGCTTTAGGCTCCCATAATGCAGTGTTGAATCTGACGGGGGTGGGGCCCTGAGAGAGTAAGTGATTCTGTTTGCAGTTTTTCAAGGACTTGGCCAAAATCACCAGATGTTCAATATCATTGACCTGCAAACTATTGCCAAAATCATTTGTACCGACGAGTTGTGTTAAGAAATCCTGTAATGAAAAAAATGCCCTGGGCTGTATTAAAAGTAGCCACTACTTATCCATATAAAGTATATGCTCGAGAAATTAAAAGCACTGAAAGGTTCTTATTTCGGCTGGATAGCTTTTGAAAGGAGAACTTTTTTTTTTTTTACTACTTAGGTGAAAGATTGACAAGAACCAGAGCACATATTAATTGCAAAGATACTCCTCGTAATAGTATTTTACATATATGTGAGTAGAGTCTGTAGCTAAGAAGTCTTAAGGTTATTGCCAGTACAGCCTCACTGCCCATTAGTCTTTAAACAGGCCTAAGTGAGCATGTGCACCTATTGGCACACGCCCCCTGCCCTGTTATTCATCTACGATATGCACATCTAATGTTAAAAATATTTGTAACAAAAAAAAATCAGACCCCCCCCAAACGAGGAGATTTCACGAGAAATATAAACAGTTGAGACAGGGTCTCAGTATAACACCATGCTTGGGGCCGTGTGTCTGCACGTCTGGGGAGTGTCTGGTCGGGATTGCAGTGAAACAATGTCCAGCAAATCAAAGAAGTATCTGCTTTCCAGATTCCCCAGAACAGTCGGGAAAACATGCAAAGTTAAGCGGAGGGATACACCGGTGCACCACAATCGGGCAGTTTGGAATTTTTGATCTCATCAGTGCAGTTAAATGTAAATTGCTTTATAGCACAGGATCATCCCAGTAGCTAAAAACTGCTTAGAGGGCATTTAGGCATTAAAGGAGCCAAAAATTTCTAACGTACAGAGCCATGTAGCAAACCGGACTGAAACATATAAGAGTCCATTATCGAGAATAGTTAGAGTATCATGTGGAAAATGAGGGTCGGTGGTGAGTTTAAAAAAAAAATTGATAGAGATCCACCCAAATGCTTTAATTCATTCACAAGACGGCCTGTGAAGGCAGTCTTTTCAATAGGTATTAAGTTTGCTTTACACGTAGCACAAAAACTAAACTTAGCCTATATATGTCAAAACAACATTATATGGCCCAGTTAAAGGTTTATTGCATATTCGTCTCCTGTAACCACCCCCATGTTAGAAACTAATCCATCAGATGTAAGCATTATTAACCCCTGCACAAAGACACAATACGTAAACTATCGCATCCAATGTTAATCTGATTTTAACCAAAAGAGAATGAAAATGCACAGGTTGCATTATTTTGGGACCGGACCCCAACCAAGATATGACACCGGGAAGTACTTGGAATGAAATATTCTCTGGGAAGTCATTTGGTTAGTCCCCTTTATTCTATAGAGTGGTTTAGGAAATCCAACAGAGGTCTTCTGGGTAACAAACACTTATTATAGAGATTTTGCACACAAAATTGTCTTACATTGGTTTATTTTTTTTCCTTAAAGCTACAGGACGGGCATCGTTATTTCATTCCAATGGATTAAGACCACAGAGAGCTTGGGAATCCACATTCAGAATTGGGGAGTTGGCACGGACAATTATGTGAAGCCACAGGGATCCCTGCACTCGGAATAAAGATCCGGAATGGGGAGACTTCGCAATACAAATTAATTACTATAAAGCCTATTTCTTTTATACTGAATCAGGACGGTACTGGCGCAAGCGTTCCCTCCTGACATCGGTCCAGATGAAATGCATGTCACTGAAGTGGACCTTCATGCTGCTGTGCAGTCATTGGCATGGGGGGGAGGATCGTTTGAAACATTATTGGCGTTCATGCCAAGATGATTCATTGTGTTTGTCCTATTGAAACGCCTCATTGAGTTGTTGCTTATCAGCTCCGTTCAAAGCAAGTCGGAGTTTGGATTGAAATGGATGAGTAATTACTTCTCTCTGACAATCCCTTTGGATGGATTTTGTTTTTAATCTGTCGTATCCCAATTTTCTTTGCGAATAAAACTGATATTCTGTACGGAATCTTTTAGGGACAAAAATCGTTTCCACTTCGACATTTGGGGAAAACCAATCGGTCCAGGGCTGAAATGGGACCAGCATCTGCAGTCACTTTATTAGATGATAACTATTAGGCCAACAGGAACCTGTTACATGGGCAAAATCATGGTAAGATCTAAACCCCCTCCCCCACGCATGAATATATATGGCACCCTTGTGTAAAGGGGCCATACATTAGAATCTCTCCTGGCCAATCCCGTACATTTGAGCCTAGCATGTTCTTTATGGCGACCAATAAAACAATCACAAAAAATGAATAGGCAAGGCAGGACCATGCGGGAAAGTCGCAAGGTGAGAAATCGCCGGCCACTTAAAGATATTAGATAGATTTGGTCTACCGTCTAATCTATCTACTAATATCTTCACGAGTGTATGGCACTTAACCCAAAAAAAGGGGGACTTGCATTTGCTAGAGGAGAATCCTTGTTGGATGTGGACAATAGCAATAATATAGGACCTTCCATCCCTTAGATCATTGTCAGACGACCCATGTAGGAAAAGCAGCAAAGATCGTTTTGTGCAGGTTTCACACCACTGCATCCTATACATGTGTATAGAATTCATTTTAAACGGGGAAAAATTCAGCAACACACAATAACTTTCAAGAAAGAAAAAAAAAAGTGTTTTTTTTTTATCTCTCTGTCAGGGCCATCATCTGCCATGAGGGTTTGAGTGAGACACTTGTCTAAGGCAGCACTCCTGCACTGAAGACGAAAGGCGGCACCCAGACCCGTCAATGAAAAAAAATATTTGCCTTTATAACAGATATGAGGTTGTGTAAAAGTCATTTTAATGGTTAGGTCAGCTTTAGTTACTTGTTAGGTTAGGTTAAGCTAGTTAGGTTAGTAGGCCCTGTGAAGAGTCTACTTTGACATGGTGCCCCGCTAGGATTATAATCGTTTGGTAAAAAATATTTTATATTATAGAAAGTCTGGCATTTCTAATGTATTGTAACATTGAACCAAACATGTATGTATAACAACAGGGCTTGTAAAATAAGTATTTTGAATGAGCAACGAAAAACTCTGAAAGGACCAGCGATATGGTTAGCGGGATCACAAGCTGGTTGAGAAAGGAAATGTACTGTATAATATCCATTTATAATCATGTACATTATCGCTAATGGACTGTCTGAGGAGCTATTTACATACCGATTGTGATAGAAGTTTCAAAATCGTTAAATATTTAGCCCACCACCCACAACAAAACCTTTGGAACACAGACGGCAGCTCGCTAGCGGGCAGCAAAAAACCCTAAAGTGCCCCTGCTCTCTTTCTCGGGTGATGAAATAAATGCTTCCAGGCGTACTGATTCCAGTAAGCAGGCGACCCTAATAGTGTATGTTATGGTGTCAGACCCTGGGTTTAAATCGAGCATGTGTGACCCATCCAACAGCCAATCAGTAGAAATTACTGTAGGAAAATTCCAAGGGGAAGTGGTGCATACCTGGGAAGAAGGAACCTGTTACAGAACCTGTAATGGAGCTCACTACTGACCACAGAAAAAATAATAGCAAAGGGGATGAATGAAATAAACGGTTGTGTTTTTTAAGAAGAAATGAAGAATATATGGTAATACATATTTTGAATAATAAGGATATGTTTTTTCCCCTCATGACACCTCCCCTTTAAAGTAATCTACGGAAAATAAAATTGTCACTCTAAATATTAAATCCAAAGAGGGAAAATTTCACACCCCTGTGGAATCCGTTAACGGATCCTTTAATTGGTTGTTGAAAAACAAATTTAACCCTGACTAACACCCCTCTTTGCCATGTAATAGAGCATAAGACATCCTAAACATCAGCCATCCTACCAATTTCATAAACAGTACATGATTTCCCCTATGTAGACAGAGAAAGCTGGGTTAGCTAAAGGCGGTCTTTCCATTGTGGACTCATGATGGCTTTGTTTTGACTATGGACAGCAGACAGGTAAGACTCTATTTATTTACAGCCAGAAGACATGATAGAGTCCAATGTCTTTCAACATGTGGCACTGAGTCTTAGTCCATTTTCCGAGCGGAAGCTTGGTTTAAGAGTAGGAAACGTTTGAAAGGATAAAAAACTGGCTGGAAAGAGACATCTGACCTAGATAGGGCCGCGTTAAAATAATACATCCCTATGCAGAACATTACACCATGAACAGAGCAAAATCTTTAGAACTGTAATCGGGTTTTAATGGATAATAAAGGGGAATTATGATCACGGATCTTCACAGGTAAAGGTGCACCAGGAATATAAGGTGGGGGGGGGGGGGAAATAATAGGTACCACAAAGTCTATTGTATTAAGTAAAAAATATGTACATTAACGTCCCCACCCCATTAACTATAAGATACAGTAATACCTAGTAATATATAAAATCAAAGTGGTATGTATGTTCGAAAAACATACAGGCCAGGGACAATTTGATGGACTTGGTACAGATGTAGGTGCAGACAACGAAAAAAACATTGAAAACTGTTCCCCTTTTTTTTATTAACACCTTAAGTTTAGATGGGGAGGAGATTTGACCTGGTTGCTGACATTATGTTGGTGAACCCTTGGTTAGGATGCGCGGTTTGTGGGTTGTGGCGTTTGGGGGCTATGGTTGCTGCGGGTGCAATTGGTAATTAGAAAACACTGGGGCAAGCCTGGTTACTCTGCTTAGTTGTGTTATAGTTTATAATAAGCTTGCGGTAGGTCGTGATTATCTATAATATAATCTGAAGTATATAACAAATGTATTTCCTCTAATAAGCAGTTACATGCAACAGGGTGCAATTTTGACTATAAGGTTTCTAACAAACGCCAGATGTAGTTGAAAATAAAATAGGAAAAGGAGGGTGATGTGTCTGACTTGTGTTGCTGTGCTGGTGTGGTTTGTGATGCTGCTGATCTGTGTTTGCTTTTGCTGATTGTTGCTGATTTTTGCTTGTGTGCTGCTGACATCCCTGCAGCTCCTTCCCAGTCCCATTTGTCAGTAGTGGGTTAATGAGAGCCTGGCACAAAGGGTAAACGGCTGGCCTGGGGAAACACATGGCCGAATTGTTGAAGTCGATTACCATCATGGCCAAGATGGGGGAAAGCGGAGTAGTATGAAAGTTTTTTCTGTGGGTTGAACTTGCCCTTTTTAAAATGGCCGCAAGTCAGACTGACGAGCCAAATGAGCTCCCGAATAAAAACAAAAAAGATTGGCCATGTGTACAAAGCATGGGACAGGAAAGGCTTGATTTACCTGGTGGTCTCTCTATGAAGGGAGAGGATGGGAAGAAACAAAAGGCAGGGCAGGGGCGAGGCGGAGGGCGGGAGGCGGGACACAGAGGAAGAGCATGGGGGAAAAGAAAAAGGGGGAGAGGAGAGGAAAAACGGGACCGGGGGAGCCGACAGGAAAGAGGAAGGCGGGAGAGGCAGGGGCAGGGGGAAGCCGGACGGAAGAGCGGGGCGGCAAGGGACGAGCACAAGGGTCGGGAAGAGGACGGCAGGGCAGGCATCGGCGCCCGGACGGGCGGGAACGCACGAGGCCGGGGGGGTAGCCTACGAAACCAGCGATCGAGCGAGCTGAGCGAGCGAGCGAGCATGAGCGAGGAAGTAATGAGAGAGAGCGAGATGGGCGAGAGAGAGAAGAGAGTAGAGAGAGAGAGCGATAGAGAGAGTATGAGAGAGAAGAGGGAGGAGCAGGTAGCGAGCGAAGAGCGACGAGCGAGGAGGCAGAGAGAGAGAGAGAATTGGAGCTAGGAGAAGAGCGCGAGAGCGACATAGCAAGGCGAGCGAGCGCGCGATGTTTAGCAGGGGAAGCGGATGCGAAGACGAGCGAGCGGGAGCGGAGCGAGCAGGGGAGCGAGGCGGAAGAGCGAGCTAGCGAGCCAAGAGCCCTGTACCAACCAGAACTACAGTATATGTATTAATACCAGTAATTCGCAATATTATATAGTATCCCTGTACCAACCAGAACTACAGTATATGTATTAATACCAATAATTCTCACTATTTTTTAGATTTAGAAACTTATCCAGGCCACTTTTAAAGCTATTCAGTGAACTTGCCATTACCACATCTGCTGGAAGACGGTTTCACTGTTCTCACTGTAAAGAAACCTTTCCTAACCTAAAGATGAAACTTCTTTTCTTCCAATTTTTAAGGATGTAGACATGTCCTCTTATATGCCCTATTAGTGAATAATGTTCACTAATGGCTTAATGCTCAGGTAAAAAGTGAAATGGAAAAAAAAAAAGGCTTATAAAATTTTGAATCCAGAGGGAACAGAACAGTCTTCCAAGGGAGTAGCTGTAATAAAGTGTGCAAGAAAGCAATTAAACTAGCTAAAATAGAAAATGAAATACACATAGCTGAACAACCCCAAAATGTTTTTTAAGTATATAAATGGTAAAAAGATGAGGACTGAGAATGTGGGACCATTAAACAATGGGGCTGCGATGGTTGTAGAGGATGCCAAAAAGGCTTATCTGCTAAACCGTTTTTTTACATCGGTTTTCACTATAGAGAATCCTAGTCCTTGATTGAAATAATATGCATGGGGAGAAATGAGGCGTATTCACATTGGCTGACAGAGGAACAATCAGCCAAAGTAAATATCAATAAAGCCTCAGGACCAGATGGATTGCATCCTCGGATTTTTAAAAGAGCTTAGTTCAGTTCTATCTAGACCACTGTTTCTCTTCTTTTCACTTTTGTCTGGGTATGTGCCGCTGGATTGGAAGAAAGCCAATGTAATACCAATATTCAAAAAAGGTAGTCGTTCACAGCCTGGTAACTATAGACCTGTAAGCCTAACATCAGTGGTAGGGAAGGTGCTGGAAACTTTGTTACGGGATCATATCCTTGACTTTGTCTCCAGAACTGATCTTATTAGTAGTAGTCAGCATGGATTTATGAGAAATAGATCATGCCAGACAAATTTAATGGTTTTTATGAAAAAGTGAGTAAGAATTTAGATTCAGGCACAGCAGTGAATGTGGTATATTTGGATTTTGCGAAAGCTTTTGATACTGTGCCACATAGGCGAATAATGTATAAACTGAGGACTGTTGGCCTAGAAGAAAACATTTGTTCATGGACAGAGAATTGGTTCGCAAACAGAGATTGGTGGTAAATGGAGCTACATCTACGTGGGCTAAAGTTCTAAGCGGAGTGCCTCTGGGTTCTGTACTGGGGCCACTTCTTTTTAATCTGTTTATAAATGACTTAGAAGGGGGCATTGAGAGCAAGGTCTCTGTGTTTGCTGATGGCACTAAACTATGCAGAGCTTTGGAAATGATGTGCAAGTGCTGCAAGCAGACCTAGATAGATTATCAAAATAGGCAGCAGAATGGCAGATGAGATTCAATGTTGATAAATGTAAGGTGATGCATTTAGGATTTAATAATCCCTGTGCCACCTACACCATAAATAACTCTGTGTTAAGTGCATCTGTAATTGAAAAGTATTTGCGGGTTCTGGTAGATAACAGTCTTAGCTGTAGCAAACAATGCCAGACAGCCACGGCTAGAGCTAGCAAGATATTGTCTTGTATAAAGAGAGGAATAGAGTCAAGAGAGAAAAATATTATACTCCCTCTTTACAAGGTGCTGGTAAGGCCTCATTTGGAATATGTGGTGCAGTTTTGGAATCCCATATACAAAAGGGACATCTTGGAAATGAAAGCAGTTCAGAGAAGGGCAACTAAATTAATAAGGGGAATGGAGGGGCTTAAATCTGCAGACAGATTAGACAAGTTAGGGCTGTTTACACTGGAGAAGTTACGTTTGCGTGGGGATATGATAACCTTATACAAATATATTAAAGGGCCATACAATAAACTCTCTGGTTGGTACAGGGATACTATATAATATTGAGAATTACTGGTATTAATACATATACTGTAGTTCTGGTTGGTACAGGGATACTATATAATATTGAGAATTACTGGTATTAATACATATACTGTAGATCTGGTTGGTACAGGGATACTATATAATATTGAGAATTACTGGTATTAATACATATACTGTAGTTCTGGTTGGTACAGGGATACTATATAATATTATGAATTACTGGTATTAATACATATACTGTAGTTCTGGTTGGTACAGGGATACTTTCTGATTGCCATTTGGAGTCAGGAAGGAATTTTTCCCCCCTTGTTTAGCTGTTTTTTTTTTGCCTTCCTCCGGATCAACTGTTAAAAAAAAAAAAGTGACTAGGTTGGACTTGATGGACGCATGTGTTTATTCAATCACAATTACTATGTTACTATGTAATGTACCAGGGAGTTAGAGATAGAGTTACGTTGCGCAAACCAATACTAAATGTTGGGCCTGTGGTCTAATTAAGGTGCCCATACACTTTCGATATTCCTGCGACATACGAAGAACCACCGGACCATTCTTATAAAAAGTCTCTGTCTGCCTAGTCAATGTCCAACATAACAATCTTTATGTAACACAAGTACAATGTCTTTCTTTTTTCCATGTTTATATTTTCTGTTATTTGCAATGTCTTTGTTTTTAATTTTCTTTCATTCTTGCAGCCCCCAACCGCAATTATCACGTGCTGCTCAGTTTTCTGTTCATGGAGACTGAATGCGCCTATGACTACCTGTTTGTTTATGATGGAGATTCTTACAGTGACCGACTGCTGGCCAGTCTGAGCGGAAGCAGCTTACCAAGCACTCTGGAGGCCACTTCTGGAAAGGTATAAACATTCTTATTATAGCAATGGGATTTTTCTTAAAGGGTCACTATACTCGCTTATAAAACTATGGATAATCGTAAAGTACAATTTGAGAGTAGTCGAATGATCGTACTTACGTAGTTGTCTTTGCCTGTTTTGTCGGTGAAAATTAACATTTAGTAAGTGCACCTGATGCAGCCCCCTTCCGATAATCACTGCCCACTTATTGGTTCGACGACACTCATAAGTCCTGCACAGTCTACTTTCTGACACTTTGGAGCGGATTTGCATTTTCACTTGATCATGCTATCCCCGCCCTTTCATTGTACAGCTGATTGCAGAACCGGCAGGGCACGGAACTCCAAGATGACTTACAGATTTTTATCTGTTTCTTTTCTGTCCTACACCCAGCAGTCTAGGACTTAATAAGCAAAGTGACAAGTGGTATCTGAATTCTGATGCATTTAATACATTTTAAAAAATTTAATCCACTGCATGTATCTCATCATTTATTTAAAGCTGGGTACACACCATCCAATATTTCTGGTCGACCGACCGACATTTTGGTCAATCGGCCTGAAATATTGGATTTATTTTTTCAGGCGACCAACGTCCATTCATTCATCTAAATAAATGGGCGATCAAATGGGTTCTCTCATTTTTATCTGCTTTCAGGTGTGATTTTTATATTGCCCATACCTGTTACTTGCCCCATAATACGAAAAAACACCATGCACATCAGACTTGAATGTCTATGTATTTAAATGCTTCATGCATAGGATACACAACAGTGTAACGTTTCGGTACATGACCTGTACCTTCATCAGACAACAGTCTTCCATTGCACTCAGCATATATACCCATTGTTCTACTACAGGTGTGTGCAGGACCACTAAAAGACTTGCTTTGTGTTACTTGCCCCAGGTGAGTTTAAAGGAGCATCACATGCTTGAAACAATCTTACTTATCCACAATTTTGAAAGGGTGCCAATAATTTTGTCCACCCCATTTCTGTTTTGTGTGACATTTTGTCCAATTTGCTTTTCCCCCTCCTTTTTTTGTTTAGTTCCAATACACACAAAGGGAATAAACATTTGTATAGCAAAACATGTGTTACTGCAATACTATTCTGTAAAAAATACTTGATTTTCTGGAAGAAATTCTGGGGTGCCAACAATTTCATCCATGACTGTAAGTGTTAACAATGGCTGCTGGTGAAATCAGAGTCTTAAACAATAATGTATAGGCACACACAGACACCTGCTAGTTATCTCTGGTGCTGCTCCATTCAGACCCCATTCCAATGGGCCAAAAGTCAGTGCAGATTCTAACGTTGGATTGCTTTATGTCTGAATAAACTATAGGATTTCTCCCCTTTTATCACCTGCTCATCTGAGTAGCGTTCTGGTTCCTCTTCTGTTCTGCTGGTGTAATCGGCACAGCTCTGTGCAGAAACCAATTTCTATTCTCTTTGATCATTTATTTATATAGAAGCGCTATAGTTCTCTCTTTAACCTAAATAAGTCATGAACTTCCGCCATTGTATAATGTTGTAAGGAGAGGAATTTATACAACCATATACAGCACGTATCTCGATTAATGGCTTGTTGGATTTGCACATGGGATGTAGTGCTGTTCAAATGAGAGGGTTTGCATGTCATAAAAACGTAAAAATCTAGTTGGCAAGTTAAGAAAAGAAATTAATTACGTTTGTACAGAGGAGAATTCACTGTCTGAAAAAGTGTAAAAAAAATGTTTAAGGGTATCTCCACTCGTATTTTCAAGATTTGGTAATCCAGTTCAATAGAACAAACAGGAGCCAGGATAGAAGGTAAGAAACTTACCCGCTGGTCTGACAGGTCCCGACGGACCTTGTCTTCTATGCGCATAGATCGTGCATGCGCATAGAAGACAAGGTCCCTCAGGACCTGTCAGACTATGCGCCGGGGGAGCGAGCGGGTAAGTTTCTTACCTTCTCTCCTGGCTCCTGTTTGTTCTATTAAAGAACGGAAGGTAAGGCACAGCTCCTTTACCTCCCGTTCTTCAATAGAACTGGATTACCAAATCTTGAAAATACGAGTGGAGATACCCTTTAATGATGGATTCATTCAGAGCTGGACTAATCCTAGGCCTAGTAATGACTAACTTTATAAGCCTGTGGTTTTTGTCTAGGGAACTTGCTATACAAATTATCTCCTAGAGTTTTCTGATTGGCTACCATAATTGGCTAATCAATTCAAGGTGGTATAAACAGGTAAATATGGAAATACCTGGTTTAAATCAGTGCATATTCAAATAATGAACTTATTGTGTGTACTTGGGATTGTGTATACTTGGGATAAAAGTATGCGATGGGAATATTTCTTTTCTTAGATATAAATAGAGTGTTGAATGCCATTCCTTTTTATCTTATCACTCCTACACAAGCTTTCCATTATAAGGTACTGACAGAATCTTATCTTTTCACAGATGCTACTTCACTTCTTCAGTGATGCAAACTATAATCTCCTGGGTTTTAATGCTACATACAGCTTCTCCCTATGTCCGCAAGGCTGCTCCGGACACGGATTATGCCAAGAAAATTCACAATGCCTTTGCGACCTTGGCTGGAGTGGGTTGGGCTGTCAGGTGCCCAATTGCAGATCTTATTGCTATAACCAACATGGAACCTGCAGCCAGGTTTGTACATTGAGTTCCTGCATGTCCATCTCAGTCTTTAGCTTACTTTATTACAATTCCAGTTGCTTTCCTCTGTCGATAAATGAAATGCTGTACCTTTTATTGTGGGAGGAACCAATTTGAATGCCTTCTAACTGCAGAAGACCAATAAAAATGAATCGGCAGACTGGTTGTTATGATTTCATTGTACTGACAGTTTTGTCAATTTTATTATATTAAGAAGACAAGACAATATAACATCTTGGTTTGCTATTTTAATCTTTGCTGTGGGGTAGTTAAGCAAGTCCACACCAGCGCGATATTCTCTCAATGTCAATGTGGGTGGCCTTCGGGGCGCATATGATAACTTTTTTTTTTTTGCTGATTGCACGCACTCTGATTGGCCTCTATTGCTCAGATCGCAGCACAAACGAATGGTGATACGCTTTACCGTCCGCCATAGTGAGGCCCTAGCCTCTGTATTATGCACCTATACATTTTTAGTTTTGCTCATTAAAGGGACATTGTGTATCTTTTATAAATAGGATTTATTCACTATTTATTTTTGTTTATTTATGAGCTAAAAAAATTCCCCCTCTCTAATACTAACAGGGAGATTCAATAAAAGTTCTTATCGTTTAAAATGGTGATAATTTTGCCCCAACCAATCAGATCTTATTTAACATTTCAAAGCTAACATTTAATTGGTTGGAGCAAAATTAGCACCATTTTAAAGGGCGCTTGTGAAGGTTCTCATTCATCCAGGCCATGGTATATCTGTTGTATTCAATTAGATCAAATGGACTTGAAGTTTAGTTTTGAAGACGTTTCGCTAGTCATCCGACTGGCTTCTCAATTCAGAATGACTTATACAAGAATCTGTGGCAATTATGACCCTGGAAAATCACATTAGCATATCACAGCCTTAAACACCTCTTAGCCACTATCTAATCACGCTTAAACTGGCTGTGATATGCTAATTGGGATTTTCCAGGGAGATTCAATAAAAGTTCTTATCGTTTAAAATGGTGCTAATTTTGCCCCAACCAATCAGATCTTATTTAACATTTCAAAGCTAACATTTAATTTGTTGGAGCAAAATTAGCACCATTTTAAAGGGCGCTTGTGAAGGTTCTCATTCATCCAGGCCATGGTATATCTGTTGTATTCAATTAGATCAACTGGACTTGAAGTTTAGTTCTTGAAGACGTTTCGCTAGTCATCCGACTGGCTTTCTCAATTCAGAATGACTTATACAAGAATCTGTGGCAATTATGTACCCTGGAAAATCCCAATTAGCATATCACAGCCAAGTGTTAAGGGCGTGATTAGATAGTGGCATGGGAAATAAATGCAGGGGGGATAATGAGCGGAAACAAAACAAGTTGGCTCACAAGGAACAATCAGCCAAAGTAAATATCAATAAAGCCTCAGGACCAGATGGATTGCATCCTCGGATTTTAAAAGAGCTTAGTTCAGTTCTATCTAGACCACTGTTCTCTTCTTTTCAATTTTTGTCTGGGTATGTGCCGCTGGATTGGAAGAAGCCAATGTAATACCAATATTCAAAAAGTAGTCGTTCACAGCCTGGTAACTATAGACCTGTAAGCCTAACATCAGTGGTAGGGAAGGTGCTGGAAACTTTGTTACGGGATCATATCCTTGACTTTGTCTCCAGAAACTGATCTTAGTAGTAGTAGTCAGCATGGATTATGAGAAATAGATCATGCCAGACAAATTTAATGGTTTTTTATGAAAAGTGAGTAAGAATTTAGTATCAGGCACAGCAGTGAATGTGGTATATTTGGATTTTGCGAAGCTTTTGATACTGTGCCCACTAGGCGAATAATGTATAAACTGAGGACGTTGGCCTAGAAGAAAACATTTGTTCATGGACAGAGAATTGGTTCGCAAACAGAGATTGTGGTAAATGGAGCTACATCTACGTGGGCTAAATTTCTAAGCGGAGTGCCTCTGGGTTCTGTACTGGGGCCACTTTTCTTTATATAAATCTTTTATAGATGCTTAGGGGGGCATTGAGAGCAAGGTCTCTGTGTTTGCTGATGGCACTAAACTATGCAGAGCTTTGGAAATGATGTGAAGTGCATGCAAGCAGACCTAGATAGATTATCAAAATAGGCAGCAGAATGGCAGATGAGATTCAATGTTGATAAATGTAGGTGATGCATTTAGGATTTAATAATCCCTGTGCCACCTACACCTAAAATACTCTGTGTTAAGTGCATCTGTAATTGAAAAGTATTTGCGGGTTCTGGTAGATAACAGTCTTAGCTGTAGCAAACAATGCCAGACAGCCACGGCTAGAGCTAGCAAGAATTGTCTTGTATAAAGAGAGGAATAGAGTCAAGAGAGAAAAATATTATACTACTCCTCTTTACAAGGTGCTGGTAAGGCCTCATTTGGAATATGTGGTGCAGTTTTGGAATCCCATATACAAAGGACATTTGGAAATGAAAGCAGTTCGAGAAGGGCAACTAAATTAATAAGGGGTGGAGGGGCTTAATCGCAGACAGATTAGACAGTTAGGGCTGTTTACACTGGAGAAGTTACGTTTGCGTGGGATATGATCCTTACAAATATATTAAAGGGCATACAATAAAACTCTCTGGTTTGGTACAGGGATACTATATAATATGAAAATACTGGTATTAATACATATACTGTAGTTCTGTTGGTACAGGGATACTATAATAATATGAATATACTGGTATTAATACATATACTGTAGTTTGGTTGGTACAGGGATACTATATAATATTGAGAATTACTGGTATTAATACATATACTGTAGATCTGGTTGGTACGGGATACTATATAATATTGAGAATCTGGTATTAATACATATACTGTAGTTTGGTTGGTAAAGGGGATACTATATAATATTAGAATTACTGGTATAATACATATACTGTGTTCTGGTTGTAAGGGATACTATATAATATTGATAATTACTGGTATTAATATATATACTGTAGTTCTGGTTGGTACAGGGATCTATATAATATTGAAATTACTGGTATTAATACATACTGTAGTTTCTGTTGGTACAGGGATACTATATATTATGAGAATTACTGGTATTAATACATATATGCTTGCCATTTCTGGTTGGAAGGTACATGGATACTACATAATATTATGAATTACTGGTATTAATACATATACTGTAGTTCGGTTGGTACAGGGATACTATATAATATTGAGAATTACTGGTATTAACATATAATGTAGTTCTGGTTGGTACAGGGAATAGTATATATATTATGAATTACTGGTATTAATACATATTCTGTAGTTCTGGTTGGTACAGGGATACTATATAATATTGAGAATTACTGGTATTAATACATATAATGTAGTTCTGGTTGGTACAGGGATACTATATAATATTATAATTACTGGTATTAATACATATACTGTAGTTCTGGTTGGTACAGGGATACTTTTGATTCATTTGGAGTCAGGAAGGAATTTTTCCCCCTTGTTTAGCTGGGTTTTTTTGCCTTCCTCCGGATCAACTGTTAAAAAAAAAAAAGTGAATAGGTTGGACTTGATGGACGTATTTGTTTATTCAACCCAATTACTATATTACTATGTATGTACCAGAGGAGTTAGAGATAGAGTTATGTGCGCAAACCAATATAAATGTTGGGCCTGTGGTCTAATTAAGGTGCCCATACACTTTCGATATTCCTGCGACATACGAAGAACCACCGGACCATTCTTATAAAAGTCTCTGTCTGCCTAGTCAATGTCCAACATAACAATCTTTATGTAACACAAGTACAATGTCTTTCTTTTTCCATGTTTATATTTCTGTTATTTGCAATGTCTTTGTTTTTAATTTTCTTTCATTCTTGCAGCCCCCAACCGCAATTATCACGTGCTGCTCAGTTTTCTGTTCATGGAGACTGAATGCGCCTATGACTACCTGTTTGTTTATGATGGAGATTCTTACAGTGACCGACTGCTGGCCAGTCTGAGCGGAAGCAGCTTACCAAGCACTCTGGAGGCCACTTCTGGAAAGGTATAACATTCTTATTATAGCAATGGGATTTTTCTTAAAGGGTCACTATACTCGCTTATAAAACTATGGATAATCGTAAATACAATTTGAGATAGTAGTCGAATGATCGTACTTACGTAGTTGTCTTTGCCTGTTTGTGTCGGTGAAAATTAACATTTAGTAAGTGCACCTGATGCAGCCACCCCTTCCGATAATCACTGCCCACTTATTGGTTCGACGACACTTAAAGTCCTGCACAGTCTACTTTCTGACACTTTGGAGCGGATTTGCATTTCACTATACATGCTATCCCCGCCCTTTCATTGTACAGCTGATTGCAGAACCGGCAGGGCACGGAACTCCAAGATGACTTACAGATTTTTATTGTTTCTTTTCTGTCCTACACCCAGCGTCTAGGACTTAATAAGCAAAGTGACAAGTGGTATCTGAATTCTGATGCATTAATACATTTTAAAAAATTTAGTCCACTGCATGTATCTCATCATTTATTTAAATGGGTAACACCATCCATATTTCTGGTCGACCGACCAACATTTTGGTCAATCGGCCTGAAATTGATTGGATTTATTTTTTCAGGCGACCAACGTCCATTCATTCATCTAAATAAATGGGCGATCAAAGGGTTTCTCATTTTTATCTGCTTTCAGGTGTGATTTTTATATTGCCCATACCTGTTACTTGCCCCATAATACGAAAAAAACACCATGCACATCAGACTTGAATGTCTATGTATTTAAATGCTTCATCATAGGATAACAACAGTGTAACGTTTCGGTACATACCTGTACCTTCATCAGACAACATCTCCGTCTTCCATTGCACTCAGCATATATACCCATTGTTCTACTACAGGTGTGTGCAGGACCACTAAAGACTTGCTTTGTGTGTACTTGCCCCAGGTGAGTTTAAAGGAGCATCACATGCTTGAAACAATCTTACTTATCCACAATTTTGAAAGGGTGCCAATAATTTTGTCCACCCCATTTCTGTTTTGGTGTGACATTTTGTCCAATTTGCTTTTCCCCTCCTTTTTTTTGTTTAGTTCCAATACACACAAAGGGAATAAACATTTGTATAGCAAAACATGTGTTACTGCAATACTATTCTGTAAAAAATACTTGATTTTCTGGAAGAAATTCTGGGGTGCCAACAATTTCATCCATGACTGTAAGTGTTAACAATGGCTGCTGGTGAAATCAGAGTCTTAAACAATAATGTATAGGCACACACAGACACCTGCTAGTTATCTCTGGTGCTGCTCCATTCAGACCCCATTCCAATGGGCCAAAAGTCAGTGCAGATTCTAAGTTGGATGCTTTATGTCTGAATAAACTATAGGATTTCTCCCCTTTTATCACCTGCTCATCTGAGTAGCGTTCTGGTTCCTCTTCTGTTCTGCTGGTGTAATCGGCACAGCTCTGTGCAGAAACCAATTTCTATTCTCTTTGATCATTATTTATATAGAAGCGCTATAGTTCTCTCTTTAACCTAAATAAGTCATGAACTTCCGCCATTGTAAATGTTGTAAGGAGAGGAATTTATACAACCATATACAGCACGTATCTCGATTATGGCTTGTTGGATTTGCACATGGGATGTAGTGCTGTTCAAATGAGAGGGTTTCATGTCTAAAAACGTAAAAATCTAGTTGGCAAGTTAAGAAAAGAAATTAATTACGTTTGTACAGAGGAGAATTCACTGTCTGAAAAGTGTAAAAAAATGTTTAAGGGTATCTCCACTCGTATTTTCAAGATTTGGTAATCCAGTTCAATAGAACAAACAGGAGCCAGGATAGAAGGTAAGAAACTTACCCGCTTGGTCTGACAGGTCCCGACGGACCTTGTCTTCTATGCGCATAGATCGTGCATGCGCATGAAGACAAGTCCCTCAGGACCTGTCAGACTAGCGCCGGGGGAGCGAGCGGGTAGTTTCTTACCTTCTCTCCTGGCTCCTGTTTGTTCTATTAAGAACGGAAGGTAAGGCACAGCTCCTTTACCTCCCGTTCTTCAATAGAACTGGATTACCAATCTTGAAAATACGAGTGGAGATACCCTTAATGATGGATTCATCAGAGCTGGACTAATCCTAGGCCTAGTAATGACTAACTTTATAAGCCTGTGGTTTTGTCTAGGGAACTTGCTATACAAATTATCTCCTAGAGTTTTCTGATTGGCTACCATAATTGGCTAATCAATTCAAGGTGGTTATAAACAGGTAAATATGGAAATCCTGGTTTAAATCAGTGCATATTCAAATAATGAACTTATTGTGTGTACTTGGGATTGTGTATACTTGGGATAAAAGTATGCGATGGGAATTTCTTTTCTTAGATATAAATAGAGTGTTGAATGCCATTCCTTTTTATCTTATCACTCCTACACAAGCTTTCCATTATAAGGTACTGACAGAATCTTATCTTTTCACAGATGCTACTTCACTTCTTCAGTGATGCAAACTATAATCTCCTGGGTTTTAATGCTACATACAGCTTCTCCCTATGTCCGCAAGGCTGCTCCGACACGGATTATGCCAAGAAAATTCACAATGCCTTTGCGACCTTGGCTGGAGTGGGTGGGCTGTCAGGTGCCCAATTGCAGATCTTATTGCTATAACCAACATGGAACCTGCAGCCAGGTTTGTACATTGAGTTCCTGCATGTCCATCTCAGTCTTAGCTTACTTTATTACAATTCCAGTTGCTTTCCTCTGCGATAAATGAAATGCTGTACCTTTTATTGTGGGAGGAACCAATTTGAATGCCTTCTAACTGCAGAAGACCAATAAAAATGAATCCGCAGACTGGTTGTTATGATTTCATTGTACTGACAGTTTTGTCAATTTTATTATATAAGAAGACAAGACAATATAACATCTTGGTTTGCTATTTTAATCTTTGCTGTGGGGTAGTTAAGCAAGTCCACACCAGCGTGATTTTCTCTCAATGTCAATGTGGGTGGCCTTGGGGCGCTATGATAACTTTTTTTTTGCTGATTGCACGTACTATGATTGGCCTCTATTGCTCAGATCGCAGCACAAACGAATGGTGATACGCTTTACCGTCCGCATAGTGGGCCCTAGCCTCTGTTATGCACCTATACATTTTAGTTTTGCTCATTAAAGGGACATTGTGTATCTTTTATAAATAGGATTTATTCACTATTTATTTTGTTTATTATGAGATCTAAAAAAATTCCCCTCTCTAATACTAACAGGGAGATTCAATAAAAGTCTTATCGTTTAAAATGGTGCTAATTTTGCCCCAACCAATCAGATCTTATTTAACATTTCAAAGCTAACATTTAATTGGTTGAGCAAAATTAGCACCATTTTAAAGGGCGCTTGTGAAGGTTTCATTCATCCAGGCCATGGTATATCTGTTGTATTCAATTAGATCAACTGCTGAAGTTTAGTTCTTGAAGACGTTTCGCTAGTCATCCGACTGGCTTTCTCAATTCAGAATGACTTATACAAGAATCTGTGGCAATTATGACCCTGGAAAATCACAATTAGCATATCACAGCCTTATAACACCTCTTAGCCACTATCTATCACGCCCTTAACACTTGGCTGTGATATGCTAATTGGGATTTCCAGGGTACATAATTGCCACAGTATATCTGTTGTTTATTCAATTAGATCAACTGACTTGAAAAAAATGGAGAAAGCCAGTCGGATGACTAGCGAAACGTCTTCAAGAACTACATTTCAAGTCCAGTTGATCTAATTGAATACAACAGATATACCATGACCTGGATGAATGAGAACCTTCACAAGCATAATTGCCACAGATTCTTGTACAAGTCATTCTGAATTGAGAAAGCCAGTCGGATGACTAGCGAAACGTCTTCAAGAACTAAACTTCAAGTCCAGTTGATCTAATTGAATACAACAGATACATTTTAAAGGGCATGTCCACCCCTTTTTAAAACTTTTGGTGTTCAATAGATTTTTATTATTATTGGATGCTTGGTAATGCATGAATATAGAATGCCGGGACATTACATCAAATTATAACATATCATATCTTCGCATCATCTGTATTACACATTGCGTTCTGTGTAACATTCCAAGCATTTTTTTTGAAGTATAACATAATTGAGCATATGTGTTAACAGAAGTAAAAAAAAGAAAGATTTCAGTTTTAGAACTAGCATATTGATATCGTTTGTTTGTTTCCCGAGGAGGGGCTTGGGTGTTAGTATAGTTAGTTTTGGGGTTGTCCTAGTATTAGTATATATCTACTGCATAGGTGCTTGCTAGCCATGCCATCCATATCTTGTCATATAGATACATGGTATCGAACTGCATATGAATCCTGCGTTCGTAAGTCATGATAGAGTTTATCCTCTTTATTACCGTTTCTATAGACAGTGTTGTTTGTCTCCATTGAGCTCCCACATGAATCTTCGCCGCTAAAAACACATATTGTATTATGTGGTTTTGGACTGATTCTGGGGTCTGGAATGTAAGCATAGTTTCCTATTATTTTTTATAGAAACTCCCTTAATCATTACTTCCCTTACCTCCTCCAGCGTACTGTCCTGGCCCTCTGCTTGCATGAAACTGCAAGCAGGGGGCCAGACCGGCAGTGGCATCTGTGATTGGCTGAGAGGCAGCCAATCACGGACACGGCTTACGGCTATCCAGAACGCCGGGGGAGAGAGGTAAGGTAAGTAACGATTGGGGGAGTTTCTGTAAAAAATAATCTAGCGGCTGGGGGAGGGAGACCAACAGTATATCAAAGAGGTTACACACTAGGGGGAGGGAGAGCAAAACGGATGGGAGAGGGAGGGGGGGTCTGTGCTGCACAGCGCAGCACAAAATTTTCCCAGAGGAGAGACAGGAGGCAGAGTCCTATATGGACTCTGCGAGGCTCCTGATGGACAGTTTTTGGGACTTTGGAGGGGCATAGCAGGGCAGCCATTTGGAGCAGGGATGTAAGGTAAGGATTTTATTACACTGCAGAGTGGGGCCAGTAGTGGGTTAAATTCTAGTTTTGAGGTGGACATGCCCTTTAAACAATAAGAACTTTGATTGAATAACCCTGTAAGTTGGCAAACAGGTGGCACGGTCACATTAAATGATGGATTATTGTTAATAATACTCTGATATGTAGTTGTCATTCCCTTTATGTTCATATTAGTGGCCATTTAGATTAACACTTGGTATTTCTCACTAATATCGATCCATTTTATTCCATCAGGACACTCAGCGTTGTGTATGTTTTCCTGGGTATGTGGGCGAAAGGTGCGACTTGTCACTGACAGATAATCAGGGGGCCGGGAACTGGTACAATGTGAGTAGCCAGGATCCTGTTTTTGCACCACGAACTGCAGCTGCTGGCACCTTCTTACCACCAACTAACTGTCTCTACATCTTTGGAGGTGAGAAACTCCCTTAACAATATATTGTATGATTGACTAGTAGGCAAAATAGAGAATGGTTGTAGGGTAATATCTGTTGTATTCAATTAGATCAACTGGACTTGAAGTTTAGTTCTTGAAGACGTTTCGCTAGTCATCCAACTGGCTTTCTCAATTCAGAATGACTTGTACAAGAATTC
>CM033475.1:215895319-216086084 GCA_019447015.1 Hymenochirus boettgeri | reverse complement strand
GAGGCCTCCACTGGTAAACTTCCTGACTTAATATTAATGTATCCTTTATTCTGTGTTCTGAACTGGGTCCTTCTAAGATATCCCATGTTCCTTTCTTCCAGGGATACTTGTAGTGTATTACGAAGCCAACAACACTGAACCTGCAGGTTTTAATGCCACATATAAAGTGCACCTCTGTTATCCCCCATGCGGCCCTAATCAAGTGTGTCAAGGACATAGATGTGTCTGCCGGAATCCGCTGTCTGGCCCAAACTGCCAACGTGTGGTGTGTCCCAAAAACTGCTCATCAGAAGATGGACAAGGTGTCTGCAATCAGGCAAGTAAGGTGTCTGCAATCAGGCAAGTACCGGAAAGGCAGGTGTTGCAAAGCAGTTAAGTATAAGGGGTCTTGCCAATCAGGCAACGTAAGGGGTCTGCAATCAAAGCAAGTAAGGTGTCTGCAAATCAGGTAACATAAGGTGTCTGCAATCAGGGACGTAAAGGTCTGAATCAGGCAAGTAAGGTGTCGGGACAATCAGGCAAGTATGGTATTTGCAATCAAGCAAGTAAGGTGTCTGCAATCAGGCAAGTAAGGTTGTCTGCAATCAGGCAAGTAAGGTGTCTGCAATCAGGCAAGTAAGGTGTCTGCAATCAGGCAAGTATGCCTGATTCTATTTAAGTATGCCCGTTCTATTTAATCTATTTATAATGATTTGGAAGTGGGGTATTGTCAGCAAGGTTTCTGTGTTTGCTGACGACCACAAAACTTTGTCGACCATTAAAAAACTTCAGAGGATGTGCAATCGTTGCAAGGGGATCTAGATAGATTATCACATTGGGCTGCTAAGTGGCAGATGAAATTCAATGTTGTAATGTAAGGTGATGCATTTGGACTTAAAAATACTTGTGCTACTTATACTAAATGGCTCTGTGTTAAGTGAATCCCTGTTGGAAAGGGATCTTGGAGTTTTGGTGGATAACAAACTTAAAGGTAGCAAGCAGTGGCCAGGCGGCAAAGCCAGAGCCAGCATGGTATTGTCTTGTATAAAAGAGAGGTATGGATTCAAGGGAGGAAAATGTAATTCTCCCTCTTTACAAAGCATTGGTAAGGCCTCATCTGGAATATGCAGTGCAATTGGAATCCTGTGTACAAAAAGGACATTTGCAAATGGAAAGGTTCAGAGAAGGGAACTAAATTAATAAGGGGATTGGGGGGGAGCTTGAATATGAAGAGAGACTGGAAAAGTTACAATTATGTACGCTGGAGAAAGGCGCTTGCGTGGGGGATATGATTACTGTGTATAAATACATTAACGGGCCATACAATAAACTATGGGGCATTGTTCACCAATAGAACATGTCAAAGGACACGAGGACATCCCTTAAGACTTGAAGACAAAAGGTTTGGCTTCAAGCTCGGAAAGGGTTTTCACTGTGGAACGGTAAAGCTATGGAAACTGTCTTCCAGTGGACGTGTAATGGCAGTGGTTCATTGGTCAGTTTCAAAAAAAAGCTGGATGAGTTTCTCGCACAACAAGGAATGTTGCAAGTACTGGTATTGAACTAAAGTAGAGTGATCCAGGGAAATTTCCGATTGCCACTTGGAGTCAGGAAGGAATTTTTTCCCTTCATAAATTTGGTGGGGTTTTTTTGCCTTCCTCTGGATCAACAGTTAGGCGGAAATGAGGATATTGCTAGATGGGTGGACTGGATGGACGTATGTCTTTATTCAACCTCAAATACTATACTATACTATACTATGGTATCTGCAATCAGGCAAGTAATGTGTCTGCAATCAAGCAAGTAAGGTGTCTGCAATCAGGGACGTAAGGTGTCTGCAATCAGGGACGTAAGGTGTCTGCATTCAGGAAGTAAGGTGTCTGCATTCAGGAAGTAAGGTGTCTGCATTCAGGAAGTAAGGTGTCTGCATTCAGGAAGTAAGGTGTCTGCAATCAGGGACGTAAGGTGTCTGCAGTGCAAGTAGGTGTTGCAATCAGGGACGTAAGGTTGTCTGAACAGATCAGGCAAGTATGGTATCTTGCAATAAGCAAGTAAGGTGTCTGCATTCAGGGAAGTAAGGTATCTGCAATCAAGCAAGGTGTCTGAATCAGAGAGGTCAAGGGACGTAAGGTGTCTGCAATCAGGGACGTAAGGTGTCTGCAATCAGGGACGTAAGGTGTCTGCAATCAGGGACGTAAGGTGTCTGCAATCAGGGACGTAAGGTGTCTGCAATCAGGGACGTAAGGTGGTCTGCCTCAGGGAGTAAGGTGTCTGCAATCAGGACGTTAAGGTGTCTGCAATAGGGACGTAAGAGTTGGTCTGCATCAGGCAAGTAATGTGTCTGCAATCAAGCAAGTAAGGTGTCTGCATTCAGGGAAGTAAGGTATCTGCAATCAAGCAAGGTGTCTGCAATCAGGGACGTAAGGTGTCTGCAATCAGGGACGTAAGATGTCTGCAATCAGGGACGTAAGGTGTCTGCAATCAGGCAAGTATGGTATCTGCAATCAAGCAAGTAATGTGTCGCAATAGGAAGTAGGTTCTGCAATCAGGGACGATAAGGGGTCGTCATCAGAGGACGTAAGGGGTCTGCAATCAGGGCGTAAGGGTGTGTGCAATCAGGGACGTAAGGTGTCTGCAATCAGGCAAGTAAGGTGTCTGCAATCAGGCACAGTAAGGTGTCTGCAATCAGGCAAGTAAGGGTCTGCAATCAGGCAATAAGGTGTCTGCATTCAAGAAATAAGGTGTCTGCAATCAGGAAGTAACTTCCAGAGACCCAAATTCAGTTACTGACATTAATTATAGAGAAGAAGCTCTATTTACCTTGTTGCACCCTTTTCTTGACCATCCTCTATTTTTGACTGTAAAGCTTCCTGTCTGCTGTCAATAACAAAGTCTTCAACGTTAATATCACTTATTTGCTTTTTCTGCAGATCCGGGCTTTTGTGTTTGCTATCCTGGTTTGCTGGGGAGGACTGCTCAATGCCTCTAGCAGGGAAGATTGTGTGGGAGAATCTGATAGCCCTCAGCTAACAGCGGTAAGAGACTCCTTCTATTAGTCCTAACAGCTGTGATCTCCAAAAACCGTTCTGTGAGCACTTATATTGACCTTTCTCTCCAGGACACAGCAAGTCGCTTTCTGCACAGATTGGGACACACAATGGTTGAAGGCCCAGACAATACACTCTGGATGTTCGGGGGTCTATCACTAAGAGACGGAGTGCTGGGGAGTGTTTATAGGTAAGACTTTAACATTGAATGTTTTACAGCCAAGTCAGTTTTGTCCTGTCTCTAATAATTGTTGGCCCATTTTCATTAAAAGTAACCAATTGTCTCTCCCTAGATATGCTATCTCACGAACGACGCTGGACTCAAATGTTGGCTGGTACAGAGGGTGGGGGTCCTGGCCAAGTTCACGTTACTTTCACGCAGCAGCCTACAATTCCATGCGCAACGGCATGTATGTGTTGGGTGGTCTTACTACCGCTGGGGCATCAAGAGACTTCTGGGTGTTGAATCTCACTACTCTCCAGTGGAGACTAGAAACGGTGAGTAGACTTTGCTGCTTTAAGTAAAAATACCCAGCAAACCCATCTTTTGTAAAAACAGCTGAACAGGCATTGTTCATAGCAATTCCTTAAAGGTAAGTGTGGACTCGAATTCTTCCAGACCAATAAGGGTTATATAAAAAGCCTTCCATCACACATCTCTAGATAAAATTTGTGAGAAGTTATTGCTGGAAAGGTTCAGCAATATTACTTCCTGCTTGAACATTCCTATTTTCAGCCAGGTGACTAGCGTGTAGTCATGTGACCACCCTCAGCCTGCATTAATAGGCTCCCCTTCTCAACTGTAAATTTATTCCCCAAGTGCTTTCTGATTTCCCCAGCATAAGTCTTAACTGAGCATGCTTCTCCCCCGGGGCAGAGGGGCGGGCTGAGGTCAGGTGATGTCACTACACCTACTGGAAGCAGAGAAAGTTTGAACATTCACCCCAATAAATTTCTCAACAGGTGAAGCCAGAGATGTGATTGTCGGCTCATATAAAGGAAATCTGCAGGTTTCATTTACCCTAACTTGTTTGGAGACCACAGTTGCCCTTTAACTGGAATCCTATTTTCTATTCAAGATCCCCTTCGCCATAATCCCCATCTCATCTTTGTGAGCTAGTCAAATAGTGTTTTTTGTATACTTTGATCTGATATGTCATGAGATATATGTCTTATAGCAAAGCACAATCATAGACGGTGTTTTCAACATGAAAAAAGAAGATACATATTTACAGGAAGATTTAATAAAAGTTCTTATCGTTAAAAATGGTGCTAATTTGCCCAACCAATCAGATCTTATTTAAGATTTAAAGCTAACATCTGATTGGTTGGGGCAAAAATAGCACCATTTTTAACGATAAGGACTTTTATTGAATTACCCTGTAGTCTAGAAAGCATTAAACAGCCTGTCATCAATTAGTCAATTAATTAGTGTATTTAAAGCTTCAGTAAACCGTGTTACTAATTTCTAATTGTATTGATGTTTTTATACATTATCGGAGGCATGCGTAGTGAGCAATCTATAGTTCCAGAATGAAAATTCATTATACTTTAAAGACATTAAGCAGAGAATCTTATGTTAAAGTTGTTCCTGGTAGCTCATATATTTTTCTTTCTTCCGTTCCTAATTTGGTGTGCTTCCCTCTGTATGGACAGGCCCCACTATTGCCACCAGTGGGCTGGTCACACGCTCACCTCTCGTCGTGGATCTTCTCTTCTCCTGATTGGTGGTTATTCCCCTGAGAATGGCTTTAATAACAGAGTCATGGAATACAGCAAGAGTTGGGACCTGGAAAGTCGGTCACCAGACTGGGACCACCTACAGGTGGAGATTGTTCTATTACATATATTATTATGTTTCCTGTCTCCTACTTTCAGGCACATTTGTAAAATTAAATGTTGTCACCTTAAATATGAAAGTTCCTTCTCCTTGTATCCATGGTCTTTACGCCATTCTACTGGATACCACGAGGGTACTGATGCTTTCTATGTTTTGGTGGGCAGCGGTTTCATGTTGAGGCGGTCGGTAACACCTTTCCTGAACTTTACAGTTTGTACTATCCAAATCTTACCTGGAGCCTTCTTGCCCCATCTCAGGGGAGAAAGGTAAAACTTATAGGAAATGTACGGGCACTGAATTTTTCTGCTTCTGTGTTTATTAATAAAAGCATCTGAGACAGACTTGACATCTACATGTTATGTAGGCTGCGTGGTACTGACTACAGATCTGTCTGGGGTGGTGAAAAAGTCCACTGAATTATGTTGTCCATACACTGATGCATTCAATCATATATAGATATTCATGCCACCATTCCCACAGGTTTTCCAGCCTGCATTAAGGAATTAGAACATTATTGGTCTACGTGGTTGTTGGAACATTATGGGAATGTTGGCAGGTAAGTGGAATAGAATAAGGAAGTTTAGACAGGCAATGAAAGAGATCTGATTGGTAGAGTAGTCTGACTAAATCTAATTGGTAGAATAGAATAAGGAAGTTTAGACAGGCAATGGAAGAGATCTGATTGGTAGAGTAGTCTGACTAAATCTAATTGGTAGAATAGAATAAGGAAGTTTAGACAGGCAGTGGAAGAGATCTGATTGGTAGAGTAGTCTGACTAAATCTAATTGGTAGAATAGAATAAGGAAGTTTAGACAGGCAGTGGAAGAGACTGATTGGTAGAGTAGTCTGACTAAATCTAATTGGTAATAGAATAGAATAGAATATGGAAGTTTAGACAGGCAATGGAAGAGATCTGATTGGTAGAGTAGTCTGACTAAATCTAATTGTGTAGAATAGAATAAGGAAGTTTAGACAGGCAGGGAAGAGATCTGATTGGTAGAGTAGTCTGACTAAATCGAATTGGTAGAATAGAATAAGGAAGTTTAGGTGTTTAGAGGGAAACTAGTAGAAGGTCCCCATTGACCTTGATCTATAAATGGATGTTGCCTTTTCACAGAAATATTAATGGGGATTGATTCCCTTTAGCATTGCCAAATTGATCTTTTTCCACTATTTTTACAGTAAACTTTTGTTTTACACTGACATAAGACAGACTTTGTTTCCCTTCTTATTTCAATGTTATATTCCCATATTTTAGACTATCTACATCTTGCACACAGTAATGGATTCACCCTTGTATTTTTTGTGTTATGTTAGCCTTTGTCCACTTTTCCATGTTGCTGCCATCATGGAGACACACGATCATTGTGGGGTCGTACTGAGCAGAAGGAATACAGACAATATTTATGTTCTCAGATCCACTGCAATTCCTGGATTCGACCCAATCGCACTGGTGAGTGCAGTAAAACCAAACGAACTTCACTATTCGGATTTGGAATTTTTAGAACACCGGAAAGGGTTAAAAACGCGTGGTTTTTTTTTCTCTCTTTAGATATGGTATTGGGAACCCCTATGAACAAGTCAATAGGACATGCTGTAGCTGTGATGGCAGTCGGCTTACACTCTGGGGTTTAATGGAGTTGCATAGGAAGATGGTGACCCTAACTGTACCATCGGACCCCTGCTTATTGTTCAACACCAATATCACCTCGCGCAGATCGTGGGTACTGTGTCTGGTGCCATCTGTGTTGTGTCTGCGATGCTGCCAACAGGTAACAGTCGCAGTGCCAATATATGAAACCATCCTTGGTTAGTGTGTAATACACTCAGACATACATGTAAAAGGATTACAAAATCCCCTGGTTTTAGCATTCATTGTTTTTTATCCTGTTGCGATAGGAGCGGTTGTCGCGCCTGTTACCTCTGTTACCAATGCCACGCTCAGCGGATGATTGCCGAAGATGAAGACTTGAGCGAGTGTTGGCCCAGCACCCACGCTCCATCAGTTCCCAGCTTTCTATGGTAAGCGGGTTATAGTTAGATTATTGTAAAACAAAAAAATCCAGTGCATAGCAAATGGGGTCTTCCTAGTTTCTGTCTTAAAGGATAAGTGCACTGTAAAATCAAGTATTGTTCATTTGGAAGCTGCAGCTTTAAAAATACCGTTGCAATATTTATTTTTTCCCTATGCCCCTCCAGAGGCTAGCTTTGTGCCTTGGAAGTTGCTGACATCTTGTTACTGGTTTGTGAATGTTAAGCTCCGCCCCTCTGAGATTTCCTCTGCTTTCTCCTGCTTAAGCCTCAGGAACTCACGGAACTCACAGGCATTACTGTTGAGGCTCAAGCAGGAGAGTGCACGGAACTCACAGGCATTACTGTTTTAGGCTCAAGGCAGGAGAGTGCACGGAACTCACAGGCATTACTGTGAGTTCATTTAACAAGCATATGTAAATGAAGGGACATCGGTGGGAAGCTGTCCATGTGTTATGTAAGGTGAAATACTGAATGTAAACAAGAAAAAAAAAAAAAGATTTTCTGCCCATCCAAAAGTGCTCCACTTATTTAAGTTACTTGCTTTCTGTGCTGACATGGTTGTGCTTTGTGATGGGCGTGATATGATGTTCGCAAAAGTCACGCCCCGCTACTGGTATTGGACAGAGCACAAAATGAAAGAGAAAGATGTGCTTGCCCAGGATTAATGGCAGCCTATTGGCCTCACGGGTCTTCCTAGTTCTGTCTTAAAGGATAAGTGCACTGTAAAATCAAGTTATGTTCATTTGGAAGCTGCAGCTTTAAAAATACCTATGTCCCTCCAGAGCCTAGCTTGTGCCTTGGAAGTTGCTGACATCTTGTACTGGTTTGCTGAATGTTAAGCTCCACCCCTCTGAGATTTCCTCTGTTTCTCTTGCTTGAGCCTCAAACAGTGATGCTTGTGAGTTCCGTGCACAGTGCACGAAACCAAGGCATATTGTTTGAGGCTCAAGCAGAGGAGAGTGCACAAACTCACAGGCATTACTGTTTGAGGCTCAAGCAGGAGAGTGCACGGAACTCACAGCATTACTGTTGAGACTCAAGCAGGAGAGTGCACGGAACTACAGGCATTACGTTTGAGGCTCAGGCAGGAAAGCAGAGGAAATCTCAGAGGGGCGGAGCTTAACATTCAGCAAACCAGTAACAAGATGTCAGCAACTTTCAAGACAAGTTAGGCTCTGGGGGACATAGGAAAAAAAAAAAAATATGGCAACGGTATTTTAAAGCTTCAGCTTCCAAATGAACATAACTTGATTTTACAGTGCACTTATCCTTTAAAGAGCCGTTATTGTGCTCGGTACATAGCTTGCAGCAGTGCGCCAACACAGTTTTTGCGTACTGCCGCAACACGCATAGGAGGTCTTAAAGTCACGTCGACCTTGGTACATGGTACAAGCCCTGTATATGTTTCTAAAACATACATTGAGAGCCCCACTGCAGATGCAAAGAATCCAGGTACTAAACTAACAAAAATAGGAAGATAGCCTTCCCAAGTACCCCTAAAAAGCACTCGCACACTTGATATCTTGATAAATAATTTTTGTTTGTTAGTTTAGTATTGTATTTTTGACACTAGCACCACCCAAGGTTATTTTGGGTAACACATATCCGGTAAAAAGAAACACGAGGAGCACCTAATCAGGTATATTTAAAGAATCCAGGTAAATTTAGAAGCTTTATCTTTTGCTAGGAACAGAATAATAAAAAAAATGTTGGTAAAAAAGAAAGCTGATGCAATTCCGTTGGCTGGTAAATAAACTTCAGGGTAACAAACACCTTTCTAGTCTATTAGGAACTTCCATATCGGTGTGGGACATCTGTATAGAAAATACTCTATAACTTGTATAGAAAACACAATATACTCTGTTAGAAAACACTATAGTACTCTTTAATAACATATCATATACTCTTTTAGAAAAATTATAATCTGTAAGAAAATACTCTAATACTCTGTATAGAAAACATATATATACTCTGTATAGAAAATTACTCTATATACTACTGTATAGAAAACACTATATACTCTTATATAAAAATATCTATATAACTCTGTATAGAAAATACTCTATATACTCTGTATAGAAATAATCTATACTCTGTATAGAAAATTACTCTGTATACTCTGTATAGAAAATACTCTATATACTCTGTATAGAAAATACTCTGCATAGAGATGGTAAATACTAAGGTCAGGGGCATGGCTCTTTGATGATGACATGGGTTCATGTGGCATAACACATACATGGGGATTAGGTAAATTAACCTGGTGCAGTTAATGTTTCTGAACACAGCCAGTAATTCGAGTGTATTCTTCTCTTCACAGGGTGCCCCTCGCTGTAAATGGTGCACTAACGTCCGAGGGAGCCTGTTGTATGGCAAGATGGCAGCTGCACATTGAGAAGACTGCCGGATTAACCAGCGTGAAATTCCTGGCCAGTACTGCTCGAAATTCATGCGAGGCATCAGACTGCCACAAATGTACGGCTTCAGGGAAGTGCATGTGGACACGGCAATTAAACGCACAGGTGGGGATCAGTGTGACATTTCCTTAGTGCTGTGTTTAGAGTTATAGTTCTCTATGGTCACTTCCTCTGTGGTCTCTGTTTCATCTAAGAGAGACACGGCGTATCCTCAGTGTGCAGCCACATCACGATTGGACGTGCTTCAGCCATTCTCTGTTAATGTGTCTCCAATGCCAGTGGAATCCTCTCCTCCGCTTCCTTGTCCAACCCCATGTCACAACCACTCCACTTGCCACGAATGTCTGAGTTCCAAGGGAGCTGACGGTGGTTGGCAGCAGTGTGTTTGGAGTGTGGCGCTCAGCCAGGTACTGCCATGATTGTGTACTCCACTGAATGCAGATCAGGGCATAGGCGTATGCCACCCCCTCCCCCTTTGGTTTGATGACCTCACACATTAGGACGAGTATGATGGATTACCCTTGAGGAGCAAGAGGATAGTCTTTAGTGTATTGGTAGAACCACGTAAGCCCAGAAATATATAATGGTGCTCTCACTGAAGGGCTGATGCCACAATAACATGAACCAAAATTGTATTGTCTTTCTGCTGGGGATTCTAGTTGTTAGAGTGCTACTGGTAAATAAGTTTTTAAAATGTACAGACACTGCCAACTTTATTATGGGTGCGTGCCAGGGACGTAAAGTGTCTGCAATCAGGCAAGTAAGGTGTCGGCAATCAGGCAAGTATGGTATTTGCAATCAAGCAAGTAAGGTGTCTGCAATCAGGCAAGTAAGGTGTCTGCAATCAGGTAAGTGTTTCATTCTGATAAAAAAAAATTCTAAATGTGTGAAAACCAAACCTAAAAAAAAAAAAAAAATCTTGCATAAGGTTTTTGGATCTATTGCATGTTTGAGTCGCTTTAGAAGACAAGAATTACAAATAAGTGAGAGAAAGATCTATTGCTTCAGCAGTGTCTGTTGGTTGGTAAGTTTAATGATCCATGTTTAGGCTGGACAAGACATTTCTTAGTAAAATGTTTGGTTCTCCATAGAAACAAGGTTTTTTATTACCAGAACTGGTGAGAGATGACTAGCAGGGAGTTCATGTTATTGGCCTGTATCTTATCAGGGAAAAGCATCAATATCTGATTTAAACAGAAGAACGGTATTGGAAAGTATAGGAGAGATGGGATTTTTGTTCAGTCAATAGTTTTAATGAGAGCCTTTTGCAGTGATTGCTGATTCTTTATTTGCTGCTGGTAAATGGTCAATCCTTTACTACTGATATGCTTACCAATCAAATCTCCAATATAGTACTTAGACCCGTCCCACTAGACCCTAAAATTTGTATCCAGGCATAACTGAATCAGACAACTGGACTGGGCACCAACTCCAACTACTACGAGAAACACTTTTCTATGCAAGAACAACAACAGTCCTCACCGGATAACCCCCGAACCGCCTAAAATTAAAAATTGAGGCTCATTTATTATAACCGTGGCTGTATCAATAAATTAAATAGAATCTGGACACCATGGTATGAACACATGTAAATTGCCAATGCACAAACCTAACAATGCCTGACAAACAACTGACTACTCACAGCTATATTAAACCCACACACCCTGATATACCGAATGAGGCCTGGTCATGCCGAGGTGGAGGAGACTTACCACTCCTCTCCACCCTTCTACCTCACTTACCCTTAAATAACTCAAGATACATATTCCTCCCCATAAACATGAGCCTTAACAGATATAAAGCCGTATACCCTCATCCTCCCCACAAGCTCCTCCCACCCTTTTCTTCTCCCGCCCTACTTGCCAAATAAATCATCTTTTCTCTACAAACCAACAACCAAGACACAATGTATATTGATATGTATATAATCAGATAATAGAAAATGACTCAACAAATGCCAAAATTATTTTATTAAATGTGCTGCATTACAATATATGTGTGTTATATAAATTATAGAGGACATACTGGTTACTGTCCTCCAATGTTTGTTCTCTGTTTTAAACAGTTTAAAAAAACAATGTACTATAACTAAAATAATGGTCTGTGCCTATTCGGCACGTTGGTTTTAGGCAATAGTTTTTTATTGTTTTAGGCAATAAGATAGATTTCTGTAGTTTTGGAAACATGTATTTTTGCTCATTATCAAGGTGACCATTTGCACTACTACAACTAAAGCCACAAAACAACACTGAACCAGAAGGCAGAACACCTTGATATAAAACCAGTAATCTTTGTCTTACCTCTCATTTTGATATGGTCAAGTAACAAGGGTAATCCTGCACACTCCTGTAGACATATACATATAGATCCTTGCTGAGTGCAATGGTAGATCGTAGTTGGAGGTCTGATGTCAGTATTAGGTTAAACACAGTCTTAAACACCCATGTATTTTAATGCTTCATACACAGGGTACACAGACATTGAAACGTTTTGGTACACAAGCTGTACCTTCATCAGACAACAAGTTATATCTTATATAGACACAGGAAGTAGATCACTAGTACCATCTAGTGGTGAGAAGGAAAAGGGGAAAACAGAACAATTAATACAATGCAATTAAAACAAAAAATCAATTATATACAAAGTCATCGTTTGAGCAAGAAGCATGACAGTCCAAGGTTACTATTTAAGCCCTTAGGATGGAGTGCATCCAAAGTGAAGATCCAAAACAATTCCCTACGGAGTAGTAGGTTATGCCTATCACCTCCTCTGGGTAAGGTAGGTACATGGTAGTAGTAGGTTATGCCTATCACCTCCTCTGGGTAAGGTAGGTACATGGTCAGTGACCATGCCTTTAAGGTCAGATACAGGGTGTCTGCATTTGAGGAAGTACAATCGAACAGGTGTGTCATCATATTTATTTTTAGGGAGAGGAATATTGCATGGGGTCCTCTCTTGCCAGTTTGAATCACTGTGATGGGCCAATGGTTTTGCCCAATATAAGAGGGAACAGGCATTTAAGTAATTATTCTGTATTGCAGTTGAAATACCCCTTGATGTTTAAGGTTTACCCGATATGGATGGTGAAATGTAGGTCCCAATAAAGGGAGTTGCAGATATTGCAATTGAAGCAACGGAACCTTTTTGTGGGAAAACAAACTGGGATTTTTTGTATTTAAAATTGGGTCGGTCAGCTTGAACAGCTGTGAATACGAACCGTCCCTTTTTTGTAGACACACCGTGGTTTGATTTTTGGGAACCCTAAATTGGGGTCTTCCTTGTAGGTGGGCCAGAATTGTTCAAGTTTATTTTGTCGCACCTGATTTACAATAATGGTTGGACAAATGGAACTCCTGCTGTGCTAATCTTTTTGGGTCGAACTAATTTGATTTGTACATCTAAAGTGTACTTCAGAATCTGAGATCTCAGGTTGAAAGTGATCTTATTATCAAGACTGTTAAGGCTGCAATAAAATCTTGGGCTTTCTCTAGGTACCATCCCAAATGATAAATACATCATCGATGTAGCAAAAGAATTGTTTACAATGCATAGCATATAGATCATTGGTATAAACAAAGTTTTTCTCTAGAAAGCCTATGTAGAGATTAGCAAACGAGGGTGCTACCTGGCTACCCATCGCCGTCCTAACAGTTTGTTATAAAAGTCCTGTTCAAATTTAAAGTAATTTTTATTAATGAAATCAAGGCAATCAATCAAAATTCTGTAGGAAGTGAGCATGTATTACTGTAAAGATAAAAAGTTTTTTTTAGCTTCAAGTCCTTTAGAATGTTTGATATGGTGTGTAGAGAATGTAATGTCGGCTGTAATCAGAGCCAATCCTTGTTCCATGGCCGAGATCAATGAAGTCTCCTGTATCTTTAAGAAATGAGGGTAGTTCCATAACTATGGGTTTGAGGAAATATCTACAGTAAGATGACAATCAATCTCATTTTGATACTGGCGCTGGGAAATTTCCCTAAATACATATGGTTTATGCTTTACTTCACAGCATTCTAGTACATCACACAGTTTGGTCAACGACCATTATGTTCTGCACATGCTCAGTTCTTAGCTATCGCAAACTTACAGTTGGTCACACCCATTAAAATATCTACCCAATCCTTTTACAGGACAAATGAAGCAAGGTCCGAGGCGTCCCTGCAGGGTCCGGGCCCCTGACCCCTCTCCCTCCAAGCTCTCTTCCGCGATCAGCCATTTTAACAGCTGACCGTGCTGTTTCATTATGAATGAAACATAAGTGGGATCAGCTGTTTAAAAGACCAACCCGAACTTCCGATTCCGTTTGGGCTTGTGGTGGGCCCCTACCGTCAGGGCCCTGTCGCGTTGCGGTAGTTACGCCCCTGCAGGAGGTGTGGTCTGACACGGCACAACACACAGATACTTCACCCAGTTCTTAACAGGCTTACATTTACTTAATACAATTTAAATAAGTGGTATTTTATAGCTAATTGGTGTTTTTTTGGGGGTTTTTTCAGATTCTGGAGTATAAAAAGTTGGGTTTAGTTCTCCTTTAAAGGTTTCCCCTGGTTATACCCTAAAACTGTGTCGTTTTCCCCTCCCATGGGATGTGCTGCCTAAAGCTGGGTACACACATAACGATTAAGCCCCGTACCGTCGATCCGACGGTATCGGGGCTAATCGTTACGTGTGTACGTCGTTTCCCAAACGAGCACGCGGCCGCCAAACGATCGGGTCGGCCGAACGCTCGTTCGGAAAGGCCAAATTTCCATCGGCCGCCTAGACTCCTATAGAGAGTCTAGCGCGGCCGATGGAAACACACAGTCCCGACGTTCTCACATAGGAGAACGCTCGGGACTGTGTGTATGCAGATCTTTGAAAGATGGCAGACAGGATCTTGCAGATCCTGTCTGTCATCTTTCAGAAATCTGTACAGTGTGTACCTAGCTTAACTAGGTACACACTGTAACAATCTTTTATAAGATGAAAGACAGAGTGTTAGATTTTGTCTGTTATTGTTCAGAGATTAGGCTACACACACTCCTGAAAGGTTTGAACCCAGCTTAGGCAAATTTTCCTCTTAAACTTCATCTATTCCCACAGGTTGGGCCTAGACCTAGAAAGGGGCAGAACCAGACCAGAGCTGTAGTTTTCAGGTAAGATCTCTTCCAACTGTTGAATATTTAAGAAGTGAGGACATACTGGTTTAAAGGACAACTATACTGTAAAAAGTACCTGGGGATAGGAGGTAGGATTAATTATTCCTACCTCCCAAAATTGTTTTTTTGAGGAGCTACGCGCATACTTATTTTCACCTGCCAGGTTATGGCCCTGGACCATCCTGTATTAAAGATAGTGCTGAAGCATTTAGAGACTGGCAGAAGCATGTTGTCTTCCTGCTACCGCTCTTCATAGAAAGAATATTGGTAGGCGAAAGTATTTTCCTACCTCCCTGGCCCAGGTCTTTTATTTTTACTGTTTTTGAAAAAAGTTCTCCTTTAAATCTATACCAGGGTACAAGGTTAGTGGGTTACACGAACCTATTAGTTCAGGGGTGGACAAATTGTCTATAACATTAGGATTAGGAATGCAATTTTCGGAGCTAACCTAGCCAGCTCCATAGACCTCTTTAAAAAAAAAAAGTCAGACCCTTTAAAAATGTTGTCTCCAGGTGTAAATATCCAGATGCATGGGCTACAGGGCTCCTGGGATTTGTCTAGCCCTTTGTTATGATAAGATTATGTATTTATATTTGTAATAAGAGAATGGCTAAAGGGTAAATGTATGATGTCTCAGTGGCTAAATACTTAACTGGGGCCCATTTCTGTCACCAAGCTAACAAGGATCCACAGAAGGATTTGGTGATTTGTATACCATGACAAATAACAATGTAGAGGCTACTAACCCATGTGCTTATTGATTATTAACAGATGTGTTATAGTGATGTTTGTTGTGGTTTTGTCTTTTCTACTTCTTGGTTGGTTCAGTAGATTTATTCCAAATAAACATATCTAATGTGATCTCTGTTTTTGCATTACAAGACTCTTTGCCAAGAACTATTTATAATATAATAACATGTTTGTGATTTATCTGTAGGGATGCTGAGCAGCGATGGAACCCCAGGCCGGTCTCTGGATATACGGTTGTACATTGGCTTTCTCTCTTTTGGCACTGGTTTGTCAAGCAGCATCGGGGGATTGTAAAGGGCAGCGTATTTTGCTGCGCAGTGCGTCGGGTTACGTGATGACGGCCCTGGGAACTATTCAGTCAATGGAAACTGCGAGTGGTTAATAGAAGGTATGTTGTTATGTTGGATCCCTGTCTCTATGTAAACGAATATATACATTAATGTTCAGTAAAGGATATGTAAATGTTATCCTGCATCTAGACCTATACACTGCTGCTTGTATTATCCTTCATGAATTATTAGATATCGTCCCTACCGAATGGAACAGCGTGTTAGCGCTTTAGGGATTTAATCACAACGTGATTCTAATGCCAGCTATTTACTGGCGTTACAATCTCACGGTAAATGTAGCGCAACACGATATTAAAAAGAGCACCAGTTGTGCAGTGTCTTGAAAAATCTGTGCAGCTGACGCTAAGATGGAGTTAAGTTCCACAAACCGATATTCTAATTAGGTGCCCATACACTATGTGCTCACCTTACGACATTCCTGTGACTACGAAGAACCACCTGACCCATCTTTTTTGCAATCCCCTACTTTGTATCCCTACCTAACAGTTGATCCAGAGGAAGGTAAAAAAATAAAACCGCTAAAGGGGGGGGGGGGGGGGGAATTCCTTCCTGACTCCAAATAGAAATCAGAAAGTATCCCTGGATCAACCAGAACTACAGAATAACTTAAAAATCCAATATAACTCTTTATTCAACATTTCGACATCTCGCCGGACGTCCCTAGGGGGAGTGTGTTGTATTACATGATGAGGAGAGGGTGTGGTGGACCCATGATATTGTATTTAAGTAATTGTTTCACTTAGTTGCACTTTGTAGATGTCCTGATGAAGACGTCCTGCGAGACGTCGAAACATTGAATAAAGAGTGATTTGACTTCACAAACAACAGTTGTGCCCGGAGTTATATTTGGATTTTGAAGTTATAACACAACACATAGTAAATGGGAGCTGTGTGACCTGGAGGCACCTGGATATAGTAGTATGTATATTGAATGAGTGCACTTGTATCTAAATATAGAACTACAGTATATGTATTAATACCAGTAATTCTCAATATTATAATAGTCTCCTGTACCGACATAACTCCAGTAATAGTATTAATACCAGTAATTCTCAATATATATAGTATCCTGTACCAAAACCACAACTACGTATATATGTATAATACCAGTAATTCTCAATATTATATAGTGTCCCCGTACCAACCAGAACTACAGTATATGTATAATACCAGTAATTCTCAATATTATATAGTGTCCCCGTACCAACCAGAACTGCAGTAATGTATTAATACCAGTATTTCTCATATTATATAGTATCCCTGTACCAACCAGAACTGCAGTAATTGTATTAGTACAGTAATTCTCAATATTATATAGTATCCCTGTACCAACCAGAACTACAGTATATGTATTTAATACCATAATTCTCACTATTTTTTAGTTTAGAAACTTATCCAGGCCACTTTTTAAAGCTATCATTGTGAACTTGCCATTACCAACATCTGCTGGAAGACTGTTTCAACTGTTCTCACTAGTAAAAAACCTTTCCTAACCTAAAGATGAAACTTCTTTTCTCTCCAATTTTTAAAAGGATGTAGAAATGTCCTCTTATATGCCCTATTAGTGAATAAGTTCACTAATGGCTTAATGCTCAGGTAAAAAGTGAAATGGGAAAAAAAAAAGCCTATAAATTTTGAATCCAGAGCGAACAGAACAGTCTTCACAGGGAGTAGCTGTAATAAAGAGTGCAAGAAAGCAATTAAACTAGCTAAAATAGAAAATGAAAAACAACAGTAGCCGACAACCCCAAAATGTTTTTTAAGTATATAAATGGTAAAAAGATGAGGCTGAGAATGTGGGACCATTAACAATGGGGCTGAGATGGTTGTAGAGGATGCCAAAAAGGCTTATCTGCAAAACCGTTTTTTTCACATCGGTTTTCCACTATAGAAAACCTAGTCCTTGATTGAAATAATATGCAGGGAGTAATGAAGAGTATTCACATTGCTGACAGAGGATATGTACAGAAACATCAGCCAAAGTTAATATCAATAAAGCCCCAGGACCAGATGGATTGCATCCTCGATTTTTAAAAGAGCTTAGTTCAGTTCTGTCTAGACCACTATTTCTCTTCTTTTCAGTTTCACTTTTGTCTGGGTATGTGCCGCTGGATTGGAAAAAAGCCATGTAATACCAATATTCAAAAAGGTAGTCGTTCACACGACCTGGTAACTATAGACCTTAAGCCTAACATCAGTGAGGGAAGGTGCTGGAGACTTTGTTGCGGGATCATATCCTTAACTTTGTCTCCAGAACTGATCTTATTAGTAGTAGTCAGCATGATTTATGAGAATAGATCATGCCATACAAATTTAATTGGTTTTTATGAAAAAGTGAGTAAGAATTAGATTCAGGCACAGCAGTGAATGTGGTATATTTGGATTTTGCGAAAGCTTTTGATACTGTGCCACATAGGCGACTAATGTATAAACTGAGGACTGTTGGCCTAGAAGAAAACATTTGTTCATGGACAGAGAATTGGTTATTGGTCCGCAAACAGAGATTGGTGGTAAATGGAGCTACATCTATGTGGGCTAAAGTTCTAAGTGGAGTGCCTCAGGGTTCTGTACTGGGGCCGCTTCTGTTTAATCTGTTTATAAATGACTTAAAGGGGCATTGAGAGCAAGGTCTCTGTGTTTGCTGATGGCACTAAACTATGCAGAGCTTTGGAAATGATGTGTCAAGTGCTGCAAGCAGACCTAGATAGATTATCAAAATAGGCAGCAGAATGGCAGATGAGATTCAATGTTGGTAAATGTAAGGTGATGCATTAGGATTTAATATTCCCTGTGCACCTACACCATAAATAACATCTGTGTTAAGTGCATCTGTAATGCAAAAGTATTGCGGGTCTTAGATAACAAACTTAGCTGTAGCAAACAATGCCAGACAGCCACGGCTAGAGCTAGCAAGATATTGTCTTGTATAAAGAGGAATAGTTCAAGAGAGAAAATATTCTTCTCCCTCTTACAAGGCACTGGTAAGGCCTCATTGGAATATGTGGTGCAGTTTTAGAACCCATATACAAAGGGACATCTTGGAAATGAAAGCAGTTCAGAGAAGGGCAACTAAATTAATAAGGGAATGGAGGGGCTTAAATCTGCAGACAATTAGACAAGTTAGGCTGTTTATACACTGGAGAATACGTTTGCGTGGGATAGATAAACCTTATACAATATATTAAGGGCCATACAAAACTCTCTGGTGCATTGTTCACGAATAGGTCAATTATAGGACTCATGGACCCCTTAAGATTGGAAGAAAGAAGTTTCATCTTTGGTTAGGAAAGGTTTCTTTAAGTGAGAATGGTAAACTGTGGAACTGTCTTCCAGCAAATGTGGTAATGGCAAGTTCATTGAATAGCTTTAAAATGGCCTGGATAAGTTTCTAAAACTAAAAAATATTAAGAATTACTGGTATTAATACATATACTTTAGTTCTGGTTGGTACAGGGATACTATATAATATTGAGAATTACTGGTATTAATACATATACTGTTTTCAGGTTGGTACGGGATACTTATAATATTGAGAATTACTGGTATTTATACATATACTGTAGTTCTGGTTGGTCAGGGCAGGTACTATATAATATTGAGAATTACTGGTATTAATACATATACTGTAGATCTGGTTGGTACAGGGATACTATATAATATTGAGAATTACTGTATTAAACATATACTGTAGTTCTGGTTGGTACAGGATACTATATAATATTATGAATTACTGGTATTAATACATATACTGTAGTTTCTGGTTGGTACAGGGATACTTTCTGATTGCCATTTGGAGTCAGGAAGAGAATTTTTCCCCCCTTGTTTAGCTGTTTTTTTTTTGCCTTCCTCCGGATCAACTGTTAAAAAAAAAAAAAGTGACTAGGTTGGACTTGATGGACGCATGTGTTTATTCAATCACAATTACTATATGTTACATGTAATGTACCAGGAGTTAGAGATAGAGTTACGTTGCGCAAACCAATACTAAATGTTGGGCCTGTGGTCTAATTAAGGTGCCCATACACTTTCGTATTTTCCTGCGACATACGAAGAACCACCGGACCATTCTTATAAAAAGTCTCTGTCTGCCTAGTCAATGTCAACATAACAATCTTTGTAACACAAGTACAATGTCTTTCTTTTTTCCATGTTTATATTTTCTGTTATTTGCATGTCTTTGTTTTTAATTTTCTTTCATTCTTGCAGCCCCCCAACCGCAATTATCACGTGCTGCTCAGTTTTCTGTTCATGGAGACTGAATGCGCCTATTACTACCTGTTTGTTTTGATGAGATTCTTACAGTGACCGACTGCTGGCCTATCTGAGCGGAGCAGCTTACCAAGCACTCTGGAGGCCACTTCTGGAAGGTTAAACATTCTTATTATAGCAATGGGATTTTTCTTAAAGGGTCACTATACTCGCTTATAAAACTATGGATATCTTAAAGTACAATTTGAGAGTAGTCGAATGATCGTACTTACGTAGTTGTCTTTGCCTGCTTTGTCGGTGAAAATTAACATTTAGTAAGTGCAGCTGATGCAGCCCCCTTCCGATAATCACTGCCCACTTATTGGTTCGACGACACTTAGAAGCCTACGACACAGTCTACTTTCTGACACTTTGGAGCTGATTTGCTTGTCACTTGATCATGCTATCCCCGCCCTTTCATTGTACAGCTGATGCGAACCGGCAGGGCACGGAACTCCAAGATGACTTACAGATTTTAATTTTGTTTCTTTTCTGTCCTACAACACCCAGCAGTCTAGGACTTAATAAGCAAAGTGACAAGTGGTATCTGAATTCTGATGCATTTAATACATTTAAAAAAATTTAGTCCCTGCATTATCTCATCTTTTATTTAAAGCTGGGTACACACCCATCCAATTTTTCTGGTCGACCGACCAACATTTCATATATTGGTGCAATCGGCCTGAAATATTGGATTTATTTTTCAGGCGACCAACGTCCATTCATTCATCTAACATAAATGGGCGCATCAAATGGGTTCTCTCATTTTTATCTGCTTTCAGGTGTGATTTTTATATTGCCCATACCTGTTACTTGCCCCATAATAAGAAAAAACACCATGCACATCAGACTTGAATTCTATGTATTTAAATGCTTCATGCATAGGATACACAACATTGTACGTTTCGGTACATGACCTGTACCTTCATCAGACAACATTCTTCATTGCACTCAGCATATATACCCATTGTTCTACTACAGGTGTGTGCAGGACCACTAAAAGACTTGCTTTGTGTTACTTGCCCCAGGTGAGTTTAAAGGAGCATCACATGCTTGAAACAATCTTACTTATCCACAATTTTGAAAGGGTGCCAATAATTTTGTCCACTCACTTTCTGTTTTGTGTGACATTTTGTCCAATTTGCTTTTTCCCCTCCTTTTTTTGTTTTGTTCCATACACACAAAGGGAATAAACATTGTATAGCAAACATGTGTTTACTGCATACTATTCTGTAAAAATACTTGATTTTCTGGAAGAAATTCTGGGGTGCCAACAATTTCATCCATGACTGTAAGTGTTAACAATGCTGCTGTGAAATAGAGTCTTAAACAATATGTATAGGCCACCAGACACCTGCTAGTTATCTCTGGTGCTGCTCCATTCAGACCCCATTCCAATGGGCAAAAGTCAGTGCAGATTCTAATGTTGGATTGCTTTATGTTCTGAATAAACTATAGGATTTCTCCCCCTTTTATCACCTGCTCATCTGAGTAGCGTTCTGGTTCCTCTTCTGTTCTGCTGGTGTAATCGGCACAGCTCTGTGCAGAAACCAATTTCTATTCTCTTGATCATTTATTTTATAGAAGCGCTATAGTTCTCTCTTTAACCTAAATAGCAATGAACTTCCGCCATTGTACAATGTTGTAAGGAGAGGAATTTATACAACCATATACAGCACGTATCTCGATTAATGGCTTGTTGGATTTGCACATGGATGTAGTGCTGTTCAAATGAGAGGTTTGCATGTCATAAAAACGTAAAAATCTAGTTTGGCAAGTTAAGAAAAGAAATTAATTACGTTTGTACAGAGAGAATTCACTGTCTGGAAAGTGTAAAAAAAATGTTTAAGGGTATCTCCACTCGTATTTTCAAGATTTGGTAATCCATTTCAATAGAACAAACAGGAGCCAGGATTAAGGTAAGAAACTACCCGCTTGGTCTGACAGGTCCCGACGGACCTTGTCTTCTATTCGCATAGATCGCGCTATGCGCATAGAAGACAAGGTCCCTCAGGACCTGTCAGACTATGCGCCGGGGAGCGAGCGGTAAGTTTCCTTACCTTCTCTCCTGGCTCCTGTTTGTTCATTAAAGACGAAGGTAAGGCACAGCTCCTTTACCTCCCGTTCTTCAATAGAACTGGATTACAAATCTTGAAAATACGAGTGGAGATCCCTTTATGATGGATTCATCAGAGCTGACTAATCCTAGGCCTAGTAATGACTAACTTTATAAGCCTGTGGTTTTTGTCTAGGGAACTTGCTATACAAATATCTCCTAAGTTTTCTGATTGGCTACCATAATTGGCTAATCAATTCAAGGTGGTATAAACAGGTAAATATGGAAATACCTGGTTTAAAATCAGTGCATATTCAAATATGAACTTATTTGTGTACTTGGATGTGTATACTTGGGATAAAAGTATGCGATGGGAATATTTCTTTTCTTAGATATAAATAGAGTGTTGAATGCCATTCCTTTTTATCTTATCACTCCTACACAAGCTTTCCATTATAAGGTACTGCCAGAATCTTATCTTTTCACAGATGCTACTTACTTCTTCAGTGATGCAAACTATAATCTCCTGGGTTTTATGCTACATACAAGCTTCTCCCTATGTCCCGCAGGCTGCTCCGACACGGATTATGCCAAGAAAATTCACAATGCCTTTGCGACCTTGGCTGGAGTGGGTGGGCTGTCAGTGCCCAATTGCAGATCTTATTTGCTATAAACCAACATGGAACCTGCAGCCAGGTTTGTACATTGAGTTCCTGCATGTCCATCTCATCTTTAGCTTACTTTTATTACAATTCCAGTTGCTTTCCTCTGTCGAAAATGAAATGCTGTACCTTTTATTGTGGGAGGAACCAATTTGAATGCCTTCTAACTGCAGAAGACCAATAAAATGAATCGGCAGACTGGTTGTTATGATTTCATTGTACTGACAGTTTTGTCAATTTTTATTATATTAAGAAGACAAGACAATATAACACTTGGTTTGCTATTTTATCTTTGCTGTGGGGGTAGTTAAGCAAGTCCACACCACGCGATATTCTCCTCAATGTCAATGTGGGTGGCCTTCGGGCGCATATGATAAACTTTTTTTTTTTTGCTGATTGCACGCACTCTGATTGGCCTCTATTGCTCCAGATCGCACAACGAATGGTGATACGCTTTAACCGTCCGCCATAGTGAGGCCCCTAGCCTCTGTATTATGCACCTATACATTTTTAGTTTTGCTCATTAAAGGGACATTGTGTATCTTTTATAATAGGATTATTCACTATTATTTTTGTTTATTTATGAGATAAAAAAATTCCACCTCTCTAATACTAACAGGGAGATTCAATAAAAGTTCTTATCGTTTAAAAATGGTGCTAATTTTGCCCCAACCAATCAGATCTTATTTAACTTTCAAAGCTAACATTAATTTGTTGGAGCAAAATTAGCACCATTTTAAGGCGCTTGTGAGGTTCTCATCATCATCAGGCCATGGTTATCTGTTTATTCATTAAGATCAACTGAACTTGAAGTTTTAGTTCTTGAAGACGTTTCGCTAGTCATCCGACTGGCTTTCTCAATTCAGAATGACTTATAACAAGATCTGTGGCAATTATGAACCCTGGAAATCACAATTAGCATATCACAGCCTTATAAACCTCTTAGCCACTATCTAATGCACGCCCTTAACACTTGGCTGTGATATGCTAATTGGGATTTTCCAGGGTACATAATTGCCACAGTATATCTGTTGTATTCAATTAGATCAACTGGACTTGAAATGTAGTTTCTTGAAGACGTTTCGCTAGTAATTCCGACTGGCTTTCTCCATTCATTCTGATGGAGAAAGCCAGTCGATGACTAGCGAAACGTCTTCAAACTACATTTCAAGTCCAGTTGATCTAATTGAATACAACAGATATACCATGACCTGGATGAATGAGAACCTCACAAGCATAATTGCCACAGATTCTGTACAAGTCATTCTGAATGAGAAAGCCAGTCGGATGACTAGCGAAATGTCTTCAAGACTAAACTTCAGTCCATTGATCTAATTGAATACAACAGATACATTTTAAAGGGCATGTCCCACCCTTTTAAAAACTTTTTGGTGTTCAATAGATTTTTTATTATTGGATCTTGTAATGCATGAATATAGAATCCGGGACATTACAAATCAAATATAACATATCATATCTTCGCATCATCTGTATTACACATTGCTTCTGTGTAACATTCCAAGCATTTTTTTTGAAGTATAACATATTGAGCAAGATTGTTAACAAAGTAAAAAAAGAAAGATTTCAGTTTTAGAACTAAAATTTTCAAGTGGACTTATGCACCTGCTGTTGTGCTGGTTTAGCCAGACAAATAGTAGGTTGCAATCCTCTCCCCCCTACTTCCAGGGCTCATAACCAATCAAGGTATCAAAGTAGAGGAGCACACTACACTGCAAGTGAAAATTTCTTTAATATGCAAAAACAACATCACTACAACGTTTCGGGGACTTTGCGTCCTTCCTCAGGTATAGGAAGGGAAGCAATCCCGAAACGTTGTAGTATGTTGTTTTTGCACTATAAAGAAATTTTCACTTGCAGTAGTGTGCTCCTCTACTTTGATACTTGCTCAGTTTTGAACTAGCATATTGATATCGTTTGTTTGTTTCCTCCCGAGGAGGGGCTTGGGTGTGTAGTATAGTTAGTTTTGGGGTTGTCCTAGTATTAGTAATATATCTACTGCATAGGTGCTTGCTAGCCATGCCATCCATATCTTTTCATATAGATACATGGTATCGAACTGCATATGAATCCTGCGTTCGTAAGTCATGATAGAGTTTATCCTCTTTTATTACCGTTTCTATAGACAGTGTTGTTTGTCTCCATTGAGCTCCACATGAATCTTCGCCGCTAAAAACACATATTGTATTATGTGGTTTTGGACTGATCTGGGGTCTGGAATGTAAGCATAGTTTCCTATTATTTTTTTATAGAAACTCCCTTGATCATTACTTCCCTTACCTCCTCCAGCGTACTGTCCTGGCCCTCTGCTTGCATGAAACTGCAAGCAGGGGGCCAGACCGGCAGTGGCATCTGTGATTGGTCTGAGAGGCAGCCAATCACGGACACGCTTACGGCTATCCAGAACGCCGGGGGAGAGAGGTAAGGTAAGTAACTGATTGGGGGAGTTTCTGTAAAAATAATCTAGCGGCTGGGGAGGGAGACCTACATATATCAAAGAGGTTTCACACTAGGGGGAGGGAGAGCAAAACGGATGGGAGAGGGAGGGGGGGTCTGTGCTGCACACGCAGCACAAATTTTCCCAGAGGAGAGACAGGAGGCAGAGTCCTATATGGACTCTGCGAGGCTCCTGATGGACAGTTTTTTGGACTTTGGAGGGCATAGCAGGGCAGCCCTTTGGAGCAGGGATGTAAGGTAAGGATTTTATTACACTGCAGAGTGGGGCCAGTAGTGGGTTAAATTCTAGTTTTGAGGTGGACATGCCCTTAAACAATAAGAACTTTGATTGAATAACCCTGTAAGTTGGCAACAGTGGCACGGTCACATTAAATTGATGGATTTTGTTAATAATACTCTGATATGTAGTTGTCATTCCTTTATGTTCATATTAGTGGGCCATTTAGATAACACTTGGTTATTTCTCACTAATCGATCCATTTTATTCCATCAGGACACTCAGCGTTGTGTATGTTTTTCCTGGGTATGTGGGCGAAAGGTGCGACTTGTCATGACGATAATCAGGGGGCAGGAACTGGTACAATGTGAGTAGCCAGGATCCTGTTTTTTGCACCACGAACTGCAGCGTGCTGGCACCGTCTTACCCCCAACTAACTGTCTCTACATCTTTGGAGGTGAGAAACTCCCTTAACAATATTTGTATGATTGACTAGTAGGACAAAATGAGAATGGTTGTAGGTAATATCTGTTGTATTCAATTAGAATCAACTGGACTTGAAGTTTAGTTCTTGAAGACGTTCGCTAGTCATCCAACTGGCTTTCTCAATTCAGAATGACTTGTACAAGAATTCATTCTGAATTGAGAAAGCCAGTCGGATGACATTCCCCTGCATCCCCTTAAACCTGTATATACCCTACAACCATTCTCTATTTTGCCTACTAGTCAATCATACAATATATTGTTAAGGAGTTTCTCCACCTCCAAAGATGTAAGACAGTTAGTTGGTGGTAAGAAGGTGCCAGCAGCTGCAGTTCGTGGTGCAAAAACAGGATCCTGGCTACTCACATTGTACCAGTTCCCGCCCCCTGATTATCTGTCAGTGACAAGTCGCACCTTTCGCCCACATACCCAGGAAAACATACACAACGCTGAGTGTCCTGATGGAATAAAATGGATCGATATTAGTGAGAAATACCAAGTGTTAATCTAAATGGCCACTAATATGAACATAAAGGGAATGACAACTACATATCAGAGTATTATTACAATAATCCATCATTTAATGTGACCGTGCCCACCTGTTTGCCAACTTACAGGGTTATTCAATCAAAGTTCTATTGTTTAAAGGGCATGTCCACCTCAAAACTAGAATTTAACCCACTACTGGCCCCACTCTGCAGTGTAATAAAATCCTTACCTTACATCCCTGCTCCAAATGGCTGCCCTGCTATGCCCCTCCAAAGTCCCAAAAACTGTCCATCGGAGCCTCGCAGAGTCCATATAGGACTCTGCCTCCTGTCTCTCCTCTGGGAAAATTTTTGTGCTGCGCTGTGCAGCACAGACCCCCCCTCCCTCTCCCATCCGTTTTGCTCTCCCTCCCCCTAGTGTGTAACCTCTTTGATATACTGTGGTCTCCCTCCCCCAGCCGCTAGATTATTTTTTACAGAAACTCCCCCAATCTTACTTACCTTACCTCTCTCCCCCGGCGTTCTGGATAGCCGTAAGCCGTGTCCGTGATTGGCTGCCTCTCAGCCAATCACAGATGCCACTGCCGGTCTGGCCCCCTGCTTGCAGTTTCATGCAAGCAGAGGGCCAGGACAGTACGCTGGAGGAGGTAAGGGAAGTAATGATCAAGGGAGTTTCTATAAAAAATAAGGAAACTATGCTTACATTCCAGACCCCAGAATCAGTCCAAAACCACATAATACAATATGTGTTTTTAGCGGCGAAGATTCATGTGGGAGCTCAATGGAGACAAACAACACTGTCTATAGAAACGGTAATAAAGAGGATAAACTCTATCATGACTTACGAACGCAGGATTCATATGCAGTTCGATACCATGTATCTATATGACAAGATATGGATGGCATGGCTAGCAAGCACCTATGCAGTAGATATATACTAATACTAGGACAACCCCAAAACTAACTATACTACACCCAACCCCTCCTCGGGAAACAAACAAACGATATCAATATGCTAGTTCTAAAACTGAATCTTTCTTTTTTTACTTCTGTTAACAATATGCTCAATTATGTTTATAGCTTCAAAAAAAATGCTTGGAATGTTACACAGAACGCAATGTGTAATACAGATGATGCGAAGATATTGATATTGTTTAATTTGATGTAATGTCCCGGCATTCTATATTCATGCATTACCAAGCATCCAATAATATAAAATCTATTGAACACCAAAGTTTTAAAAAGGGGTGGACATGCCCTTTAAAATGTTCTGTTGTATTCACATTGATCAACTGGACTTGAAGTTTAGGTCTTGAAGACGTTTCGCTAGTCATCCGACTGGCTTTCTCAATTCAGAATGACTTGTACAAGAATCTGTGGCAATTATGCTTGTGAAGGTTCTCATTCATCCAGGTCATGGTATATCTGTTGTATTCAATTAGATCAACTGGACTTGAAATGTAGTTCTTGAAGACGTTTCGCTAGTCATCCGACTGGCTTTCTCCATTTCAAGTCCAGTTGATCTAATTGAATACAACAGATATACTGTGGCAATTATTACCCTGGAAATCCCAATTAGCATATCACAGCCAAGTGTTAAGGGCGTGATTAGATAGTGGCTAAGAGGTGTTTAAGGCTGTGATATGCTAATTGTGATTTTCCAGGTCATAATTGCCACAGATTCTTGTATAAGTCATTCTGAATTGAGAAAGCCAGTCGGATGACTAGCGAAACGTCTTCAAGAACTAAACTTCAAGTCCAGTTGATCTAATTGAATACACAGATATACCATGGCCTGGATGAATGAGACCTTCACAAGCGCCCTTTAAAATGGTGCTAATTTTGCTCCAACCAATTAAATGTTAGCTTTGAAATGTTAATAAGATCTGATTGGTTGGGGCAAAATTATCACCATTTTAAACGATAAGAACTTTTATTGAATCTCCCTGTTAGTATTAGAGAGGGGAATTTTTTTACTCATATAAACAAAATAAATAGTGAATAAATCCTATTTATAAAAGATACACAATGTCCCTTTAATGAGCAAAACTAAAATGTATAGGTGCATATAACAGAGGCTAGGGCCTCACTATGCGGACGGTAAAGCGTATCACCATTCGTTTGTGCTGCGATCTGAGCAATAGAGGCCAATCATAGTACGTGCAATCAGCAAAAAAAAAAGTTATCATATGCGCCCCGAAGGCCACCCACATTGACATTGAAGAAAATCACGCTGGTGTGGACTTGCTTAACTACCCCACAGCAAAGATTAAATAGCAACCCAAGATGTTATATTGTCTTGTCTTCTTATATAATAAAATTGACAAAACTGTCAGTACAATGAAATCATAACAACCAGTCTGCCGATTCATTTTTATTGGTCTTCTGCAGTTAAAGGCATCCAAATTGGTTCCTCCCACAATAAAAGGTACAGCATTTCATTTATCGACGGGAAAGCAACTGGAATTGTAATAAAGTAAGCTAAAGACTGAGATGGACATGCGGAACTCAATGTACAAACCTGGCTGCAGTTCCATGTTGGTTATAGCAATAAGATCTGCAATTGGGCACCTGACGCCCACCCACTCCAGCCAAGGTCGCAAAGGCATTGTGAATTTTCTTGGCATAATCCGTGTCCGGAGCAGCCTTGCGGACATAGGGAGAAGCTGTATTTAGCATTAAAACCCAGGAGATTAGTTTTGCATCACTGAAGAAGTGAAGTAGCATCTGTGAAAAGATAGATTCTGTCAGTACCTTATAATGGAAAGCTTGTGTAGGAGTGATAAGATAAAAAGGAATGGCATTCACACTCTATTTATATCTAAGAAAAGAATATTCCCATCGCATACTTTTATATCCCAAGTATACACAATCCCAAGTACACACAATAAGTTCATTATTTGAATATGCACTGATTTAAACCAGGTATTCCATATTTACCTGTTAACCACCTTAATTGATTAGCCAATTATGGTAGCCAATCAGAAAACTCTAGGAGATAATTTGTATACAAGTTCCCTACAAAACCACAGGCTTATAAAGTTAGTCATTACTAGGCCTAGGATTAGTCCAGCTCTGAATGAATCCATCATTAAGGGTATCTCCACTCGTATTTTCAAGATTTGGTAATCCAGTTCTATTGAAGAACGGGAGGTAAAGGAGCTGTGCCTTACCTTCCGTTCTTAATAGAACAAACAGGAGCCAGAGAGAAGGTAAAAACTTACCCGCTCGCTCCCCCGGCGCTAGTCTGACAGGTCCTGAGGGACCTTGTCTTCTATGCGCATGCCGATCTATGCGCATAGAAGACAAGGTCCGTCGGGACCTGTCAGACCAAGCGGGTAATTTTCTTACCTTCTATCCTGGCTCCTGTTTGTTCTATTGAACTGGATTACCAAATCTTGAAAATACGAGTGGAGATACCCTTAACATTTTTTTTTACACTTTTTCAGACAGTGAATTCTCCTCTGTACAAACGTAATTAATTTCTTTTCTTAACTTGCCAACTAGATTTTTACGTTTTTATGACATGCAAACCCTCTACATTTGAACAGCACTACATCCCATGTGCAAATCCAACAACCATTAATCGAGATACGTGCTGTATATGGTTGTATAATTCCTCTCCTTACAACATTTACAATGGCGGAAGTTCATGACTTATTTAGGTTAAAGAGAGAACTATAGCGCTTCTATATAAATAATTTCAAAGAGAATAGAAATTGGTTTCTGCACAGAGCTGTGCCGATTACACCAGCAGAACAGAAGAGGAACCAGAACGCTACTCAGATGAGCAGGTGATAAAAGGGAGAAATCCTATATGTTTATTCAGACATAAAGCAATCCAACTTTAGAATCTGCACTGACTTTTGGCCCATTGGAATGGGGTCTGAATGGAGCAGCACCAGAGATAACTAGCAGGTGTCTGTGTGTGCTATACATTATTGTTTAAGACTCTGATTTCACCAGCAGCCATTGTTAACACTTACAGTCATGGATGAATTGTTGGCACCACCACAGAATTTCTTCCAGAAATCAAGTATTTTTTACAGAATAGTATTGCAGTAACACATGTTTTGCTATACAAATGTTTTTTCCCTTTGTGTGTATTGGAACTAAAACAAAAAAGGAGGGGGAAAAGCAAATTGGACAAAATGTCACACAAAACAGAAATGGGGTGGACAAAATTATTGGCACCCTTTCAAATTGTGGATAAGTAAGATTGTTTCAAGCATGTGATGCTCCTTTAAACTCACCTGGGGCAAGTAACACAAAGCAAGTCTTTTAGTGGTCCTGCACACACCTGTAGTAGAACAATGGGTAATATGCTGAGTGCAATGGACCGTGGAAGACTGTTGTCTGATGAAGGTACAGGTCATGTCACCGAAACGTTACACTGTTGTTTATCCTATGTATGAAGCATTTAATACATAGACATTCAAGTCTGATGTGCATGGTGTTTTTTTCGTATTATGGGGCAAGTAACAGGTATGGGCAATATAAAAATCACACCTGAAAGCAGATAAAATGAGAGAACCCATTTGATCGCCCATTATTTAGATGAATGAATGGACGTTGGTCGCCTGAAAAAAATAAATCCAATATTTCAGGCCGATTGACCAAAATGTCGGTCGGTCGACCAGAAAATATTGGATGGTGTGTACCCAGCTTAAAAAATGATGAATACATGCAGTGGATAAATTTTTTAAAATGTATTAATGCATCAGAATTCAGATACCACTGTCACTTTGCTTATTAAGTCCTAGACTGCGGGTGTAGGACAGAAAAGAAACATAAAATCTGTAAGTCATCTTGGAGTTCCGTGCCCTGCGTTCTGCAATCAGCTGTACAATGAAAGGCGGGGATAGCTGATCAATGAAAATGCAAATCCGCTCCAAGTGTCAAAAGTAGACTGTGCAGGACTTATGAGTGTCGTCGAACCAATAAGTGGGCAGTGATTATCGGAAGGGGCTGCATCAGGTGCACTTACTAAATGTTAATTTTCACCGACAAAACAGGCAAAGACAACTACGTAAGTACGATCATTCGACTACTCTCAAATTGTACTTTACGATTATCCATAGTTTATAAGCGAGTATGTGACCCTTTAAGAAAAATCCCATTGCTATAATAAGAATGTTTATACCTTTCCAGAAGTGGCCTCCAGTGCTTGGTAAGCTGCTTCCCTCTCAGACTGGCCAGCAGTCGGTCACTGTAAGAATCTCCATCATAAACAAACAGGTAGCTCATAGGCGCATTCATCTCCATGAACAGAAAACTGAGCAGCACGTGATAATTGCGGTTGGGGGCTGCAAGAATGAAAGAAAATTAAAAACAAAGACATTGCAAATAACAGAAAATATAACACTGGAAAAGAAAGACATTGTACTTGTGTTACATAAGATTGTTATGTTGGACATTGACTAGGCAGACGAGACTTTTTATAAGATGGTCCGGTGGTTCTTCGTATGTCGCAGGAATATCGAAAGTGTATGGGCACCTTAATTAGACCACAGGCCCAACATTTATATTGGTTTGCGCAACATAACTCTATCTCTAACTCCTCTGGTACATTACATAGTAATATAGTAATTGTGGTTGAATAAACAAATACGTCCATCAAGTCCAACCTATTCACTTTTTTTTTTTTAACAGTTGATCCGGAGGAAGGCAAAAAAACCACGCTAAACAAGGGGGAAAATTCCTTCCTGACTCCAAATGGCAATCAGAAAGTATCCCTGTACCAACCAGAACTACATTATATGTATTAATACCAGTAATTCATATTATATATTATCCCTGTACCAACCAGAACTACATTATATGTATTAATACAAGTAATTCTCAATATTATATTATATCCCTGTACCAACCAGAACTACAGTATATGTATTAAATACCAGTAATTCTAATATTATATACTATTCCGTGTACCACCCAGAACAACATTTATTTATAATACCAGTAACTCATATTATATAGTATCCCGTACCAACCAGAACTACAATATGTATTAATACCAGTAATTCATAATATTATGTAGTATCCATGTATCCAGACCGAACTGCAGCATATATTATACCGTAATTCTCATATATTAGTATCTACCACAGATATAAGTATCGTATATACTACAGTAATTCTCAATATATATAGTATCCCTGTACCAACCAGAACTACAGTATTATATTAATACCAGTATTATCAATATTATATAGTATCCCTGTACCAACCAGAACTACAAGTATATGTATTATACCAGTAATTCATATATTATATAGTATCCCTTTACCAACCAGAACTACAGTATATGTATTAATACCAGTAATTCTCAATATTATATAGTATCCCCTGTACCAACCAAGATCTACAGTATATGTATTAATACCAGTAATTCTCAATATTATATAGTATCCCTGTACCAACCAAACTACAGTATATGTATTATACCATGTAATCTCAATATTATATAGTATCCTGTACCAACCAGAACTACAGTAATATGTATTAATACCAGTATTCTCAATATTATATAGTACCCTGTACCAACCAGAGAGTTTATTGTAATGGCCCCTTTAATATATTTGTATAAGGTTATCATATCCCCCAAAACGTAACTTCTCCAGTGTAAACAGCCCTAACTGTTCTAATCTTTGGAATCTGGTTGGTTATATTGCATTTAGCTTGCTATGAGTTACATATTTAAAGGCAGAGAGCTTTAAAGGAACTGTAAACTCAATATTTGAAGTCTTTGCCCTCCGTTTGTATTATTCACAGGGAGGTGAGAACGCTTATTCTCACCTCCCTGTGAATAATATTTTGCTCGGGGGACCTGGAACTCGCCTTCGCTCCACTCCGCTCGCAGCCGCTTCTTCACTGCACAGCTGTTCTCTCCCGATCGCGCGCGGTTGGGACAGAGCGGCTGTCAGTGAAGAAGCGGCTGCGAGTGGAGCGGCGGGTAAGGTAAGTTCCAGGTCCCCCGAGCGTCCTATTATTCACAGGGAGTTGAGAATAAGCGTTCTCACCTCCCTGTGAATAATACAAATGAAGGGCAAAGACTTCAAATATTTGATTATATGGGTTTACAGTTCCTTTAAAGGGGCTAGGTGGGTACAGATAGGTGGGCAATGTATAAGGAGGAAATAATCAGGATGTTTTTCTTTTATCAAGGATCGGATTTGAACGGTTCTCTGGGAGATCTTCTTATTTATAACTTTACTTCTAATACCTGGGACAAAAGGAACTATCCAAATGGACCTGTAAGGAGCACATTATACTATTTTATCTTACACTTTCCTTTCCAATGCATTACTCTGGGCTGGAGACGTTTCTATAATTAAATAATATTAAGAATTATATTTATACACTTAGTTCTGGCTGGCCATTTGGAGCCTGGAAGGAAGTTTTCCCCCTGGCGTGGTGTTATTTGTTTTTCTTTGCCTTTTGCTATATAGACATGTCTTTATTCAACCTCCAATGCCATGTAACTGCTCTACAATTCACCAGCCTCTAGATTCTCTATTTTCACTATTGTTAATCAGCCATAGTCTTTTGAAGCCCAATTTGCATAAAAGTTCATTTTTAAATTTTATTTTCTCTTTCAGCCTAGGGGGACCCAGGCACAGCAGGGTTAAGTATTCCACCTCCAGGACCGGACACTCGAACCATTGAAGTTTTCACGGCTCAGGTGCTCCTCCCCCTACCTTATACTCTGCAGCACCAGAAGTCTGCTTCAGTTTTTCAAGTGTCCGCTCAGGAGTTGGACTACTCTATCCTCCTTCATCTATGACCTACAGAAAGAAAAGTGATGGGAACAGCTGGAAGGAAACCCCTTTCAGCCCTTCCACATCAAATGGCACATAGACCTGGCCTATCCACCCACTTCTAGTGCCCATCACACTTACCTGTCTCAGATGCGCTCCCACTGAGGGTAGGGATTCACAGAGACACTCCTCATGGCTGACAGACACAGCATGCGAAGGATTCAGTTGGTAAGCGACTCCTATCAATAATCACCACTGTTGAACTGAGCGCATCTTCTGTTCAGGCACCCATCCGGACATCTACCTGGTAAGACCCGGGTCCTCCGGATGGCAGCTCCTCCTTGCTGGTTTCCTTCCTATCGCACCATTCTACATTGGTGCGAACGCTCTTCTCATGGGGCGGGACTTCCGGTTTCCTCCACAAGTCTGGCTATCGCTCCATCAGGATTCAGTCGGACAATGCCACAGCTGTGGCATCAATCATCAAGGGGGCACTCGGAGCGATTTGGCCATGGCAGAATGCCATCCAATTCTGTCCTGGGCAGAACACACTGTTACGGACATATCGGCAGTTTACATTCTGAGTCGACACACTCTGGATTCCGGGGAATGGTCTCTTCATTAGGAGGTCTTCACGAACTTAACACGTCGGTGGGGAACCCCACAGATAGATATCGTGGCATCGCACCACAATCGCAAGGAACCCATATTCTGCTTGAGAACACAAGATCCTCAGGCGTATCTGATAGACATTCTAGTAGTTCCATGGCGGTTCCAGTTGGAAAATGCCTTTCCTCTAAAAATGTCAGACGAACCATGGCCATTACCACTGCAGCCTGACCTCATTTCGCAGGGCCCATTTTACCATCCAGATCTCCAGCGTCTCTCTTTGACGGCATGGCAATTGAATCCTCCATCTTAAAGAAGAGGGGTATTCTCTCCGCAGTCATTCCAAACATGATGGCTGCTCAAAAGTCCTTATCTTCAAGTCTACCGCCGAATTTGGCAGAGATATATACACTGGGCCTCCTCCAGGAAATTTTGTTCTATCTAGGCTCTTCTCTGTTGTATTCATTTAGATCAACTGGACTTGAAGTTTAGTTCTTCACTAGTCATCCGACTGGTCTTCCCCGGAACAGACTTCGCAGACTTCCCACTTTCCATAGACATACCTCCTTTACCTCAATTAACACATTCATCAGATTCTACAGGTTGGATGTGTTTGGTTCAGCTGAGACGACCTTCGATTGACCAGTGCTGTAAGCAGCAGAGGTTTAATTCTTCTGTCCACCCTTACTGTTCGGGACTTTGGGACGTACCCTGCTGTGCCTGGGTCCCCCCTAGGCTGAAAGAGGGGGATTTTGTTACTGTAAAATCCTTTTCTCTGAAGCCGAAGGGGGGCCCAGGCACTACCCTCCCTATAGGTTTAATAGTTCTACGTTAGCTAGACAAGTTATCTAGTTCCTCTCTATCAGTATAGAATATTAGTTTAATGTGTGGGCTTGTTGCCAATGTTATAAGTGTTATTACTATCAGTACTCCTCCTTCGCTCTCCCTCTTTGGGACATAACTTGAAGCAGGATTCCAGTGCTGCAGAGTATAAGTTAGGGGGAGGAGCACCTGAGCCTGTATAGAGTTCAAATTTTCAAGTGTCCGCTCCTGGAGGTGGAATACTTAACCCTGCTGTGCCTGGGTCCCCCTTCGGCTTCAGAGAAAAGGATTTTATGGTAAGTAACAAAATCCCCCTTTTAATGTAAATATCCCAGCATTCTCATGGACTTATCAGATGCTTATTGTAAATAGATTAATTACCAGCCAAACCCCACAACTGTGATAGTTAGAAAGCTGAGATTTAAGACTACAAATGCTGCCCAATGTTCTGTAACCCCTTTTACTGCTTCCTGGTTTTTCCAGTTGAATACTAATCCCTCTGAGCATGAGTGAGCTTGTAAAAGAGCTTGGAGAGGAGACAAAAGCCTTTTGAGAGGCAGAGGGAAGGTGTAGTAGAATGCTTTGTTGCATTACTTCTGTCTGCATTCTAACTATTGTGGCTTTGGAGGGCAATTTACCTAAATATACTTTTACATTTGAGGGGTAAATGTGTACTTTAAAGGTACACACACGTGAAGTGTATCATTAGGAATAATCTTGAATTACTCCCTGTGATCAGTCAATCTTCGTTGTAGTCTGATCGTCTATACCAATGTGATTGGGGCCACCAAAGTGATTTTGATTGCTAATCATTGTCCTTTTATCTTCCCTGTTGGCTGATTATTATGGTTTGTTCCCTGTAGACTGCTCGGCACTCTCATATTGTAGTAGAGTGGAATGGGACACTCATTTTATTTGGTGGACAATTATCCGGCGGTAACTTGACTGGAGATACGTGGGTATTCTTACCATTGGAAGAACGCTGGATGGAGCTGACACATTTTAGCACTTTACACCCACCACCGCTATCAAGCCACGCAGCTGCTACTGTAGATCAGTGGCTTTATGTGTTCGGAGGTAAAAAGTCTTAGTCGTGAATGTGCACATCCTAATCTGTTGGATCTTCTGGAAGATATTCCCTTTATAAGCTTTACCTTTGTTATGGATCAGTCAGGACTCAAAGGGGGCCCAAATCTGCTAAGCTTGCTGGGTCCGTAAACTGTCTATAGCTCTGTTCCAGAGTGACCAGGATGAGATGGATTATAGGGAAATGAGCCCAGTGACTGTAGTTATTTCACAACTCTACTGATGTTGCTGCACCCCCCCCCTCTTTTGGCCCAGGGCCTAACCTGCTAAGACTTGCTATGCAAGGAGCATTTCTTCCCATTGAATAGATCCCAGACTTTGGTGGGGGTGGAGCGTAGACAATACAGTTGTCCTTTAATTACAAGTGTATTTAACTTGTATTTATTTCTGCTTTGGCACGTAGTGGTTGTTGGGATTAGGCTCTCTACACACATTTTAATATTTTGGAATGCGGACCCATGAATGTCCCGGAGTTGGTCAAATGTTGGTCCAAATTGGAAAAGCGTTTGATCAGTTAATCAGTATTGGGAATTTCCCTGTACAACTTTAGTATTGTTTTTTTATTTACCTTTGTATTGCTATTGGGTCATGTTTTGAATGAATGTTGATTTAAATGAAATGTATAGTGTATGGCACAATTGGTTAATGTGATATTTTATACAATCAAGCATTGATTTAAAAGATCAGTGTCACTATGGGGCATAGACATAAAATAATGATATTCTAGTGTTTCTTTTTTCTTTAGGGCTTATGGCTCAGGATGTGTTCTCATCACAAATGTTCCGTTTAAACCTTATTTCCTGGGAATGGGAGCAGGTCCTTCCGGGAGGTGGGAAACCTCCAGCTGCTGCCGGCCACTCCATGGTGTTTCATGCTGCTTCCCGTACACTGCTCATATATGGAGGCCATCGGCCTTCCACAGCACGGTAATAATACGCAATTAATGCTGTACGGAAACTGCAGATTTAAACAATGTACTGCTTGTCTTTCCATGTAATTCCTTACTAAATATAATCAGGTTTGTTGCTCTTTAGCAAAGTAGCTGATTATTGATTTATTCTCACTCTGTGGTTGGTAACTATTATGTACTGAATGATCTTAAAGGGCATGTCCAGTCAAAAAATAACTTTATCTATAAATGTAGAGGACACCCCCCCCAAACCCCACATTCGCATTATCAATAGTTTCCAAATATGCCCTTGAAGGGACATACCTGACCCAGTCCATCGCCGCCTAGGTGCTGCTTCTGTTTCAAGCTTTTTTCAAGCAAAAACAGGAGCAGAGGGCTTCTGTGCTGACAGCCGCTCTACTTCCTGGTCGCGAATGTCAGACAATTGGGCGTGACGTCCCTCAACCAGGAAGCGGAGTGGCTGTCGGCAGCAGAGGAGGAATGTCGAAGGACCGGGTCAAGTAAGGAACTTCAGGGGCATATTTGGAAACTATTGTAAATGTGACAGAGGGGTTTGGGGGGGTCCTCTACTTTTATAGCTAAAGTTGTTTTGACTGGACATGCGCTTTAATTAGGAATTAGTAAGAGGGTATCTCCACTGCGCATGTGCATAGAACAGTCCGTTGGGACCTGTCAGACTACACGGTGGAGGAGCGAGCGGATAAGTACCTTACCTTCTCTCCCAGCTCCTGCAGGTTTTATTGAAGAACGGGAGGTAAGACACAGTTCCTTTACCTCCTGTTCTTCAAAAAAATTAACTCAAAAACATTTTTTAGCAGTGGAGATAACCTTTAAAAAAACAGGTGGTAATTTTTTTTAATGATCAGTTTCAGGGCTAGAAATCAGGTACAACTAGGTTTTGGAGTGAAAGTATCCTTAAAAAATTTGAAAGGGGCTTCTAAAGTTGTTACCATTGACCTCTTATGCTTGTGGTTTACCACTTATTTAGGTTCAGCGTTCGTGTTAATACCACAGATTTATTCCACGTGGACCTAAATTACTGGACTACACTGAGACCACGAGATGGGAACCGGGGCCCGAGAGAAAGAGCCTTCCACAGTGCAACTGTAATTGGAAACTATATGGTGATATACGGTGAGTACAGATTTGGGAAAACTTTCAATGTAATATTTTAATCAGGAAAATGAGTTTTTTTTAAATAGATGGTTGTGTACAGGGATGGGAATATGGTAATCTGGTTCTTTGATCGGGAATGGAAGTTACATTTTTGAAACTCCTTACAATATTTCAGACAGACCGACTTAATTTCATTGTATCTGTCGATCAGTCGTGTATTTTTTCGGGTGGTCGAGTCATCCAACCGTTCGTTCTTCCAAATCGGGTGAATGGGTGATAGTGCCGAACGCTTGGTCGGAACAAATACATCCCATGGCATGTACCCAGCCTAAAACGTGTCCAATAATGTTGCTGTCGGCAGTGGGTTCACCCATTAGTCGGAGGTAGGCGACCGGACACGAGGAATAAGGTTAAAACTTCAAAAACTTTATTAAATCCATTGAGTTTACAAAATCAATTAAAAACTTAAAAACATGATATCCCAGGCACAAAGTAAGTATAGGAAACCTAATCCAAAATGTACCCACAATCTATAAAACAGGATAATACATGTATTTTCTAAATAGTATTAACATCATCAAACATAATGGATACACCCATATACATATATAAACTATATATGTATATCCAAAAACCATAGAAAAAAAGGATTCATTAATAGGATTGTTATTATTGTGAATAGCAAAATAATGATATATTATATTATCACAAGGAAAATTGATGTTATATCATATCATTGAAATATTCCTAATTACTATAGATTCACAATAGACAGCTGCCAGTTAAACCAATCACCATATAACCTGTACCTTTTAGAATTAGGATACAATAATCTAATCATATTGGCGACAGGATAAGAACAGTAACAACCAAAGGTACATAAATTACCTATGGTGGTTACACCCTCCAAGCCCCTGAGGAAGTGGCGTCATTCCACGAAACGCGTAGGGCGGAGCTCTGTGTGTGTCCCCCTGTGTGATCTGATGTTCGTTGTAGCAGTACTATGTTTTTCACTATGGATTTAATAAAGTTTTGGAAGTTTTAACCTCATTCCTCGAATTCGGTTGCCTACCTCCGACTAAGGGGTGAACCCACTGCCGAACGTACTTGAAGCCGCTTGGGAACTTTTAAGGAGGTGTTTGGAGCACCGGTGCTTTGGATGGGTTGACGCTCCCGATGCGTGCAGGTGCTTGTGTTGTGTCTCTCAATAATGTTGCTGTACTTAAACATGAGAACTTGTGCCAGTTTCATGGGATATTTAGACAGTTGTTGGAGGGGGAATAGGATTACAGGGGAATAGGATTACATGTGAGTAGCAAGAGAGAAAGGTGAAATGCGTAAGATTCAGTGTTTGTGGTACTTTTGAGAGGCTTATTTAGATATGGGAATCATTTCTCTACAAGCGAGAGTTTAACTAGCAAATTGTTTAAAGAATGTGTTTCAGAGGGTATAAGACCATTAGGAAGCGTAAGGCTTGAGAACTTGGGAGACATGTTTATGACTGTGATGATGATGTGTAGTAGCGTTGGAAGGGACAATAGAGGTAATTGCAAAACTAACTAATTGATTCGTCTTTCTAGTTCATAGCCTTACCCACAATGTCTGTTTTAACAGTTTATCCAAGAAAGGCATAACAGGAAAAATCCTGTTTCCAAATGACAATTATCCATGTCCATATCCCTGGATTCATTAAAAAGTGAGCCTTATTCAATTAAAGGTACAAATTTTGCCCATGTTCTTAATATCTGATTGGCTGTTGAATATCGCACGATCCACGGCAGCAGCACTGAAAATTCCCGATCACTTTACACATCACTAGCACACATTATCAGGCATGATGAGCACTTTAGTTGATTACAACCAGAAAGTGGTCGGGACCTGTCAGTGCTGCAGTGAATCGTGCAAAAAGTAAGTTTCTGCAATCTTCGTCTCTGGCTCCTGAGATATTGAACGGAAGGTAAGACATAGATCCTTAACCTCCCAGGCTTCAATCAGTACATTAAAGGAATAGTTCTTTATTCCTCAAATTGTGTAACAGTTGCAGTTACATTCTGACTTCTTTGATTCAAAACTGGAATTCAGCCATCTCGTGTACACATCAGTTCAGACGTTGCCTTGCACTAGTCACTACTGAATTCAGGGAGGCAGAAAAGATTTTTGAATTGACCATATTTATATGTTCTGGAGACTGTGCAGGTCAATATGGAAAAAGATAATTTTTTGGATATGCTAATTTTGCCCCAACCAATCAGATCTTATTTAACATTTGAAAACTAACATCTGATTGGTTGGGGCAAAATTAGCACTATTTTTAACGATAAGAACTTTTATTGAATCTCCCTGATAGAGTGTGAATCCTATCACCTAAAATGAGGACTGTTCTGTAACATGTTTAGAGGAGAGGAGGAAAGACATTATTGTAGACAGCAATCTGTCAGATCAGCATGTTGTAAGGGTGTAAGATTTTCTAGTTCATGAAGAATTCCATTGGAGGCTGCAGCAGTGAGTCTAAACCCATGCAAGCATACAACATACAAACTCCTTGCTTGTGTCCAAGGGTGGATTCGAACTCAGGACTTCAGCTCTGCAGGACATCAGTGCTAACCACTGAACCACCGTACTGCCCATGTAAATATACTGAAATCTGTTTCTAAAGGTTTTTACCATTTGCTTTTTGTTTTGTTGCCATTTGTGAAATGCAGGTGGAAACCTACATATTCATCGCCTAGAAGAAAAATGTTACGATGAGGAAATATTTTTCTATCATCTCGGTTGCCACCAGTGGGTCCCCAGCAAGATCATGAGTCAAATCCTGTCTCCCCATCAAGGTGATACACTGAATCGCCACATAGATCATTTGTGTGTCTCATGTCTGCATTCTGTTTATAACTATTGTGCTTGTCATGTTCCCTTTATTTACAGGGAAACAGGCAGTTGGTGGGGGGAGGTATTCACATGTGGCAGCCTTGATGAAAGGTAGAGTCTTGCTGATAGCTGGAGGGTACAGCGGGTTTCCCCGTGGTGATCTCCTCGCCTTTAAGGTGCCTATATCTGTGTACCAGACTGCAGTTCAAGACGTAAGTGCAATAAGCAAGGAGTGCATATTTATTTAATGTGTCCATGATTGACAAGATGGTGTTTTTATTTTTATTCCATGTTCTTTCTTCCTAAGTACCAACTGGATTACTGCCCAATGTATACAGATGAGATCACATGTTCAAAGGACCCAGAGTGCACTTGGTGTCAGACAAATTGTCAAACACCCCAACCCAACAAAAATGTAGGAATCTTTTTTTAATTGATTTCATTATACCAACAATGATATATCATAATAGTTTCCCTATTGTCTTCCATACTATCACTGCCTGTTTTGGTCAATGTCCATTTTGTTCCTGTCATTCCACTTCCTGACAATCCTATTAATATATTTACAGTGTTCTGATAAGAGCTGCTTGGGACTGGCGCGGCTCCTTTCCGATTGCCAGTCATGCTTGGCATTTAGCACCAACGTCACCTCATCCTCTCATATTAAGCGCTCTTTTGGCTGGTGTGTTCAAAATGAAACCTGCATGCCAATTTCAGGTGAGGCTGAAGGATCCTACTGATATTTTCACTATTGCTTTCTGATTCACCCAAGGGACTTGCATATAAGGGAATAAAAGTAAACACGCCATATTGGTTTCAGCAGTCCGTCTGATGCAATAAAAAGGGGGAAAATGCATCTTTTGCTAATAATCCTCAGCAACCAATGGGCTGTTATTTCATTAAAAATCTGATTGGATCCTGCAAATTAATGGTCCAGGCAATATTTTGCTCTTCTTATTTCCTCAGCCCCCTTGTATTTTTTCAATGAAGTGTAAGGTAGTGTACAGCCGTGCCAGGGAATGCTGGCATGTATATAATTTACTGATGTTAGGAAATTAAGAAAGAACAAACCGGTAAAAATATATATTTTATTATATCTTTACAAAAAAACATTAGATTGGCTTGTGCTTTATGGTAAACAAATTTAACTGGCAAGTAATATATTATTGGAGCTAAGATTCCATTTAATCCCAAACTTTTTGACTGTACTTTTCCTTTAAGAGTATCCCACTCCCATATCTCCCCCTTCTGTTTTGCTACATTTAAACATCTCTTTCTCTCTTTATTCTGGGATAGAACGTTCCTCCTGCGCCGTTGGACAGATTTCTGGACTACATGGCTGGTGGGGACCTGTTACAACATTTATCACTTCCTTTGACGGTTGTCGAACACACAATTTTTTACCAGGGCTCCACCATATCACTTACCATCATCCACGTAACGAGTCTCAGCCTGATGGGGTAAGGGCTGTGTGTCCTGTTACCTATTCCACCTCAGTCGTAATACCGCAGGAAGTAAATGGTTAATCTGACTTAAAGTGCCCACTACGTAACTTACTGTTATCTTAATGATGTTTCATAACCAACTTTAATATTTCTCATTCACAGTTCACTTAGTGTTTCTTTGCTTTATTGTAATTAAGTTGTTGGCCACCAGGAATTGAAAGTAAATACTGAGAGATACAGGAAAAGGGGCATGTGTAGCAATTTTAACCACATAATAAAATATTTTATTTAAGCTCTTGGTTATAACAGTCCTTATAGTAAGTTATAAATCATATTTAATTTAACATGAGGACTGTGTCTTGTAAGACCTTCTGATGCAGTTACTGAATGCTCTTTGGTTCTGACCCCAGTCTTTGTCAGGGACATTCCTCATATTCCTGATATAGTTGCACATGTGTTAGTTTAGTGGAGGGCAAACTGGGGGAGAAGCCCAACAGCTTCATTTTCTGCAGGAGTTTAGTGTTCCCTTATTGTACACTGAAAAAAATACTTTGCTATGTTTCAATCTATAAATAAATATATGTAAGTAGCACTTTTGTTTTTGTGTTGCTGCATTACTTCAATCCAGTACTTGTTTTGCTCAATCTCAGTCTCCCAGCCCACTGCCAGACTATTTGACTCTCTGTGAGGGCAAGCATGCTCAGTAATGTCTAATTGGGAGAGGGAATTTCTTACCATGCACTTCATGTACCAACTGTCACCATTCCAGCAAAGTTATACAGAAAAGTTTACATTTCTAATGCACTTAAATGATAGCTGAAAGGTTAAAGGGCATCTATAGTGAAAAAAACACATTGCCCCTTTGCCAAGGAAATTCTGTACTTTGTGCTGCCTTAATCCTATATCTGTCAGTGACTCTGTTTTAACCAGGTGTCAGAGATATGTGCAGCACTCCCCCTTCCCCCTCCCCTTGTTACCTCCTCCAGTGTCTGATCTACGACTTGCCGACAAGCTTTATCATGTGCAGTAGGAGTTAAAAGTTCAACATCCTGAAAAACACACCCACGCACAGTGGCCAATAGAAAGCAAGCTGTCCTGGAGACGAAGGAGATTAGTACAGTTTACGATCTCTCACTTTGTGACCCATCATCAATCAGTGAAAGCTATTAAGAAGGGGGGTCAAGTGCAGCCTTATATCTAACATCAAAGCTAACTCTCTCCCCCTGCTATGCTGTATCTTATGTTTATTACAGAGCAGGAGGGGGGGATAACGTCACAGGGATTTGATTGACAGTCCAAGTAGGAGTAGAGGAATGCAATCACGTATTCTTCTAACTGGTGTTATCTCAGGACAGAGAGGGAATCTAAAAAAAGTGAAGACACTCTGGGGGTTGTGGGGGAATTATAGAACACATGGAAAGAAAGAAAAAAAAAAGTATTTCCACTATAGATGCCCTTTAAGTGTTATAGATTGGAATGACAAATAGTAATGGGCAAGTTAAAAAAAATAAAATAAACCCAGTGTACAACCTTTGAATCCAGTGGAATAATAGATGACTAAATTTTGATTGCAATTGGGGGGGGGGGGGGGGGGGGGGGGGGGGGGGGGGCGGGGGGGGGGGGGGGGGGGGGGGGGGGGGGGGGGGGGGGGGGGGGGGCGGGGGGAGGGGGGCGGGGTGAGGGGGGGGGGGTGGGAGGTGGGGGGGGGGGGGGCGGGGGGGAATAATATTTGTTGTGTGTCCGTTGATTTTTCTTTTTACCAATAGGTGTCCATTGTACGTAACACTAAAATTTCCTGAATCCAAGCACAGAAATAGATGTTTCATTAGTATTATAAAGGGCTTCCTGTACCCAATGCTGAGCGCAGGTTCTCCTCCAGAGCGTGTTTCTATATGGGTTCATATCCAGCGCTTCTATGTCATCGCTCGCATGGCACGCACCCCTGGAAGCCTTTCTAACCTGGTAAGTATTGATTCTTTAATTGTGATACTCTGACCACCCAGGCTGTACATTTTACACTCTGCATTTGATCACATAATTAATGGTCTTGGCCAATGAATGATTAGCAGGTAAGTTGACTAGACCGTCCGATATTAGTCTGATTTTACAGTTTAAACTACCAGTCGGCTTAGTATCTGGAAAACATTTGGCTAACCTTACTGCTATACATTGAAGAGATGTAAGGAAACAAATGAAAGAACCAATTATCCTGTAAGTCTCTCTTTATGTTCACTCCCACATTATTGTCCGCAATGTCTCTGACCGTTAATCGCTTTCTAATCCCATTTGGCTCATCGTTCACACCTTCCTCTCTTTGTTACTGCTTACTGCTTATCATGAATAAATAATTCCTCTTCAGGAAGAGGTTGGGCGCTGGGCTGCCCACCAAGAAAAAGAAGAACGTCGCCTGCAGAGAAACAGCGGAGAAACATCTGTTTCCCAACGCGGAGCGTGGCAGTCGATATGCAGTGCAGATTGAGGGTTATTTAAATAATACTGGGAACAATCACGCAAGTGAGCTGAGCCTGATGTGGGATCGCACTGGAGTCCACGGAGGCAGTGTAAGCGCTTGTATTAGACAATATGAGTTTGGGTAAAGCTGCTTAGGCTTATCTGTGCCTAGTCCACTTTGTGTGTCTCTTTCTCTCCTGATAATCTTTCTCTGACTTTTTTTATCTTTTACGATTTTTATTTTTCATATTAATTCCATCTCTATGGTTTCATTATTATTTCTCTTTCATGGGATTAGTAAGACACATGGTTATGTGTAAGGTTATAGTTAGTACCTTGTTTTAAAGGCAAGTTATTTATTATTTCTGGCAGAGATTGTTGCCTCCTTACCCATGTTGGTGAGCTTTAAGGAACTTGAGCATGTGCAGAGGAGGCAGCAGGTGAAACAAGCAGTCATTCATTGGTTGTGATGTCAGCAGTCACAGCCTTGATTGACTGCATAGAGGGAGGGGCCAGTTTACAGAATGGAGACAATAATTATCCTTAAATATCTTGTTGGTAATACATCTAATAATGTGAATATGTTGGTTGGAATTAGGGGCGGGTAACTGACAAATATTCATTTTTTTAAGTGTGACTTCCTTTAACATTATTGTGCTATTATTGGTTCACATTTATAGACTGTTCACCTCTGCCGTATCAGTCTTGTAAAAAAGCTGATAAATGTGTTGAATAAGTTTGTCAGTCTTTCTTTTCTGTGTAGGCTCAGTCCCCCATGCCAGTATGAGGTCGGGCCCTGACACACACCCCTCTCCCCTGCTGCAAGGATGTTATCGCTATTGGCATTTTTAACTAAAGGTGCGCATGATAGCTGTACCAGACCAACGGTAGATTTCAAACAGCTGACAGTGGTAACTTCCCATGAAGATTGCAGGCCCTGTTAAGGTGGCCATACACATGCAATTGAACAGCATGTGTACTGACAGATCACATGGTATCTGTCGCACACATACTGTGGGAACCCCATACCCCTAACCGTCGATATGCAGTATGGGGGTCGGTCGGTTGTGTGGCCATACACGGTACGATCGTATCGGCCCCCAATAACGATCGACGACTACGGCCGTTAGGTTGGCTTTGGAACCGGTTGTAGCACATTAGTTCTTGTGATTTTGCTGATTGGTGTTTTTTTTCTCTCTTTAATTTGATATGTTCTATTCTAGGAAATTCTTTTCTTTCCTGGAGCCCTACCGATCTGATAAACTGTCAGGATACCCATCCTGCTTGGCTTGTTTAGCAGATCAAGGATGTGAGTGGTGTCCTCAGAGCCTTAAATGCTATCATCGGCTGGCTGGCGAAGGGCGGAGTTCTGTAAAGAAACCCCTCTCATCTTATCACCTAACAAATGCCAGCCGTGTGTGAGGAATACCGTGAATGTGAGGCCTGTGCTAAGGTACATCTTGCTTGTGACAGGGAACTGGAAACCGTCACAGAGCACAGTCAAATTTGTAATACTGCTGTTTGTGTTTTCAGGATCCATATGTGAGTGGCAGACACTCAGTAGTAAGAAGGGAGATCCCCTGTGCAGCCGGAGAGGGCCGAATGCGCAATTCTATCCGATCCCCAGGCGCTGTCCTAAGGCCTGTAACCAGTAAGTGTGTATGCAGCCCTATAGAAACAACATTCCTATAAATGGTTAACCTGTTCCCATCATAACAAGAATCTATTGTGTAATGCTCCCATATTAAACAGAGGATCCCTAAGGCTGAGACCACACTATGCCGCACGTAAAACTGCATCACATGCAGTAGTACGCAGCGCATGCAATCCACAAAATGGATCAATGCGCATGCAATGTATCTCCACATTGACATGCCTTCCTGCAGGTTCTCATGTGAGAAAACGTGGAGAGAGGTTGCTAGAGGATAAAAGATCTGTGCAGATCTGCCTTTTTTTCTCAATATAATAGATGGGCTATATGATTTATCTGTTAGTTTGTATGAATTTGTTGATGAATGATTGATTGGAAAAGAAATAAATATAGAAGAATGAAAATAGTTATAAGGGACATTTTATTCACCTTTAAATTCTCTGCTCTCCAGTTTTACTCTAAGCTCTCTGACCTGGTGAATGTAGGTAACGCGAATATGATCCACACAATTTTATTTCATATCGGCACGGACACGCTGATAAACATTCCTGCTCTCCCCTTTTTACTTTATATCTAGCGAAACCCTAGGAAAAGTAATGTTCATTAGTTTTACCTTTCATTCATTCTCTATTGCAGCCGTTTGAGTTGTGCCGAGTGTCTCTCCAACTCCAGTCACTGTGCCTGGTGCCAGTCAACAGGAAAATGTTTCTATTTTCAGCATATCTGGCAAAGTATCCGTACGGGGACTGTCGGGACTGGTATGACAGGTAGGTGTGGGGTTTGTTTGAATGGGGCTGTTTCTGTACAATCTGACTTGTTGCTGTATCTATGTGCTGTTCTCTTTTTTTTCCATAAAGGATATCTTTACTCTTCAAAAATCTAATTTTCCCTTTACATATAGCAAGATCCCACTGCTTCTAAAACATTTTTCAGATTTTAAATCCGAGTTGTAGATTCTGAGAAATCATCATTTGAAATCACAGCATTTACAGGGAAAGACCTGTCAGTCCAGAAGCAAAAATCATATGTGTCCCCCCCTGAACTGGGATCTTCAGCTGCCGCGACACCAACATTTCTGCAAAATTTAAAACCCGCAGAGAAAGAAAAAAGGAGGGAGGGAGTGGGAGATGTGTAAGCAGAGCAATGTCCATGCTGAGGCTGTGCAGAACTTATTGTAGTGTCGCAGACACTACAAGAAGGCAGTGAGGGAGGGTGGGGCTATTGGATCACTTACTAAACATTAATAATTTAATGACAAAGCAAGCACAGATAAATATGGGAGTATCACCATTTTACTTCTCTAATTGTACCGTATATACTCGAATACAAGTCGATCCGAGTATAAGTCGAGGTACATATTTTACCTAAAAAATGAGTAAAAAGTGATTGAATCGAGATAAAGTCGAGGGTAGAAAATATGTCCACTACTGTCTTTGATTCTGTATTGTTCTGAGTTGCCTTAAATGGACAGCAGAATTCCCATACAGTAGTCCCATACAGTAATAGCCAAATCCAGTATGGTATTACTGTATGATGATGGGAATTCTTCTGTCCATTAAAGGACAACTAAAGCCTCAAAACAATACAGAATCAGAAGGCAACATAAGATACCATCCTCCTTCGATTCTGTATTATATTGAGGCATAGTTAGTTGCCTTTAAATGGACAGGGGTAATCTATACAGTGACACCACCAAACATTGAAGTGGGACAGTGAGTCTTGTCAGGTATATATTTCCCTTGCAAACCATCTGCAAGCATTGTATCCATCAGATAAAACCCTCTCACTAGACACCTAATGAGACTTACTGTTATTACAGATTCAGCTGCCTCTCGCTCTCAATCAGTCTGCCGCACACAGTACCGGTACCGATCTGCCCGGCAGCCGGCTGACGTCATAATCGGCACTAGGCAGTAAGAGACAGGGAATAGTGACGCCAGCCATCAGATCGGGGGAATTTTCTGCTTGACTCGAGTATAAGCCGAGTTATTTTAAAGCCTGAAAACCTCGGCTATTTACATAGAATGCCTGGTTTTTGCTTTTGCCAAGAATTGCTCTATTTTGTTCTACTTCATTTATTTAAAATGAAATTCATTTGAACTTTCTGTCCCTTCTTGTAACTTCTTGTCTGTTGTTCCTTCATTGCCCAGTGTACACTCTGCTCAGCAGTGCACGGAATGCTCGGCATTTAGCACATGCCGTGATTGTCTGAAGAACTTTGAATGTGGTTGGTGCGGGAACTCTGACAATCCCACTGTGGGGAGGTAAGAGGTTTACACAGACCTTTTCTATTATAGCCTGTTCTGTTACATACAAAACACCTTACCTTCATATTATTGTTCTAGTGTTCATATAGAAATTCTATTAAAAGATAGAACATATACTGCACTGTACACACAATAATCGCCTGTTAGTATGTGTGGTTAAAATCCCATTTGTAAGGCAGCTGCTTTGTTATACTTGCCCTTAGAATGTTAGGGCCCTTTTTTTACTTATCTAATATATTCGTTGGCAGTACCTGAAAAGAATTGTCTGTATTGCCCCATGATGTGTTTATATGGGTGTCCACTAGGAAGTCCATTTGTTATGGGAACCAACGTAGTAATCAATGGCAGTCAATAACAGAGCTATATTAGCCCAATATGAATATATATGTGTGGGTTATTCCAACACCAGGGTCCAGATCTTTAGAGTTGCTGCTCTAAAGGACTCCGATGATGAGCATTATTTGGAAACAGTGATGGGTACAGTCGGGTATACAGGAAGGTGTGTTCCACCCTCCAGCGTTCCCCTTTAATATATATCAGGTTCATTTCATTATCCCTCCTGCAGCTTTGCACCATGTTATTCTATAACTGTGCCTATTAAAGGAATAGTGATGAAGGACTTGTTGCATTATTTTGTGTTTTTTCCTTAGGTGCTACTCTGGGGATTTCTCTGGTCTGCGTGGCTATTCCAGCTGTTCCGAAGCCCTTTCACTGGCTGGACTACGGCACCAATAGAACCGGCGCAATGGTCTTACTCCCTATGTCCTGTGTTGATGAATGCAGGCTAGAATGGCTACTGCCACCAGCATGCCACTGCAGGAATAAACTTGAATCCTACGAATGTCACTGTAACCGGGCTATACAGGGGAGTGGTGTGGCACACTGCAACCAAACGTATGCACAAATAGGGTTGTTTTAGCTTTGGTTAACCATAGGTGGAGTATATGGGTGTTAATGTATATAAAGGAGAACTAAAACTGTTAATAATGATCCCTCCACTGCAACCTCTCATGGCACGCCGATTGCTGTAAGATCTTTCTGCAGTGTGTGCATCCTCATTGGTTGCCAGCCCTGGGACCAGGAAGATGTAAAGGGCTGTAAGAGCATCAGCCAAAAGGTGCCTATACACTATACTTTACCTTCAGACGTTCCCCAACATTCGCATGTAATCCGAAAGACCCGCCTGACCATTCTTTTTTGCGATCACAAACGCACGAACATCAAGGTGATTGTTGCGGGATTGTCTGAATTATAGTGTATGGGCATCTTTATGGATCTGTTCCATGACAGATTGCCATGGGATTATCTTATTTTCTTTAGTTCTTTAAGAACTTCTTACATGTGCAGTTCAGGTGAACAAGTCGGGGAAGTTTACAGACAAACACCCCCCCCCCCCCCTTTCTGACCCAGGGCCTAACCAATCGGAACACACGCTTGCAAACATCGGAAGGGGTGGTGGGGTCTTGGGTAATACAGTTGTTTTTAAATTGCAGTGCACATGATCTGCTATAGTGCTTGGTGTAAGGCGTATTTCTATCTTCCAGGTGCTATAATGAATGTTCTCATGGAACGTGCAGTGGGCCTCCTTCCTACTCCTGTGTGTGTGACCTTGGGTGGACATCGGACTACGCAGTGTGAATGAAAGTCGAGTGGAATGCAACATGGATTTTGGCTGCCATTTTCACAGCACCTGCAAAAATGGCAGAGGGAGATGCGATTCCTGCGAAGGTGAGATGCTCAGTGGGGAAGGATGGGCTTTTTTTTAACGGGGGGTGCTCTTCACACTATATGCCTACATTTGTGCTCTTCTTTGGCTCAGATGGACCCAATGTGCAATCAGGGACGTAAGGTGTGTGCAATCAGGGACGTAAGGTGTCTGCAATCAGGCAAGTAAGGTGTCTGCAATCAGGCAAGTAAGGTGTCTGCAATCAGGCAAGTAAGGTGCCTGCATTCAGGGACATAGGGTGTCTGCATTCAAGAAGTAAGGTGTCTGCAATCAGGAAGTAACCTTCCAGAGACCCAACATTCTGTTACTGACACTTAAAGGGCATCTATAGTGAAAAAAACACATTGCCCCTTTGCAAAGTTAAATTCATGTACTCTGTGCTGCCTTAATCCTATATCTGTCACTGACTCTGTTTAACCACGGTGTCAGATCTATGTGCAGCATTCCCCCCTTCTCCCTCCCCTTACCTCCTCCATGTCTCAGCTCCGGCTAACCGACAAGCTTTTTATGTGCAGTTAGGAGTTAAAAGTTCAACATCCTGAAAAACACACCCACGCACAGTGGCCAATAGATAGAAAGCTGTCCTGGAGACACGGAAGAAGGAGATCAGTACAGTTTACGATCTCTCACTTTGTGACCCATCATCAATCAGTGAAAGCTATTAAGAAGGGGGGTCAAGTGCAGCCTTATATCTAACATCAAAGCTACCTCTCTCCCCCTGCTAATGCTGTTATCTCTATGTTTATTACAGAGCAGGGAGGGGGGATCACGTCACAGGGATTTGATTGACAGTCCAAGTAGGAGTAGAGGAATGCAATCACGTATTCTTCTAACTGGTGTATCTCAGGACAGAGAGGGAATCTAAAAAAAGTGAAGACACTCTGGGGGTTGGGGGGAATTATAGAACACATGGAAAGAAAGAAAAAAAAGTTAATTTTCCCACTATAGATGCCCTTTAAGATGTTATAGATTGGATATCGGACAAATAGTAATGGGCAAGTTAAAAAAAATAAATAAACCCAGTGTACATATCCTTTGAATTCCAGTGGAATAATAGACTGACTAATTTTTCCCCTGATCTGCATTTTTCTTTTTTACCAATAGGTGTCCATTGTACGTAACACTAAAATTTCCCTGAATCCAAGCACAGAAATAGATGTTTCATTAGTATATAAAGGCTTCCTGTACCCAATGCTGAGCGCAGGTTCTCCTCCAGAGCGTGTTTCTATATGGGTTCATATCCAGCGCTTCTATGTCATCGCTCGCATGGCACGCACCCCTGGAAGCCTTTCTAACCTGGTAAGTATTGATTCTTTAATTGTGATACTCTGACCACCCAGGCTGTACATTTTACACTCTGCATTTGATCACATAATTAATGGTCTTGGCCAATGAATGATTAGCAGGTAAGTTGACTAGACCGTCCGATATTAGTCTGATTTTACAGTTAAACTACCAGTCGGCTTAGTATCTGGAAAACATTTGGCTAACCTTACTGCTACTCATTGAAGAGATGTAAGGAAACAAATGAAAGAACCAATTATCCTGTAAGTCTCTCTTTATGTTCACTCCCACATTATTTGTCCTGCAATGTCTCTTGACCGTTAATCGCTTTCTAATCCCACTTTGGCTCATCGTTCACACCTTCCTCTCTTTGTTACTTACTGCTTATCATGAATAAATAATTCCTCTTCAGGAAGAGGTTGGGCGCTGGTCTGCCCACCAAGAAAAAGAAGAACGTCGCCTGCAGAGAAACAGCGGAGAACATCTGTTTCCCAACGCGGAGCGTGGCAGTCGATATGCAGTGCAGATTGAGGGTTATTTAAATAATACTGGGAACAATCACGCAAGTGAGCTGAGCCTGATGTGGGATCGCACTGGAGTCCACGGAGGCAGTGTAAGCGCTTGTATTAGACAATATGAGTTTGGGTAAAGCTGCTTAGGCTTATCTGTGCACTAGTCCCACTTTGTTGTCTCTTTCTCTCCTGATAATCTTTCTCTGACTTTTTTTATCTTTTACGATTTTTATTTTTTCATATTAATTCCATCTCTATGGTTTTCATTATTATTTCTCTTTCATGGGATTAGTAAGACACATGGTTATGTGTAAGGTTATAGTTAGTACCTTGTTTTAAAGGGCAAGTTATTTATTTATTTCTGGCAGAGATTGTTGCCTCCTTACCCATGCTTGGTGAGCTTTAAGGAACTTGAGCATGTGCAGAGGAGGCAGCAGGTGAAACAAGCAGTCATTCATTGGTTGTGATGTCAGCAGTCACAGCCTTGATTGACTGCATAGAGGGAGGGGCCAGTTTAGAATGGAGACAATAATTATCCTTAAATATCTTGTTGGTAATACATCTAATAATGTGAATATGTTGGTTGGAATTAGGGGCGGGTAACTGACAAATATTCATTTTTTTTAAGTGTGGACTTACCCTTTAACATTATTGTGCTATTTATTGGTTCACATTTATAGACTGTTCACCTTCTGCCAGTATCAGTCTTGTAAAAAAGCTGATCAAATTGTGTTGAATAAGTTTGTCAGTCTTTCTTTTCTGTGTAGGCTCAGTCCCCCATGCCAGTTATGAGGTCGGGCCCTGACACACACCCCTCTCCCCTGCTGCAAGGAAGTTACCGCTATTGTGGCTTTTTAACTAAAGGTGCGCATGATCAGCTGTACCAGACCAACGGTAGATTTCAACAGCTGACAGTGGTAACTTCCCATGAAGATTGCAGGCCCTGTTAAGGTGGCCATACACATGCAATTTGAACAGCATGTGTACTGACAGATCACATGGGTATCTGTCGGCACACATACTGTGGGAACCGCATACCCCTAACCGTCCGATATGCAGTATGGGGGTCGGTCGGTCGTGTGGCCATACACGGTACGATCGTATCGGCTCCCCAATAACGATCGACGACTACGGCCGTAGTTTGGCTTTGAACCGGTTAGCACATTAGTTCTTAGTGATATTTGCTGATTGGTGTTTTTTTTCTCTCTTTAATTTGATATGTTTCTATTCTAGGAAATCTCTTTTCTTTTCCTGGAGCCCTACCGATCTGATAACTGCTCAGGATACCCATCCTGCTTGGCTTGTTTAGCAGATCAAGGATGTGGATGGTGTCCTCAGAGCCTTAAATGCTATCATCGGCTGGCTGGCGAAGGGGCGGAGTTCTGTAAAGAAACCCCTCTCATCTTATCACCTAACAACTGCCAGCTGTGTGAGGAATACCGTGAATGTGAGGCCTGTGCTAAGGTACATCTTGCTTGTGACAGGGAACTGGAAACCGTCACAGAGCACAGTCAAATTTGTAATTACTGCTGTTTGTGTTTCCAGGATCCATATTGTGAGTGGCAGACACTCAGTAGTAAGAAGGGAGATCCCCTGTGCAGCCGGAGAGGCCGAATGCGCAATTCTATCCGATCCCCAGACGCCTGTCCTAAGGCCTGTAACCAGTAAGTGTGTATGCAGCCCTATAGAAACAACATTCCTATAAATGGTTAACCTGTTCCCATCATAACCAAGAATCTATTGTGTAATGCTCAGTCCCATATTAAACAGAGGATCCCTAAGGCTGAGACCACACTATGCCGCACGTAAAACTGCCATCCATGCAGTAGTACGCAGCGCATGCAATCCACAAAATGGATCAATGCGCATGCAATGTATCCTCCCACATTGACATGCATTCCTGCAGGTTCTCATGTGAGAAAACGTGGCAGAGGTTGCTAGAGGATAAAAGATCTGTGCAGATCTGCCTTTTTTTCTCAATATAATAGATGGGCTATATGATTTATCTGTTAATGTTTGTATGAATTATGTTGATGAATTGATTGGAAAAGAAATAATATAGAAGAAATGAAAATAGTTATAAGGGACATTTATTTCACCTTTAAATTCTCTGCTCTCCAGTTTTTACTCTAAGCTCTCTGACCTGGGTGAATGTAGGTAACGCAATATGTATCTCACACAATTTTATTTCATATCGGCACGGACACAGCTGATAAACATTCCTGCTCTCCCCTTTTTACTTTATATCTACGGAAACCCTAGGAAAAGTAATGTTCATTAGTTTTACCTTTCATTCATTCTCTATTGCAGCCGTCTGAGTTGTGCCGAGTGTCTCTCCAACTCCAGTCACTGTGCCTGGTGCCAGTCAACAGGAAAATGTTTCTATTTTGCAGCATATCTGGCAAAGTATCCGTACGGCGACTGTCGGGACTGGTATGACAGGTAGGTGTGGGGTTTGTTTGAATGGGGCTGTTTCTGTACAATCTGACTTGTTGCTGTATCTATGTGCTGTTCTCTTTTTTTTTCCATTAAAGGATATCTTTACTCTTCAAAAATCTAATTTTCCCTTTACATATAGCAAGATCCCACTGCTCTCTAAAACATTTTTCAGATTTTAAATCCGAGTTGTAGATTCTGAGAAATCATCATTTGAAATCACAGCATTTACAGGGAAAGACCTGTCAGTCCAGAAGCAAAAATCATATGTGTCCCCTCCCTGAACTGGGATCTTCAGCTGCCAGACACCACAATTTCTGCAAAATTTAAACCCGCAGAGAAAAGAAAAAAGGAGGGAGGGAGTGGGAGATGTGTAAGCAGAGCAATGTCCATGCTGAGGCTGTGCAGAACTTATTGTAGTGTCGCAGACACTACAAGAAGGCAGTGAGGGAGGGTGGGGCTATTAGGATCACTTACTAAACATTAATAATTTAATGACAAAGCAAGCACAGATAAATATGGGAGTATCACCATTTTACTTCTCTCATATTGTACCGTATATACTCGAATACAAGTCGATCCGAGTATAAGTCGAGGTACATATTTTTACCTAAAAAATGAGTAAAAAGTGATTGACTCGAGTATAAGTCGAGGGTAGAAAATATGTCCACTACTGTCTTCTGATTCTGTATTGTTCTGAGTTGCCCTTTAAATGGACAGCAGAATTCCCATACAGTAGTCCCATACAGTAATAGCCAAATCCAGTATGGTTATTACTGTATGGGACTACTGTATGGGAATTCTTCTGTCCATTTAAAGGACAACTAAAGCCTCAAAACAATACAGAATCAGAAGGCAACAATAGATACCATCCTCCTTCTGATTCTGTATTATATTGAGGCATTAGTTGCCCTTTAAATGGACAGGGGTAATCTCATACAGTGACCCACCAAACATCTGAAGTGGGACAGTGAGTCTTGTCAGGTATATCATTTCCCTTGCAAACCATCTGCAAGCATTGTATCCATCAGATAAAACCCTCTCACTAGACACCTAATGAGACTTACTGTTATTACAGTATTCAGCTGCCTCTGCCTCTCAATCAGTCTGCCGCACACTTAGTACCGGTACCGATCTGCCCGGCAGCCGGCTGACGTCACTAATCGGCACTAGGCAGTAAGAGACAGGCGCCAATAGTGACGCCAGCCATCAGATCGGGGGAATTTTCTGCTTGACTCGAGTATAAGCCGAGTTAATTTTTAAAGCCTGAAAACCTCGGCTATTTACATAGAATGCCTGGTTTTTTGCTTTTGCCCAAGAATTGCTCCTATTTTGTTCTACTTTCATTTATTTAAAATGAAATTCATTTGAACTTTCTGTTCCCTTCTTGTAACTTCTTGTCCTGTTGTTCCTTCATTGCCCAGTGTACACTCTGCTCAGCAGTGCACGGAATGCTCGGCATTTAGCACATGCCGTGATTGTCTGAAGAACTTTGAATGTGGTTGGTGCGGGAACTCTGACAATCCCACTGTGGGGAGGTAAGAGGTTTACACAGACCTTTTCTATTATAGCCTGTTCTGTTCTACATACAAACACCTTACAATTCATATTATTGTTCTAGTGTTCATATAGAATTTCTTATAAAAGATAGAACATATACTGCACTGTACACACAATAATCGCCTGTTAGTATGTGTGGTTAAAATCCCATTTGTAAGGCAGCTGCTTTGTTATACTTGCCCTTAGAATGTTAGGGCCCTTTTTTTACTTATCTAATTATATTCGTTGGCAGTACCTGAAAATGAATTGTCTGTATTGCCCCATGATGTGTTTTATATGGGTGTCCACTAGGAAAGTCCATTTGTTATGGGAACCAACGTAGTAATCAATGGCAGTCAATAAACTGAGCTATATTAGCCCAATATGAATATATATGTGTGGGTTATTCCAACACCAGGGTCCAGATCTTTAGACGTGCTGCTCTGTAAAGGACTCAGATGATGAGCATTCATTTGGAAACAGTGATGGGTAACAGTCGGGTATACAGGAAGGTGTGTTCCTACCCTCCAGCGTTCCCCTTTAAATATATCAGGTTCATTTCATTATCCTCCTCCTGCAGCTTTGCACCATGTTATTTCTATAACTGTGCCTATTAAAGGAATAGTGATGAATGGACTTGTTGCCATTATTTTGTTGTTTCTTTCCTTAGGTGCTACTCTGGGGATTTCTCTGGTCTGCGTGGCTATTCCAGCTGTTCCGAAGCCCTTTCACTGGCTGGACTTACGGCACCAATAGAACCGGCGCAATGGTCTTACTCCTCATGTCCTGATGTTGATGAATGCAGGCTAGATATGGCTACCTGCCACCAGCATGCCACTTGCAGGAATACACTTGAATCCTACGAATGTCACTGTAACCGTGGCTATACAGGGGATGGTGTGGCACACTGCAACCAAACGTATGCACAAATAGGGTTGTTTTAGCTTTGGTTAACCATAGGTGGGAGTTAATGGGTGTTAATGTATATAAAGGAGAACTAAAACTGTTAATAATGATCCCTCCACTGCAACCTCTCATGGCACGCCGATCTGCTGTAAGATCTTTCTGCAGTGTGTGCATCCTCATTGGTTGCCCAGCACTGGGACCAGGAAGATGTAAAGGGGCTGTAAGAGCATCAGCCAAAAGGTGCCTATACACTATACTTTACCTTCAGACGTTCCCCCAACATTCGCATGTAATCCGAAGACCCGCCTGACCCATTCTTTTTTGCGATCACAAACGCACGAACATCAAGGTGATTGTTGCGGGATTGTCTGAATTATAGTGTATGGGCATCTTTATGGATCTGTTCCATGACAGATTGCCATGGGATTATCTTTATTTTCCCTTTTAGTTCTTTAAGAACTTTTCCTTAATGTGCAGTTCAGGTGAACAAGTCTGGGGAAGTTTACAGACAAACACCCCCCCCCCCCCCCTTTCTGACCCAGGGCCTAACCAATCGGAACACACGCTCTGCAAACATCGGAAGGGGGTGGGGTCTTGGGTAATACAGTTGTTCTTTAAATTGCAGTGCACATGATCTGCTATAGTGCTTGGTGTAAGGCGTATTTCTATCTTTCCAGGTGCTATAATGAATGTTCTCATGGAACGTGCAGTGGGCCTCCTTCCTACTCCTGTGTGTGTGACCTTGGGTGGACATCGGACTACGCAGTCGTGAATGAAAGTCGAGTGGAATGCAACATGGATTGTGGCTGCCATTTTCACAGCACCTGCAAACATGGCAGAGGGAGATGCGATTCCTGCGAAGGTGAGATGCTCAGTGGGGAAGGATGGGCTTTTTTTTAACGGGGTGTCTCTTCACACTCATGCCTCACATTTGTGCTCTTCTTTGGCTTAGATTGGACCCAAGGGGAATATTGCCAGGAGTGTCAGCCTGGAAGTTTTGGAAATGCAATTCAGAAGCCTGGCTGCCAGGAGTGTACATGCAATAGGCACGGAACTGCCGAGCGCGGATACTGTGACAGAGAGACTGGGATGTGTTACTGCACTGATAACACCCAGGGGGATCATTGTGAGAAGTGCGCACCTGGATACTATGGGGACCCCAGGTATAGTGTGTGGGTCGGGTAACCCCTGGGTGACATTGTCTATATTACTTTATTTTGGATTTGTGAGTGCAGAATGAGAGGAGAAAGGGATTGTAGACAATAAACAAGGAAAGGCTCAGTGCAGGGGGACATAATGTTCTATAAACCAGTATTTGTTGTGTATGTGAGTGTGACAAGGTTGTGTATATTATGATTGTTTCCGTAGTGTTACTCACGGAATGTTGATTTCTAGGGTTTATATCTGTGATGCCAATGAGTACTTTTTTCCCCCTAGGGGCGGGGGTACATGTTACCTAGAGTGCCAGGGCCGCCAGTTTATCTCTAGTGTGTCAGACTCTGCTTTGGGATCTCCTGCTGGCTCGTACTGTCTGTGGGTGCTGGGAATATCTACACACACGGAACCTTGTCACCCGGATGTGGACTGTCCAAGACTGACCTTAACTCTGCAGCCTGATCTTAGGGTTAACTGCACGGTGAGCACTGTAGATTCATCATCTACTATAAAGAAATGTTGTGTGTTTGTGTCTTTTTGCCTCCTCTTTAACATTTTATTATTCTGATCACAGCACAGTTATGTATACGTGTTTGATGGTATTCCCGGATTCCTGGACACTGGCCTCTTGCAGTCAGATCGCAGCTTGCTTGGTGCATTTTGTGGCCAAGGGCGAGGAGCAGAACCGCTCACTGTAGAGGCCTCCACTGGTAAACTTCCTGACTTAATATTAATGTATCCTTTCTTCTGTGTTAGAGTGCAAGAAAGCAATTAAACTAGCTAAAATAGAAAATGAAATACGGATTGCCGAACAAAGCAAGTCCAACCCCAAGATGTTTTTTAAGTATATAAATGGTAAAAAGATGAGGACTGAGAATGTGGGACCATTAAATAATGGAGCTGAGGTGGTTGTAGAGGATGCCGAAAAGGCTAATCTGCTAAACCGTTTTTTTACATCGGTTTTTACTGTTGAGAATCCTTACAGTAGGGATTGTAACAATGTGCAGGGAGGAAATGAAGAGTCTTCTCATTGGATAACAGAGGATATGGTACGGAATCAATTAGACAAAGTTAATATCAATAAAGCGCCAGGACCAGATGGATTGCATCCTAGGATTTTAAAAGAGCTTAGTTCAGTTCTAGCAAGACCTGTGTCTCATCTTTTCAGATTCGCTTTTGTCTGGGGATGTGCCGCTGGAATGGAAAAAAGCTAATGTAATACCAATATTCAAAAAAGGTAGTCGTTCACAGCCTGGTAACTATAGACCTGTAAGCCTAACATCAGTGGTAGGGAAGGTGATGGAAACTTTGTTAAGGGATCATATCCTTGACTTTGTCTCCAGAGAGCATCTTATTAGTAGTAGTCAGCATGGATTTATGAGAAATAGATCATGCCAGACAAATTTAATTGGTTTTTATGAAGAAGTGAGTAAGAAGTTAGATTCAGGCACAGCTGTGGATGTGGTATATTTGGATTTTGCAAAAGCCTTTGATACTGTGCCACATAGGCGACTAATGTATAAACTGAGGACTGTTGGCCTTGAAGAAAACATTTGTTCATGGATAGAGAACTGGTTATTGGACCGCAAACAGAGAGTGGTGGTTAATGGAGCTACATCTATGTGGGCTAAAGTTCTAAGCGGAGTTCCTCAGGGTTCTGTACTGGGGCCGCTTCTGTTTAATCTGTTTATAAATGACTTAGAAGGGGGCATTGAGAGCAAGGTCTCTGTGTTTGCTGATGACACTAAATTATGCAGAGCTTTGGAAACTTCCAATGATGTGCAAGTGCTGCAAGCAGACCTAGATAGATTATCAAAATGGGCAGCAGAATGGCAGATGAGATTCAATGTTGATAAATGTAAGGTGATGCATTTGGGATTTAATAATCCCTGTGCCACCTACACCATAAATAACTCTGTGTTAAGTGCATCTGAAATGGAAAAAGATTTGGGGGTTCTGGTAGATAACAGACTTAGCTGTAGCAAACAATGCCAGGTAGCAACAGCTAGAGCTAGCAAGATATTGTCTTGTATAAAGAGGGGAATGGAATCAAGAGAGAAAAATATTATTCTCCCTCTTTACAAGGCACTGGTAAGGCCACATTTGGAATATGCGGTGCAGTTTTGGAATCCCATATACAAAAGGGACATCTTGGAAATTGAGGCAGTTCAGAGAAGGGCAACTAAATTAATAAGGGGAATGGAGGGGCTTGAATATGCAGGCAGATTAGACAAGTTAGGGCTGTTTACATTGGAGAAGCGGCGGTTGCGTGGGGACATGATAACCTTATACAAATATATTAATGGCCCATACAGTGAACTCTCTGGTGCATTGTTCACTAATAGGTCATATCAGAGGACTCGTGGACATCCTTTAAGGTTGGAAGAAAAGAAGTTTCATCTTCAGGTTAGGAGAGGTTTTCCTTACAGTGAGAACGGTGTGAAACACGTGGAACTGTCTTCCAGCAGAGGGTGGTGAATGGCAAGTTCATGAATAACTTTAAAAAAGCCTGATAAGTTTCTAAAACTAAAAATATTGAGAATTACTGGTATTAATGAATATAGATCTGGTTGATCCAGGATACTTTCCGATTGCCGTTTGGATCAGGAAGGAATTTTTCCCCCCTTTTTTTAGCGGGGGTTTTTTGCCTTCCTCTGGATCAACTGTTAGGTAGGGTTAAAAAAAAAAAAAAAAAAAGTGAATAGGTTGGACTTGATGGACGAATGTCTTTATTCAACCTTAATTACTATGTTACTATGTTACTACTATGTTACTATGTGTTCTGAACTGGGTCCTTCTAAGATATCCATGTTCCTTTCTTCCAGGGATACTTGTAGTGTAATTACGAGCCACAACACTGAACCTGCAGGTTTTAATGCACATATAAAGTGCACCTCTGTTATCCCCATGCGGCCCTAATCAAGTGTGTCAAGGACATAGATGTGTCTGCCGGAATCCGCTGTCTGGCCCAAACTGCCAACGTTGGTGGTCCCAAAAATGCTCATCAGAAATGGACAAGGTGTCTGCAATCAGGCAAGTAAGGTGCTGCAATCAGGCAAGTAAGGTTGTCTGCAATCAGGAAGTAAGGTGTTGCAATCAGAAGGTTTCTGCAATCAGGCAAGGAAGTGTCTGCAATCAAGCAAGTAAGGTGTCTGCAATCAGGTACATAAGGTGTCTGCAATCAGGGACGTAAAGTGTCTGCAATCAGGCAAGTAAGGTGTCGGCAATCAGGCAAGTATGGTATTTGCAATCAAGCAGTAAGGTGTCTGCATCAGGCAAGTAAGGTTGTCTGCAATCAGGCAAGTAAGGTGTCTGCAATCAGGCAAGTAAGGTGTCTGCAATCAGGCAAGTATGCCTGATTCTATTTAAGTATGCCCGCTTCTTTTAATCTATTTATAATGATTTGGAAGTGGGTATTGTCAGCAAGGTTTCTGTGTTTGCTGACGACCACAAAACTTTGTCGACATTAAAAACTTCAGAGTATGTGCAATCGTTGCAAGGGGATCAGATAGATTATCAATTGGGCTGCTAAGTGGCAGAGAAATTCAATGTTGATAAATGTAAGGTGATGCATTGTGGACTTAAAAATACTTGTGCTACTTATACTATAATGGCTCTGTGTTAAGTGAATCCCTGTTGGAAAGGGATCTTGGAGTTTTGGTGGATAACAAACTTAAAGGTAGCAAAGCAGTGCCAGGTCGCAAACAGCCAGAGCCAGCATGGTATTGTCTTGTATAAAAGAGAGGTATGGATTCAAGGAGGAAAATGTATTCTCCCTCTTTACAAAGCATTGGTAAGGCCTCATCTGGAATATGCAGTGCAATTTTGGAATCCTGTGTACAAAAGGACATCTTGGAAATGGAAAGGGTTCAGAGAAGGGCAACTAAACTTAAAAGGGGATTGGGGGGAGCTTGAATATGAAGAGGACTGGAAAAGTTACAATTATGTACGCTGGGAAAAGGCGCTTGCGTGGGGATATATTACTGTTATAATACATTAACGGGCATACAAATAAACTATTGGGCATTGTTCACCATAGAACATGTCAAAGGACCGAGGACATCCTTAAGACTTGAACGAAAAAGGTTTAGGCTTCAAGCTCGGAAAGGTTTTCACTGTGAGAACGGTAAAGCTATGGAAACGTCTTCAGTGGACGTGGTAATGGCAGGTTCATTGGTCAGTTTCAAAAAAAGCTGGATGAGTTTCTGCAAACAAGGAATGTTGCAAGTACTGGTATTGATACTAAAGTAGAGTGATCCAGGGAACATTTCCGATTGCCACTTGGAGTCAGGAAGGAATTTTTTCCCTTCATAAATTTGGTGGGGTTTTTTTGCCTTCCTCTGGATCAACAGTTAGGCAGAATGAGGATATTGCTAGATGGGTGGACTGGATGGACGTATGTCTTTATTCAACCTCAAATACTATACTATCTATACGAGGTATCTGCTCAGCAAGTAAGTGTCTGCAATCAAGCAAGTAAGGTGTCGTCAATCAGGGCAGGGACGTAAGGTGTCTGCAATCAGGGATAAGGTTTCTGCATTCAGGAAGTAAGGTGTCTGCATTCAGGAAGTAAGGTGTCTGCATTCAGAAGTAAGGTGTCTGCATTCAGGAAGTAATGTATCTGCATCAGGGGTAAGGTGTCTGCAATCAGGCAAGTAAGGTGTCTGCAATCAGGGACGTAAGGTAGTCTGCAATCAGGCAAGTATGGTATCTGCAATAAGCAAGTAAGGTGTCTGCATTCAGGGAAGTAAGGTATCTGCAATCAAGCAAGGTTCGAATCATGGACGTAGGTGTCTGCAATCAGGGACGTAAGGTGTCTGCATCAGGGACGTAAGGTGTCTGCCAATCAGGACTAAGGTGTCTGCAATCAGGGACCGTAAGGTGTCTGCAATCAGGACGTAAGGTGTCTGCAATCAGGGATGGTCGCAATCAGTGCTAAGGTGTCTGCCAATCAGGGACGTAAGGTTTCTGCAATCAGGGACGTAAGGTGTCTGCACAGCTCAAGGCAAGTTATGTGTCTGCAATCAGCAAGTTATGTGTCTGCATTCAGGGAAGTGTAAGGTATCTGCAATCAAGCAAGGTGTCTGCATCAGGGACGTAAGGTGTCTGCTAATCAGGACGTAAGATGTCTGCAAATCAGGGACGTAAGGTGTCTGCAATCAGGCAAGTATGGTATCTGCAATCAAGCAAGTAATGTGTCTGCAATCAGGGAAGTAAGGTATCTGCAATCAGGGACGTAAGGGGTCTGCAATCAGGGGACTAAGGGCTGCAACAGGATACGGTGTGTGCAATCAGGACGTAGGTGTCGCATCAGGCAAGTAGGTGTCTTCTGCAATCAGGCAAGTAAGGTGTCTGCAATCAGGCAAGTAAGGTGTCTGCAATCAGGCAAGTAAGGTGTCTGCATTCAAGAAATAAGGTGTCTGCAATCAAGGAAGTAACCTTCCAGAGACCCAACATTCAGTTACTGACACTTAATTATAGAGAAGCTCTATTTCTACCTTGTTGCACCCTTTTCTTGACCATCCTCTATTTTTGACTGTAAGCTTTCCTGTCTGCTGTCAATAACAAGTCTTCTAACCGTTAATATCACTTATTTGCTTTTTCTGCAGATCCTGGGCTTTTTTGTTTGTATCCTGGTTATGCTGGGGAGGACTGCTCAATGCCTCTAGCAGGGAAGATTGTGTGGGAGATCTGATAGACCCTCAGCTAACAGCGGAAGAGACTCCTTCTATTTTTCAACAGCTGTGATCTCCAAAACCGTTCTGTGAGCACTTATTTGACCTTTCTCTCCAGACACAGCAAGTCGCTTTCTGCACAGATTGGGAACACAATGGTTGAAGCGCCAGACAAACACTCTGGATGTTCGGGGTCTATCACTAAGAGACGGAGTGCTGGGAGTGTTTATAGGTAAGAACTTTAACATTGAATGTTTTTACAGCCCAAGTCAGTTTTGTCCTGTTTCTAATAATTTGTGCCCATTTTCATTAAAAGTAACCACTGCCTCTCCCCTAGATTGCTATCTCAGAACGACGCTGGACTCAAATGTTGGCTGGTACAGAGGGTGGGGGTCCTGGCCCAAGTTCACGTTACTTTCACGCAGCAGCCTACAATTCCATGCGCAACGGCATGTATGTGTTGGGTGGTCTTACTACCGCTGGGCATCAAGAGACTTCGGGGTGTTGAATCCACTACTCTCCAGTGGAGACTAGAAACGGTGAGTAGACTTTGCTGCTTTAAGTAAAAATACCCACAACCACCCATCTTTTGTAAAAACACACTGAACAGGCTTGTTCATAGCATTCCTTAAAGGGTAAGTGTGGACTCGAATTCTTCCAGACCAATAAGGGTTATAAAAGCCTTCCATCACACATCTCTAGATAAATTTGTGAGAAGTTATTGCTGGAAAGGTTCAGCATATTACTTCTGCTTGAACGCTTCCTATTTTCAGCCAGTGCCTAGCGTGTAGTCATGTGTGACCACCCTCACTGCATTAATAGGCTCCCCTTCTCAACTGTAAATTTATTCCCCAAGTGCTTTCTATTTTCCCCAGCATAAAGTCTTAACTGAGCAGCTTCCTCCCCCGGGGCAGAGGGGCGGGCTGAGGTCAGGTGATGTCACCAACCTACTGGAGGCAGAAAGTTTGAACATTCACCCCAATATATTCTCACAGGCTGAAGCCAGAGTGTATTGTCCCTCTTATAAAGGAAATACTGCAGGCTTCATTTAACCCTAACTTGTTTGGAGACCACAGTTTGCCCTTTTACTGAATCCTATTAATTCAAGATCCCTCTCGCCATATACTCCCCATCTCATCTTTGTGAGCTAGTCAAATAAGTGTTTTTGTATACTTTGATCGATATGTCATGAGATTATTCTTATAGCAAAGCAATCATAGACGGTGTTTTCAACACCTGAAAAAGAATTACATATTTACAGGAAGATTTAATAAAGTTCTTATCGTTAAAAATGGTGCTAATTTGCCCAACCAATCAGATCTTATTTAAGATTTTAAAGCTAACATCTGATTGGTTGGGGCAAAATTAGCACCATTTTAACGATAGGACTTTTATTGAATTACCCTGTAGTCAAGAAAGCATTAAACAGCCTGTCATCAATTAGTCAATTAATTAGTTGTATTTAACCTTTTCAGTAAACCGTGTTACCTATTTTCTAATTGTATTGATGTTTTTATACATTATCGAGAGGCATTGCGTAGTGAGCATCTATAGTTTCCAGAATGAAAATTCATTATACTTTTAAAGACAATTAGCAGAGAATCTTATGTTGAAAGTTGTTCCTGGTAGCTCATATATTTTTCTTTCCTTCCTTCCTATTTGGTGTGGCTTCCCTCTGTATGACAGGCCCACTATTGCCACCAGTGGCTGGTCACACGCTCACCTCTCGTCGTGGATCTTCTCTTCTCCTGATTGTGGTTTATTCCCCTGAGAATGCTTTAATAACAGAGTCATGGATACAGCATTGAGTTGGAGACCTGGAAGTCGGTCACCAGACTGGGACGCACCTACAGGTGAGATTGTTCTAACTATATTATTATGCTTTCCTGCTCTCCTGTACTTTTCAGGGCACATTTGTAAAATTAAAATGTTTGTCACCTTAAATATGAAAGTTCCTTCTCCTTGTATCCTAGTCTTTACGCTCATTCTACTGTATACCACGAGGGTACTGATGCTTTCTATGTTTTGGTGGGCAGCGGTTTCATGTTGAGGCGGTAACACCTTCTCCTGAACTTTAAAGTTTGTACTATCCAAATCTTACCTGGAGCCTTCTTGCCCCATCTCAGGGGAGAAAGGTAAACTTATAGGAAAGTTCTGGGCACTAATTTTTCTGCTTCTGTGTTTAATTAATAAAAGCATCTGAGACAGACTTGACATCTACATGTTATGTAGGCTGCGTGGTACTGACTACAGATCTGTCTGGGGTGGTGAAAAAGTCCACTGAATTATGTTGTCCATACACTGATGCATTCAATCATATAATAGATATTCATGCCACCATTCCCACAGTGTTTTCCAGCCTGCATTAAGGAATTAAACATTATTGGTCTACGTGGTTGTTGGAACATTATGGAGGTTGGCAGGTAAGTGATAGATAAGGAAGTTTAGACAGGCAATGAAAGATCTGATTGGTAGAGTAGTCTGACTAAATCTAATGGTAGAATAGAATAAGGAAGTTTTAGACAGGCAATGGAAGAGATCTGTTTGGTAGAGTAGTCTGACTAAATCTAATTGTTAGAATAAATAAGGAAGTTTAGAACAGGCAGTGGAAAGATCTGATTGGTAGAGTAGTCTGACTAATCTAATTGGTAGAATAGAATAAGGAGTTTAGACAGGCAGGGGAAAGATCTGATTGGTAGAGTAGTCTGACTAAATCTAATTGGTAGAATAAATAAGGAAGTTTAGACAGGCAATGGAAGAGATCTGATTGGTAGAGTAGTCTGACTAAATCTAATTGGTAGAATAAATAAGGAAGTTTAGACAGCAGTGGAAGAGATCTGATTGGTAAGAGTAGTCTGACTAAATCGAATTGGTAGAATAGAATAAGGAAGTTTAGGTGTTTAGAGGGAAACTAGTAGAGGTCCCCATTGACCTTGATCATTAAATGGATGTTTCCATTTCACAGAAATATTAGGGGATTGATTCCCTTTAGCATTTGCCAATATCTTTTTCCACTATTTGTTTACAGTAAACTTTTGTTTTACACTGACATAAGCACCGTTTGCTTTCCCTTCTCTATTTCAATGTTCTATTTCCCATATTTTAGACTATCTACATCTTGCACACAGTAATGATTTACCCTTGTATTTTTGTGTTATGTTAGCCTTTGTCCCACTTCTTCCATGTTGCTGCCATCCTGAGAGACACCATGACATTGTTGGGGGTCGTACTGAGGCAGAAGAATACAGCAACCATATTATGTTCTATCAGATCCACTCAATTCCTGGATTCGACCCAATCGCACTGGTGAGTGCAGTAAAACCATAACGAACTTCACTATTCGGATTTGGAATTTTAGAACACCGGAAAGGGTTAAAAACGCGTGGTTTCTTTTTCTCTCTCTTAATATGGTATTGGGACCCCTATGAACAAGTCAAATAGGACATGCTGTAGCTGTGATGGGCAGTCGCTTTACATCTCTGGGGCTTTAATGGAGTTGCACTAGGACTTATGGTGACCCTAACTGTACCATCGGACCCCTGCTTATTGTTCAACACCAATATCACCTGCGCGCAGATCGTGGGTACCTGTGTCTGGTGCCATCATAGTTGTGTGTCTGCTGATGCTCCAACGGTAACAGTCGCAGTGCCAATATATGAAACCATCCTTGGTTGTGGTAATACACTCAGAACATACATGTAAAAGGATTCAAACTCCCCTGGTTTTAGCATTAGCATTGCTTTTTTTATCCTGTTTGCGATAGGAGCGGTTGTCGCTGCCTGTTACCTCCTTTACCACCAAGCCACCTCAGCGGATGATTGCCGAAGACTGAAGACTTGCAGCAGTGTCTGGCCCAGCACCCACGCTCCATCAGTTCCCAGCTTTCATGGTAAGCGGATTTAGATTATTGTAAAACAAAAAAATCCCAGTGCATAGCAAATGGGTCTTCCTATTTTCTGTCTTAAGGATAGTGCACTGTAAAATCAAGTTATGTTCATTTGGAAGCTGCAGCTTTAAAAATACCGTTGCAATATTTATTTTTTCCCTATGCCCCTCCAGAGCCTAGCTTTGTGCCTTGGAAGTTGCTGACATCTTGTTACTGGTTTGCTGAATGTTAGGCTCCGCCCCTCTGAGATTTCCTCTGCTTTCTCCTGCTTAAGAGCCTCAGGACTCACGGAACTCACAGGCATTACTGTTTTGAGGCTCAAGCAGGAGATGCACGGAACTCACAGGCATTACTGTTTTAGGCTCAAGCAGGAAGTGCACGGAACTCACAGCATACTGTGAGTTCATTTAACAAGCATATGTAAATGTAAGGGACTCGGTGGGAAAGCTGGCCATGTGTTCATGTAAGGTGAAATACTGAATGTTAAACAAGAAAAAAAAAAAAAATTTTTTCTGCCCATCCAAAAGTGCTCACTTTATTAAGTTACTTGCTTTCTGTCGAACTGGTTTGGCTTTGTGTGGGCGTATATGATGTTCGCAAAAGTCCGCCCCGCTACTGGTATATGGACAGAGCACAAAATGAAAGAAGAAAGATGTGCTTGCCCAGGATTAATGGCAGCCTATTGGCCTCACGGGTCTTCCTAGTTCTGTCTTAAAGGATGAGGCACGGTAAAATCAGTATGTTCATTTGGAAGCTGCAGCTTTAAAAATACCTTGTCCCTCCAGAGCCTAGCTTGTGCCTTGGAAGTTGCTGACATCTTGTTACTGTTTGCTGAATGTTAAGCTCCACCCCTCTGAGATTCCTCTGTCTTTCTCTTGCTTGAGCCTCAAACAGTGATGCTTGTGAGTTCCGTGCACGTGCACGAAACTCACAGGCATTTTTTTGAGGCTCAAGCAGAGAGTGCACAGAACTCACAGGCATTACTGTTTGGGCTCAAGCAAGAGTGCACGGAACTCACAGCATTACTGTTGAGACTCAAGCAGGAAGTGCACGGAACTCACAGGCATTACTTTTTGAGGCTCAGGCAGGAAAAGCGAGGAATCCAGAGGGGCGGACTTAACATTCAGCAACCAGTAACAAATGTCGCAACTTTCAAGGCACAAGTTAGGCTCTGGAGGGACATAGGTAAAAAAAAAAAATATGGCAACGTATTTTAAAGCTTCAGCTTCAAATGAACATAACTTGATTTTACAGTGCACTTATCCTTTAAAGAGCCGTTATTGCTCTGTACATAGCTTGCAGCAGTTGCGCAACACAGTTTTTGCGTACTGCCGCAACCCGCCTAAGTTAGGTCTTAAAGTCACGCGTCGACCTTGGTACATGGTACATAGCCCTGTATATGTTTCTAAAACATACTTGAAGCCACCACTGCAGATGCAAAGAATCCAGGTACTAAACTAACAAAAATAGGAAGATAGCCTTCCCAAGTACCCCTAAAAAGCACTCGCACACTTGATATCTTTGATAAATATTTTTGTTTAGTTTAGTATTGTATTTTTGACACCTAGCACCACCCAAAGGTTATTTGGGTAACCCATATCCGGTAAAAAGAACACAGGGAGCACCTATATCAGGTATATTTTAAAGATCCAGGTAAATTTGAAACTTTACTTTTGCTAGGAACAGAATAATAAAAAAAATGTTGGTAAAAAGAAAGCTGTATGCAATTCCTTGGCTGGTAAATAAACTTCAGGGTAACAAACACCTTTCCTAGTCTTATTAGGAACTTCCATATCGGTGTGGAGACATCTGTATAGAAAATACTCTATATACTCTGTATAGAAAACTATATACTCTGTATAGAAAACACTATATCTCTTTATATAAAAATACTCTATATACTCTTTATAGAAAATACTCTATATACTCTGTATAGAAAATACTCTATATACTCGTATAGAAAACACTCTATATACTCTGTATAGAAAATACTCTATATACTCTGTATAGAAAACACTATATACTCTTATATATAAATACTCTATATACTATCTTGTATAGAAAATACTCTATATACTCTGTATAGAAAATACTCTATACTCTGTATAAAATACTCTGTATACTCTGTATAGAAAATACTCTATATACTCTGTATAGAAAATACTCTGCATAGAGATGGTAAATACTAAGGTCAGGGGCATGGCTCTTTGATGATCATGGGTTTATGTGCATAACACATACATGGGGATTAGGTAAATTAACTGTTGCAGGTTAATGTTTCTGAACAAAGCCAGTAATTCAGAGTTATTCTTCTCTTCACACGGGTGCCCCTCGCGTAAAGGGTGCCCTACCTGTCCCGAGGGAGCCTGTATTGGCAATGATGGCAGCTGCACATCTGAGAACGACGCGGATTAACCAGCGTGAAATTTCTCCTGGCCAGTACTGCTCTGAAATTCATGGCGGCATCAGACTGCCACAAATGTACGGCTTCAGGGAAGTGCATGTGGACACGGCTGATTTAAACGCACAGGTGGGGATCAGTGTGACATTTCCTTAGTGCTGTGTTTAGGAGAATAGTTCTCTATGGTCACCTTCCTCTGTGGTCTCTGTTTACTCCCTAAGAGAGACACGGCGTATCCTCAGTGTGCAGCCCACATACGATTGGACGTGCTTCAGCCATTCTCTGCTTAATGTGTCTCCAATGCCAGTGAATCCTCTCCTCCGCTTCCTTGTCCAACCCCATGTCACAACCACTCCATTGCCACAATGTCTGAGTTCCAAGTGAGCTGACGGTGGTTGGCGCACGTGTGTTTGGAGTGTGGCGCTCAGCCAGGTACTGCCATGATGTGTGTACTCCACTGAATGCAGATCAGGGCATAGGCGTAATAGACCCACCCTCCCCCTTCTTGGTTTGATGACATCACAACATTCGGAACAGTATGATGATTAGGACCACTTGAGGGAGCAAGAGGAAGTCTTTTAGTGGTAGTGTGTAAACTCTGTAAGCCCAAAAATATAAATATGGCTCACTGAAGGGCCTGATGCCAATAAATGAACAAATTGTAATTGTCTTTCTTGCTGGGGATTTCTAGTTGTTAGTAGTGCTACTGTAAATAAATTTTTACTCAACATGAAACATTTATTTTATGGTTTGATAACTTGCAGAGAGACAGCCTAGAGGACTGTGTTTTCTAGTAGGTTACATAAAAGGGGCTAGGGTGTGGCTGCTGGATCTGTCAGATATATTTCCAATCATTATAATTCCACTACCCCAACTTAAATTGCAGAGACTTTCCTAAATAGGAGGGTTTGTGGCTAAGTGACACACATTGTCTTTTTGTATATTCATGAATTTTAAATCTCCAGTATTATCCCAATTGTCCCTGTCTGTGCAGTGTATGAGCCCCACCTTCCTGCCCCATCGCGCTGCGCTGCCGAGCCTGTGGTCGCGTCCTCAGTGGTAAGCAGAGGCGTTCCCTCATCCTGTCCCCATCACACCCACTGTGCCGCCCTGCAGTCCAGCATCCTCGCTGGGCTGGTGTGCTCGCCGTAATGGCAACGGAGACGGGGAATGTCTGGGTGGACTGAGCGGACCTACAGAAGGTAATGCCAGGTGACACACAGGTTACAGATTAAATATAAAATATTATATAGATATACTGGTTATTTCCGCCTTGCATGCCCCATTGTTGGTAAAGGAATAGTTCATTGCCAAATGAACTTTTCCTATATGTATGTGATTGAAGACCGGGAGGTTAAGGAGCTTTGTCTTACCTTCCGTTCTTTAATCAAAGCCTGTGGAGCCAGGACAAAGACAGAACAAACTTACCTTTGGCGCGATCCACAATAGCAGAGATAAAATCTCCAAATGCTTCCTGGTTCTAATCCACTATAACACTGCATTATACTTCTCGAGTGAACTAACTTTAAGCACTATTGCCCATTTTCAAATAATTGGGTCAGTATTGTTTCTATCTTACTACCTTTGAAATGTTTCGCATGTTAAGGGAAATACAACAATACATTAGTGAGAGCAGCTTTCTACTTTCATTTAACAAGCATCTCCTCCACTCTAGATAGAGACATTGATCTCATTGGAAAGCTGGTTTCTGACCACCATGATCTCGGGTGTCTCCCCAGAGACAGATATCATAGCGTGTGATTTTGTTCTGCTTGTAGAATTGTTTTAGGTTTCTTCCCTGTGTGTAAACACTTATCTCTGGTTTGTGTCTATGTGGAGCAATGTACTTCCACTTATTCTGACTGGTCTTCATGTCCTGTCCCCCAGAATGAGTGTCTGAATGATCATCATGACTGCAATGAGACCAGAATTGCAGCGATCTACCTAAAGGATTCAAGTGCACATGCAAGAAGGGTTACACCCTGCACAAGTGAGTATGACAGCAATGCGGATGGATTCTTTACCTTGTTAACCTTGTATCCAGCCTAGTGATCACTATATGTCCTTTGTTATAATATAGTTTTCAATTACCGATCAATACAAATTCCCCTTCTATTTTTCCCTTGCAGTGTGACGGGTCTGTGCACCCTGTGTGTGATCATGGTTGTGTGAAAGGGACTGTTGTGGAGCCAAATCGATGCCGATGTGACTTTGGTTACGTGGGTGAAAACTGCTCTGTGCTGTGCTGCCTGCAACAAACACAGCAACTGTTAGGACTGGGACCCGAGGACAGGTGAGGAATGTCGTAACAATACAATGGTAAAGAAACCAATTGGACAGGAAGCGTTCATAATCAAGCTAATGCACTAATACATTCTACTTCACATAGTCCACCCTTTTCTTATAGGGAACTCAATGTGAGAAATGCAAACCATTGTTTGTGGGTTCAGCAGTAAATGCGGAACTTGCGATCGTGCCTGGATTTCTGTCGTGGAAACGCGAGGTTTGTCTTAGCCGGGAAGAGGATGAAATGGCGATGAGAGAACCGGAGAAATTTGCACGGGATGCCAAATCGGGTTTTTAGTATGTATGTATGTATTTTATTTCTTACATTATTTACTCAATTCACATCGGACCCTGCCCGAAGAGCTTACAATCTAATCACTTTATGTACACATAAACCTATCAGATTGTCTTTATGATTGTGGGGGAAAACGGATGCCGGGAGGAATCTCACCAAGTACGGGGAGACATACAAACTCAGGACCTCAGCGCTGCAAGGCATCAGTGCTAACCACTGAACCACTCTATACACTGCTGCTCCTATAACGGTGCCCTCGATATGGTCCACATAATTCTTTAGCTATGGGCGGTTACTGGAGGCTCTTTTTGGTGGTCAGTGTGGTTGGGGTCTGATTAAAGACCCCAACACAGCACTTGTATTAGTAAGAACTTTATCTATGGATAGAATATGTGTTGGGGGGGGATCATACATTGGTATCTATGATTTAGCTCCAGATAGTCAGAATTAAATCGAGTGAGCTCCCCGTGCATTCTAAACCAGCTGTAATTACGGACAGTTGGTCCAATGCTCTTATCATCAAACCATGGGAAAACATTGTACAAATGTCACCTTATTGTAACCTAGAGAAGGTCCATGTATTTCCCAATCTTTGGACAATAAATGTATCTTTCTCACCTGCCAGATGTTTATAATCTTACATTTCTTTGTAGGTGTATTTTTAGTCTAGTTACATTATTTTGGCTTTACGCACAGGGTCATTGGAATAACATGTATGGGCTATATTATGTGTTTTAGCCTGAACATAATGCCTTTCTCTACGTTTATATGTTACTGTGTTCTCTGTCTGTGCCCCTCACAATGGTCCCTTCTGTCTAGGTCTCCGCTGGGTGACCCAAGGACCCACCGAGGATACAGCGATCTGTGTCAACTGCAGAACAACAGCTGTGGGGAGAATGTGATCAGTGCCTGCCAGGTTACTTCCTCCTGGACAACGATGCACAAGTAAGTTGCCATTCATTGTATGCAGCAAAGTAGGCAATTGAAATTCTGATTGTATGGCTGGCATGATATTTCGGTTGATTGAGTCCAAAATTTGGGCAGACATTTTTGATGTGACATACATCCCTCATGCAAATGTTTGTCACCATCAGATTCATGGATCTGGCAATAAATTTCAGAAAATTGTGCCTCGTTTAAAGGCATGGGATCAGTCTCACTGGCAGCCTTGCCATCATTTGATCGGTAATCTGTCAGTCTGAACTATGACTCCTTATAACCAGCAGAAAAACTTCTGTCTGAATTTGCCAAATTCCTTAGGCTGGTTAGTGAGTACACAATCAAAGATTCACTCTGATGACAGACGGTTCCTTTGAAGCTTTAAGGTGGGTACACACAGAGACTTTGGGTTTATTCAATAAAGTTTCTTATCGTTAAAAATGGTGCTAATTTTGCCCCAACCAATCAGATGTTAGCTTCAAATTTTAAATAAGATTTATTGGTTGGGCAAAATTAGCACCATTTTAAAAGATAAAACATTATTTGAATCTTCCCTGTTTATGCCCGACTGAGCGTTCCCTACTAGCGAGTGCTCGGATGGGACAAATGACTGTCTGCTGTGGCAATAGTGTCCGTGCTGACTATTGCCGTCCCATAGTGAATTGCACGATCGCCAGTGATTTACCAACATGTCCAATGGCCTGTTCATGTGTACCCAGCCTAAGACAGCTGGTATTTCCATGTATTAACGGTCGGCCTGAAAACCCACCTTATTTGATTTTGCTCCAGTTGAAACTGAATATTATTGATGTGGGTTTAAATGAAAAGTAACTTAATATCTATTGGGTGTTCTTTCTTCATTCCCCTCTATTATTTTCACTCGTGGTGTTTGAGTGGTTCTATAGCGGTTTGATGTTATTATTAACCAGGCCAGAACAGCTCATTTATCACTATCTGTTGTTTTGTTTCCTATTTACCTCTAATTTACATATGGGGGTTTTGTCTTTCCCAGATGCCAGTGTAATGGGCACGCAATACCTGTAATGAGGTAGATGGCACAAACTGTCCCTGCAGCAACAACACAGAGACAGGAAATTGCCAGAAACAGTCCCCAGAGTGAAAAGAAGACTGTTACAGACTACCAGGTACGTTAATGGAGAGACTGGACTGATACAGGTATCATACACAGTAAAATAATTAGATACATTACCCTGTTACTGTAATCATTAAACAACTTGTCGCCCCATTCATAACAGTTGGTCAGTAAAACACTGTCTAAAATGAGAGTGACCAAATACATATACTTTATCTAAACTGCCTTTAGATGGAGCTGGAATGTCTCTTAAAGACCAAGACAAGAAGTGAACTATTCAGTGCTGTATATTACCAATAAATCATGAAAACCAACAAAGAAAAAATACATCATGGCATCTCAGTACTAACTAGAGCAAGGCTTTTATTTATGGGAGCTGACCCGCTAAATAAAGTGATCCAAGTGCAATTCATTGTGAAAAATAAGTGTACATAAATAAATAAAACACACCAACTCTGATGTAGGGCTCCAACGCAGATTAAATCCATAATTGATAGAATAGAATGAAATAGGATACTTGGACCAGGTGCTACTTAAAATAGTAGGATTGTGGGCTTCTGAAGCTGCGGAAGAAGCCCACGATTGTTGGAGCAAAACGTGTCCAGTTTTTTGGGTCCATCCGGACATTAATATGTGACTTGCAGGCACCTTAAGTATACCCTCATATTGTTCCCTCTTGTGCACTTGCATTATGTATATACACGTATATACTCGAGTATAAACCAAGTTTTTCAGGCTGTAAAATCAGCCTGAAAACTTGGACTCGGTTTACTCGATGTCACTACTTACTTTAGCATCCGGCAGCCGCACGATCATTCCCTGTAGTGACGTCAGCCGGCGCGCCAGTACAGGGAATGAGCGAGCGGATGCCGGAATGGAGAGGACGCCGGAATGCTTACCTGATCGCGGCTGCCGGAATGCTGACTTCATGCTGGCACACAGGCACAAGTCCCAAAGGAAGCCCCGTTACTGGATGGAGGAGAGCCCACAGGTACAAACTGAACTGTGGGTGGGAGGGTGAGGGTGTCATTCAAGTTTTTGGAAAGTACAACTCCAGCATACTTTATTAGCTGGGAGTTGTAGTTTCCAAACATCTTGAATGCCATGTTTCTACCCTGGTTTATACTCGAGTCAACAACTTTTATTAGATTTTTAGGTGAAATTGGGTACCTTGGTTTTATACTCGAGTATATACGGTACCCTCATGTGAGACCGACTCTTCTTATTTGTTCCCCCTCACGACAATCGCTTAGTGTGGCCTTAGCCCAACTATTCTAGCCTACCCATGAATCCTACAGTTGACCCAGAGAAAGACAAAAAAAGAAAAAGAAACACCACTTTCTACCTTCATGGAATGTATTTAAACCCATGAGGGCTATTTTTACATTACATTATTTTCTGGTTTTTTTTCAGTGTGCTAAATGCAAAGATTCATTTCACGAATCCAGTGAATGGACGTCAGTGTTACAGGCTAATGACCGTAGAGCAGGAATACTGTTTCGACCCCACTCACAGAGTACTGCTTTCATGAGCCCAACATCCAGAACCTTCCATACGGACACACTGTCTTCTTTGGTCCAGGCCTAAGTTCACCAACGTAGATATCAGGGTCACGGTTGATTGTGACCTTTGGTTGCGTTGATGTGTTCGTTCCACCCTCTTATGAGACTTTCGCTGTTGATGTGGATTCGATAACAGGTGTTCATAGTGTTCGTGTGCATCATAGCCAGTCGAATTTGATGGGCATGGGGGACCAAACCCCTTACAGCTTCTGGCAATGGGAGCTTGGGACCGTGTCGGGAAAGATCCAGTGGCTTCGTGAGGAACGTCCACGGTGTTGATAACATACACTAACCGTGAGCAATCAGCAGACTGTTCGATTGTACGAGGAGTCAGGACCGTGTGTTATTACGTTACCCTCATGAGCTGCCACACTGAAATCCAGTCGCTTCTATCTCTGCTGCTTGGAACTCAACCAATGGTGTCAGGGAGTCCCAAGGCCTACTGTTTTTCCGTCAAGACCAAGCGCACATGTGATCTCTTTGTTTCTTTTTCTGTCTTCTTCAGCTGTTTTTTCCTGTTCTGTCAGCCTGGTTTTTGCTTTGGAAGGTCAAGCAGTGGCTGGACGTGCGCAGAGAACAGAGGCGCCCCTGCAGGAGATGAGCAAAATGGCAAGCAGGCCTTTGCAAAACTTACTGTCTGATTTCCAACCAGAGGTGAACCATTAAGGGCTGCCTTCGGGGAGGGACCCGTTTACCTCCACTTCCTCACCATCACCACCACCATCATCACCATCATCATCGCTCTAAACCAAGAATGAAGTCCTATGATCCATCTGCTCCTCAGCCTCCATCTCTCCGCCATTCAGACCTTTCCTGTCCCAATTACTGGGCTAACACTTACTGCAATTTAGAGTGGGGCCCATCACACTGAACCCACGATGATGGAATGGCTGGAGTGGTCACACTACTCTTACAGCTACCTGGAGGTGCCCAAGCACCCAATCGCGCATGCTTAGGTTCAGCGTTGGTACGTTACGCCACAATCTGCAGGAATATACTGTGGCCCAAGCCATGTTGTCAGCAGCTCCAGAAAGGGACTCAGCAGTGAGAATTGACTAGCATGTCCCTTTAAAGACAATTAGAGGGGGATATGGTCTTGCATTTCAAAATGGACTGATACTGGAATTGTACAGAAACATAAGTACGCCAAATTCCACTCACCCAAACGGCGTATGCGCTAATTTTATGTGGAGGGGCCATTGTTTTTGGGGGGGTTTTTATGATGGATTAGTGCAATGATCCTTTTTTTTACTGAATATGGGATTGGGAGAATTCATTGGAACTTGAAAGACAGAACATCCCATTCTGTTATAAGGATTATATATAAGCAGCTGAACACTAAGGTATTTATGGAAATGCTGTTACAGAGCAGTGTTCCTGCTTAAATAAAATGCTCCATACGTTCTCTGAAATCAAATGTGGACTTGGTTCTGTGTGTTTATGGCAGTGCTGGACAGGATGTGGTTGTAACTTAAATGGGTCATTGGGGTAAAACTTAAAGAATGATCAATGCACATTTCAGGGCCCCATATAGTATATCACTTGTACGACATCTGTGTGGGGCTATTCGGTCATGCATGTGTGAGATTATCAGCTATCATGTGGAGGAACCGATGTTGTACAAGTCCTTAAGCTGGCCATGTTCTTCCGATCGATGGCAATGATCAGAAAACCAATCAGAAGAACCGTAAAGTCTCTCACCTTAAAGCTTTGATCTTTTGAGATGTGGTCGGCAGAAAATCTTTTGCCTGTTCCATCTTGCTTTCCAATAAAGCGATCAAATTGTTAAGCGGTTAATTAAAAAAAATGAAAACGGGTTTTGACTTTTTGAGCGATCTGATAAATTTGATCCGATCGCTTGGAAATGTATCCTGTTTATCTTTAGTTACATATGTAAATGAAAAGCCTGCTAACCACACCCACTACTTCCAGTACAGAAGGTCCTAACTGGTGAAACTTTTGTTGAATGGTGCCCCCTGATGGTTGCATGCTATTTGGCTGTATGTAATGTTTAGTATAATTAACCCTGCAATTAAGGGACCAGGTTGGGGGTGCTACTACCAATGGAAGCTTGGCCCTATCGTCATGATAATTAAGTCAAAATTATACTATGCTACTGGTGTCTATCCAAATATGGTGAACTTACCCATTAATGTAATGAAAAAACTGGCCTAGGCCAGGGGTGTGCAATACGGTGGCCCTCCCAGAAGCAAACTACAACTCTAGCAAACCATGTCCGTAAGTTCTGTCCCCCCACATGTAGGCACATAAGGACCTAAACACTAGGGTGCGATTTTGCCTCACATTTTCCTTCACGTTCCGGTCCCCCACGCCTCCCGTCTGCAGTGGGAGATATTGGGCGCGAGAATAATAGCAGAGAAGGAAAGTTAGTTAACTGGTTTTGCAGATCAAATCCGAACCCAGGGATAAGGACCTAGCGGTTTTAGGCCCTCACTCTCAATCTATGGCTGGAATGAGGCCAGAATTGTCTTCTTTAATGAAAATATCAGGAGAAAGTTGTCCTATTGTTGCAAGAGCCAAACGAAAGTAAGAACAAGATTTTTATTACCGTAGAATTTAGTAAGGGTAGGATCGATATACATGTTTGAAGAATGCTTGGTATTGGTTTTAGCACCTGAATAAATATTGCTATAATCATTTTGAGTGTGCCTCCTTCAAACATATTAGCGATACTTCCTGTATTGGTGCGATTATGTCTCTTTTCAATGGTGTAAATGTTGTCTAACAATGAGAAACAGACCAACTTGTCGTACTCCCTTTATTGGTTGTTCAGAAGGGCAGTTGGCATCCTACAGGCGCCGTTCGGTAATTCTCCTTTATGCTGGGTTCACACTTGAAAGATTTTTGAAAGATGACAGACAGGATTTGCAAGAAACATCTGCAACACACAGTCCCGAGCATTGTCCCTATAGGAGAGCGCTCGGGACTGTATGTTTCCCTCAGCCGCGGCAACTTCTAGACAGGGGATCTACCACGGCCGAGGGAAATTTCCCTCTTTTCCGAACGAGCGACCCAAACGAAGAATGTTCGGCAGGCACACGCTCGTTTGGAAAGCAATGTACACACATACAGATAAAGCCCCGATACTGCAGATCCAAAGTATCGTGGTCTTTATCATACTTGTGTGTACCTTGCTTTACGTATCACATCCATATTCTGGACTCTCCCTTTGAATTATCGTGTATGCTTGAAGTCTGTGTAGGTCATTGTCGGTACGAAACAAGTCATATATTGAGGCTTGCCTTATCCAAAACACTGCATCCAAAAACCGTAACCTCGTGAGGCTTACCGGAACGTTGAGACTCCTTGGGTAAATGTTACCAGCGCAGTAAACAGAAAAAATATTTGGTATTTACGACCGTGCCATAAAATAGCGCCTCAACTCTCATGGGCCCAATACTGGGCCCAAATACTGACCAGTGTCGCTTATGTTTAAAAGAAAATACCAGATATTGCAATACTGTTCAACCGCAATATAGAATTGTTACAAGTAATTTACCGATATCGAACTTGTTAAATACGGCCCAAGAGGACAGATGGTAGTAGGGTCTTGTGGTAATAACTAAGGCTAGCCATTCAATTGATTTCTTTGGATCAACATAGTTTTTTCCTTGCTAGACTACTGGTGATAATACTACCAACTTTTGGGCAGGTAAATCACATTTTCATGTTGAAATTTTGTGGTTTTAATTTCAACAGCAAATTTCCTCGTCATGAAACCTGGTGGCTGTTCCGTCTGGTGATTCTTAACTTCGAATCAATACCGACAGTCGGAATGAATCATTACAGGAGCACACACAGCTCGATGATCAACACTTTACTGATATCTACCAAGTACACATGTTGTCCACCTAAAGGGATCAAGGATCCATTACAATGGTCTTTAAGGCTGGGTACACATGAAGGGACTTTTTGTCCCGACCAAGCATCACTAACTAGCAAGCGATCGCCCAGCGAACTGATCTGCTGTCCCATATGATCCACACAATCATTTTTATTTACCAACAGGTCCAGTGCCTGTTCGAACCCGCTTGGTTCACAGCCCACCCCCCCACACACATAGTTATTTCATGGTACTATCGGTCGGTTGGCCGAAAAATTGTGTGGGTGTACCCAACCTAAAATCCATAATATACTGGTTACAATCATCAACCTTGATTGGTCATGTGCGATTGCACTTAAAGGGCAATGCCACCCTCAAACTGGTTACATGTGTCTGTTACCTGCCCCCAACCCCCAACTAATATATTAAGCACATTAGTTAGATGTATTAACCATTCAGCAGCGGTAAGCGGCTCCTATCTCCATGCAGCAATCAAGGCTATAATTGCTGACATCACAGACATGATGGCTGATCCCCTGCTGCCGTCTGCACATGCTCAAGTTTATAAAAGCTCATTAGCAGAGGAGGAGGCAGGGGTGGACATGCTCCTTAAAAAAAAAAAGACATTTGTCCGTTAATTGTGAAGTGATAAGTTAAGAGGTCATGTCTACCCCAAAACAAAAAAATGGTCACTTGTCAGTTACCTGCGTGATCTCTTGCATTAGAAGAGTGAGGTGACCGTGCAAGAGTTTTTAGCAGAAGTCATGTTAGTCGCGGGAGGGAGAAGACAAGCCAAAAGGTGGGGGGGGGGGTGTTTGTCATGTGACAGTTTTGCTCTTGTTGGGTGGGGGGGGGTTGAAGGATGGGCAGTTTCTGTGTTGTGGTCATGTTGTGGGGTGGGATGGCATGGCGCATTTCTGTGTGGTCAGGTGGTGGGGAGGGTGATGGCATGTGCCAGTTTCTGTGTGTGTTTCAGTGTGTGGGAGGTGATGGCATGGGCGTTTCTGTGTTGTGGTTCAGTGTGTGGGGGGAGGGTGATGGCATGGCATTTTCTGTTGTGTGTGGGGAGGTGAAGGCACGGGCATGTTGCTGTGGGGGGGGAGGAGTAAGGCATGGGCATATTCGTGTTGTGTGGAGGAGTAGGCTGGGCAGTAGACTGTGTGGGGGGGAAGTAAGAGTGCATGGGCAGTTTCCTGTGTGTGTTGTGGGGGGGGGAGGATTTAAGGATGGGGCAGTTCTAGTCTTGTGGTGTGTGGGGGAGGAGTAACGCATAGGGCAATTTTCTGTGTGTGGTGAGGAGTACGGATGGGCAGTTTCTGTGTGTGTGTGGAGGAGTAAGGCATGGGCATTTCTTCCTGTGGTGTTGTGGGGGAAGGAGTACGGCATGGCATGTTTCTTTGTGGGGGGGGGCTGAGTAAGGGCATGGGCAATTTCTATTTCTGTGGGTGGGGGTAGGAGTAAGGCATGGGCATTTCTGTGTTTGGGGGGGATTAGTAGGCATGGCAGTTTCCTTTGTGTGTGGGGGTAGGAGTAAGGCTGTGCAATCTCTGCATGGTGGGGGAGAGTAGCATGGCAATTTCTCTGTGTGGGGGGAGGATAGGCATGGGCAATTTCTCTGTGTGTGGGGAGGAGTAAGGCATGGGCAATTTCTCTGTGTGGGGGGGAGTAGCATGGGCAGTTTCGTGAGGATTAAGGCATTGGGCAGTTTCTGTGTTGGTGTGGGGGGGAGGATTAATGCATGGCAGTTTCTGTTTGTGTGTGGGAGAATCAGGCATGGCAGTTCGTGTGTGTGGGGGAGGAAGTAAGCATGGCAGTTCTGTGTGTGGGGGGGAGGAGTAAAGGCAATGGGCATTTTCCGTGTGTGGGGGGGAGGAGTAAGGCCATGGCATTTCTGTGTGTTTGGGGAGGGTACGGCTGGGCAGGAGGTTCTTCCTCTGTGTTGGGGGGAGGAGTAATGCATGGGCAGTTTCTTCTGTGTGTGTGTGGGGGGGGGGAGGAGTAAGGGCATGGGCAATTTCTGTGTGTGGGGGAGGAGTAAGGCTGGCAGTTTTCTATTTTCTCTGTTGGGTGTGAGAGTAGGCCTGGCAGTTTGTTGTGTGTGTGTGTGGGGGGGAGAGTAAGGTCATGGGCCTTCTGGTGTGTTGGAGGAGTAGGCTGGCAGTTTCCCTGTGGGTGTGTGGGGGAGGAGTAAGGCATGGGCAGTTTCTGTGTGTGTGGGGGGGGGTAAGGCATGGGCAGTTTTCTGTGTGTGGGGGGAGGAGTAAGCATATGGGCAGTTTCCTGGGAGGAGTAAGGCATGGGCAGTTTCTCTGGTGGGGGATGAGAAGCATGGCAGTTTCCTGTGTGTGTGGGGGGAGGAGTCAGGTCATGGCAGTTTCTTGTGTGTGGGGGGGGAGGAGTAAGGCAGGCAGTTTCCTGTGTGTGGTTTGGTGGAGGAGTAAGGCATTGGATGATGGGCAGTTTCCGTCCTTCTGTGTGTTCTGTGGGGGGAGGAGTAATGCATTGGATTTTTCTCTTGTGTGGGGGAGGATTAAGGCATGGTGCGTTTCTGTGTGTGTGGGGGGGGGAGGCGTAAGCATTGGCAGTTTCGTGTGTGGGGGGGAGGAGTAAGGCATGGGCCGTTTTCTGTGTGTGTTGTGGTTGGGGAGTAGTAAGGCATGGGCAGTTTTCCGTGTGTTGTGGGGGGGGGCGTAGTAAAGGCATTGGGCAGTTTCTGTGTGTGGGGGGGGGAGTAAGGCAGGGGCAGTTCTGTGTGCTGTGTGTGTGGGGGGGTGGGAGAGTAAGGCAATTTGGGCAGTTTCTGGTGTTGTGGGGGGGAGGAGTAAGGCATGCAGTTTCTGTTCTGTGTGGGGGGAGGAGTAATGCATTGGGCAGTTCTGTGTTTGGTGGGGGTGTAGGATTAAGGCATGGCAGTTTTCGTGTGTTGGGGGGGGAGTAAGGCTGGCATTTTTCTGGTGTGTGGGGGGAGGATTAGGCATGGCAGTTTTTCTTCTATGTTGTGGGGGGAGGAGTAGGCATGGGCCAGTTTCTGTGGTTGGGGGGAGGAGTAAGGGCATGGGCAGTTGCTTCTGTTGGTGGTGTGTGGGGGGGAGGAGTACGGCATGGGCAGTTTCTTGTGTGTGTGGGGGAAGGAGTAAGGGCATTGGCAGTTTCTGTTGGTGTGTGGGGGAGGAGTAAGGGCATGGCAGTTTCTGTGTGTGTGGGGGTGAGGAGTAAGGCATGTGCAGTTTCCTGTGTGTGGGGGAAAGTGAGTCCAGGATTTGGGAGGAGGGGGGTTAAGAGCACCAGTTGTAACATTTGGGTGACACATTCAGGTACAGGGGTACTAAAAAAGATGTACCCCCTACTTTGTCACCCTCTATGAGGTGTTACGGAACTCCTCTACATCTAAATATTGCGCTTATAGTGTTTACAGTAATTCAGGGTACCATGATTCTACTATATTAACATGGTGCATAGAATAAGACAAGAGACAGGGAAAGTTACGTTGCCAGGAACTTAATACTAAATGCGCTGCAGTTGATTGAAACATTCGTGGACATAAAGATCAGCTCCTTTACCGTACGGATTCACAGTACGTGAAGGTAATCTGAGGTAATTAACATAAGGGCCCTGGGCTGAAATGTCGTAAGACTCGCGGGAGTGGCGCGGTTCGCCGGGGGGGGTTGGGGGTAGTGAGCGGATAAACAATGTCGCAGACTTGGTGTCAAAAGGAAGGAAAAATAAAAATAACGAACAATCATGGTGTTGTACGATTAAAGACCAGTCGGGCGATAAAAACGGAACTGTATATCACACACGATTGTTAGACCGGTTCGGTGGCGGCGCATATAGACCTTACGGATACGGTTTTGTTGGTTCTGGAAATGAAGAAGGGGTTGGAGGTGAAGACAGAGAGTATAGGCGGTGGGTGGGAACACGTTTGTAAACAGTTTCCACGCTCCCGGGAAGCAGCCGCTAATCTACATGCCACCTCATTGAAGTGAAATGAAGTGTATTTTCTGGAGAAAAAGAATGGAGAGTATGACGCGGGAAACACGGAGCGCGGGAAACGGGCCTGGAACCGGGCAATCGTATTCTGGGTGGCTTTGACCAAAACCAGGGCATTGTGGAAAGATTGCCAATCGCTGATCAGTCCAATTGTGTTCCAAATTTTTATACGTGGTCCACGTACTGTGTTTGTTTCTTCTTCTTTGGTAATCTTTCAGCATAAACTTCCATATTGGATTTCCCAGTGTTTCCACAGCTTAGGTGCAAATTGGCAATGTCCATGTGAACAAAGGGGCTTTTACTTGTCCTTGTTTGTTATCCTCACCAGAAGCGTTTGGTCTTTTTTGCAGCCATTCCCATCACTTCACTCTGTCCCCTTCTGTCCCCCTCACTTTCTGGCCTTCAGTTCCCGAGACATTTGCATAGAAGCACATTGGCCACAGAATGTCAGGGACGTAAGGTGTCTGCAATCAGGCAAGTAAGGTGTCGGCAATCAAGCAAGTAAGGTGTCTGCAATCAGGCAAGTAAGGTGTCTGCAATCAGGCAAGTAAGGTGTCTGCAATCAGGCAAGTAAGGTGTCTGCAATCAGGCAAGTATGCCTGATTCTATTTAAGTATGCCCGCTTCTATTTAATCTATTTATTAATGATTTGGAAGTGGGTATTGTTGGATATCTGGACAAATAGTAATGGGCAAGTTAAAAAAAAATAAATAAAAACCAGTGTACATATCCTTTGAATTCCAGTGGAATAATAGACTGACTAATTTTCCCTGATCTGCATTTTTCTTTTTACCAATAGGTGTCCATTGTACGTAACACTAAAATTCCCTGAATCCAAGCACAGAAATAGAGTTTCATTAGTATATAAAGGCTTCCTGTACCCAATGCTGAGCGCAGGTTCTCCTCCAGAGCGTGTTTCTATATGGGTTCATATCCAGCGCTTCTATGTCATCGCTCGCATGGCACGCACCCTGGAAGCCTTTCTAACCTGGTAAGTATTGATTCTTTAATTGTGATACTCTGACCACCCAGGCTGTACATTTACACTCTGCATTTGATCACATAATTAATGGTCTTGGCCAATGAATGATTAGCAGGTAAGTTGACTAGACCTCCGATATTAGTCTGATTTTACAGTTAAACTACCAGTCGGCTTAGTATCTGGAAAACATTTGGCAACCTACTGCTACTCATTGAAGAGATGTAAGGAAACAATGAAAGAACCAATTATCCTGTAAGTCTCTCTTTATGTTCACTCCCACATTATTGTCCTGCAATGTCTCTTGACACGTTAATCGCTTTCTAATCCACTTTGGCTCATCGTTCACACTTCCTCTCTTTGTTACTGCTCTACTGCTTATCATGAATAATATTCCTTTCAGGAAGAGGTTGGGCGCTGGTCTGCCCACCAAGAAAAAGAAGAACGTCGCCGCAGAGAAACAGCGGAGAACATCTGTTTTCCCAACGCGGAGCGTGGCAGTCGATATGCAGTGCAGATTGAGGGTTATTTAATAATACTGGGAACAATCACGCAAGTGAGTGAGCCTGATGTGGGATCGCACTGGAGTCCACGGAGGCAGTGTAAGCGCTTGTATTAGACAATATGAGTTTGGGTAAAGCTGCTTAGGCTATCTGTGCACTATGTCCCACTGTGTGTCTCTTTTTCCTGATAATCTTTCTCTGACTTTTTTTATCTTTTACGATTTTTATTTTTTCAATTATTCCATCTCTATGGTTTTCATATTATCTCTTTCATGGGATTAGTAGACACATGGGTATGTGTAAGGTTATAGTTAGTACCTTGTTTTAAAGGCAAGTTATTTATTATTTCTGGCAGAGATTGTTGCCTCCCTTACCCATGCTTGGTGAGCTTTAAGGAACTTGAGCATGTGCAGAGGAGGCAGCAGGTGAAACAAGCAGTCATTATTGGTTGTGATGTCAGCAGTCACAGCCTTGATTGACTGCATAGAGGAGGGGCCAGTTTACAGAATGGAGACAATAATTATCCTTAAATATCTTGTTGGTAATACATCTAATAATGTGAATATGTTGGTTGGAATTAGGGGCGGGTAAACTGACAAATATTCATTTTTTTTAAGTGTGGACTTGCCCTTTAACATTATTGTGCTATTTATTGGTTCACATTATAGACTGTTCACCTTCTGCCAGTATCAGTTTGTAAAAAAGCTGATATCAATTGTGTTGAATAAGTTTGTCAGTTTTTTCTGTGTAGGTCAGTCCCCCATGCCCAGTTATGAGGTCGGGCCCTGACACACAACCCTCTCCCCCTGCTGCAAGGATGTTATCGCTATTGCGGCATTTAACTAAAGGTGCGCATGATCAGCTGTACCAGACCAACGGTAGATTTAAACGCTGACAGTGGTAACTTCCAGATGAAGATTGCAGGCCCTGTTAAGGTGGCCATACAACATGCAATTTGAACGCATGTGTACTGACAGATCACATGGGTTCTGTCGGCACACATACTGTGGGAACCCATACCCTAACCGTCCGATATGCAGTATGGGGGTCGGTCGGCGGTGTGGCCATACACGGTACGATGTATCGGCTCCCAATAACGATCGACGGACTACGGCCGAGTTTAGTTGGCTTTGAACCGGTTAGCACATTAGTTCTTAGTGATATTTGCTGATTGGTGTTTTTTTTCTCTCTTTAATTTGTATGTTTCTATTCTAGGAAATCTTTTCTTTTCCTGGAGCCCTACCGACTGATAACTGCTCAGGATACCCATCTGCTTGGCTTGTTTAGCAGATCAAGGAGTGGATGGTGTCCTCAGAGCCTTAAATGCTATCATCGGCTGGCTGGCGAAGGGGCGGAGTTCTGTAAAGAAACCCTCTCATCTTATCACATACAAACTGCCAGCTGTGGAGGAATACCGTGTGAATGTGAGGCCTGTGCTAAGGTACATCTTGCTTGGTGACAGGAAGAGGAAACCGTCACAGAGCACAGTCAAATTTGTAATTACTGCTGTTTGTGTTTCCAGGATCCATATTGTGAGTGGCAGACACTAGTAGTAAGAAGGGAGATCCCCTGTGCAGCCGGAGAGGCCGAATGCGCAATTCTATCCGATCCCCAGACGCCTGTCCTAAGGCCTGTAACCAGTAAGTGTGTATGCACGCACCTAAGAAACAACATTCCTATAAATGGTTAACTGTTCCCATCATAACCAAGAATCTATTGTGTAATGCTAAGTCCCAATTAAACAGAGGATCCCTAAGGCTGAGACACACTATGCCGCACGTAAAACTGCCATCATGCAGTAGTACGCAGCGCATGCAATCCACAAAATGGATCAATGCGCATGCAATGTATCCTCCCACATTGACATGCATCCTGCAGGTTCTCATGTGAGAAAACGTGGCAGAGGTTGCTAGAGGATAAAGATCGTGCAGACTGCCTTTTTTTCTCAATATAATAGATGGGCTATATGATTATCTGTTATGTTTGTATGAATTATGTTGATGAATTGATTGGAAAAGAAAAAAATATAGAAGAAATGAAAATAGCTATAAGGGACATTTATTTCACCTTTAAATTCTCTGCTCTCCAGTTTTTACTCTAAGCTCTCTGACCTGGATGAATGTAGGTAACGCGATATGTATCACCACAATTTTATTTCATATCGGCACGGCACCGCGATAAAACTTCCTGCCTCCCCTTTTTACTTTATATCTACGGAAACCCTAGGAAAAGTATGTTCATTAGTTTTACTTTATTCATTCTTATTGCAGGTTCTGAGTGTGCCGGATGTCTCTCAACTCCAGTCACTGTGCCTGGTGCCAGTCAACAGGAAAATGTTTCTATTTTGCAGCATATCTGGCAAAGTATCCGTACGGCGACGTCGGGACTGGGATGACAGTAGGTGTGGGGTTTGTTGAATGGGGCTGTTTCTGTACAATCTGACTTGTTGCTGTATCTATGTGCTGTTTCTCTTTTTTTTCCATTTAAAGGATATCTTTACTCTTCAAAAATCTAATTTTCCCTTTACATATAGCAAGATCCCACTGCTCTCTAAAACATTTTTCAGATTTTAAATCCGAGTTGTAGATTCTGAGAACATCATTTGAAATCACAGCATTTACAGGGAAAGACCGTCAGCAGAAGCAAAAATCATATGGGTCCTCCCTGAACTGGGATCTCAGCTGCCGGACACCACAATTTCTGCAAAATTTAAACCCGCAGAGAAAAGAAAAAGGAGGGAGGAGTGGGAGATGTGTAAGCAGAGCAATGGCCATGCCGAGGCTGTGAGAACTTATTGTAGTGTCGCAGACACTACAAGAAGGCAGTGAGGGAGGGTGGGGCTATTTGGATCACTTACTAAACATTAATAATTTAATGACAAAGCAAGCACAGATAAATATGGGAGTATCACCATTTTACTTCTCTTAATTGTACCGTATATACTCGAATACAAGTCGATCCGAGTATAAGTCGAGGTACATATTTTTACCTAAAAAATGAGTAGTAAAAAGTGATTGACTCGTATAAGTGAGGGTAGAAAATATGTCACTACTGTCTTCTGATTCTGTATTGTTGATGTGCCCTTTAAATGGACAGCAGAATTCCCATACAGTAGTCCCATACAGTAATAGCCAAATCCAGTATGGTTATTATGCTTATGGGAATTCTTCTGTCCATTTAAAGGACAACTAAAGCCTCAAACAAAACGAATCAGAAGGCAACAATAGATACCATCCTCCTTCTGATTCGTATTATATTGAGGCATTAGTTGCCTTTAAATGGACAGGGGTAATCTCATACAGTGACCCACCAAACATCTGAAGTGGGACAGTGAGTCTTGTCAGGTATATCATTTCCCTTGCAAAACCATCTGCAAGCATTGTATCCATCAGATAAAACCCTCTCACAGACACCTAATGAGACTTACTGGATTTACAGGATTCAGCTGCCTCTGCCTCTCAATCAGTCTGCCGCACACTTAGTACCGGTTACCGATCTGCCCGGCAGCCGGCTGACGTCACTAATCGGCACTAGGCAGTAAGAGACAGGCGCCAATAGTGACGCCAGCCATCAGATCGGGGGAATTTTTCTGCTGACTCGAGTATAAGCCGAGTTAATTTTTAAAGCCTGAAAACCTCGGCTATTACATAGAAGCTGGTTTTTTGCTTTTGCCCAAGAATTGCTCCTATTTGTTCTACTTTATTTATTTAAAATGAAATTCATTTGAACTTTCTGTTCCCTTCTTGTAACTTCTTGTCCTGTTGTTCCTTCATTGCCCCGTGTACACTCTGCTCCGCAGTGCACGGAATGCTCGGCATTTAGCACATGCCGTGATTGTCTGAAGAACTTTGAATGTGGTTGGTGCGGGAACTGACAATCCCACTGTGGGGAGGTAAGAGGTTTACACAGACCTTTCTATTATAGCCTGTTCTGTTCTACAACAAACACCTTACAATTCATATTATTGTCTAGTGTTCATATAGAATTTTTTATAAGATAGAACATATACTGCACTGTACACACCATAATCGCCTGTTAGTATGTGTGGTTAAAATCCCATTTGTAAGGCAGCTGCTTTGTTATACTTGCCCTTAGAATGTTAGGGGCCTTTTTTTACTTATCTAATTATATTCGTTGGCATACCTGAAAATGAATTGTTGTATTGCCCCATGATGTGTTATATGGGTGTCCACTAGGAAGTCCATTTGTTATGGGAACCAACGTAGTAATCAATGGCAGTCAATAAACTGAGCTATATTAGCCCAATGAATATATATGTTGTGGTATTCCAACACCAGGGTCCAGATCTTTAGAGTGCTGCTCTGTAAAGGACTCAGATGATGAGCATTCATTTGGAAACAGTGATGGGTAACAGTCGGGTATACAGGAAGGTGTGTTCCTACCCTCCAGCGTTCCCCTTTAATATATCAGGTTCATTTCATTATCTCCTCCTGCAGCTTTGCACCATGTTATTTATAACTGTGCCTATTAAAGGAATAGTGATGAATGGACTTGTTGCCCTTATTTGTTGTTTCTTTCCTTAGGTGTACTCTGGGGATTTCTCTGGTCTGCGTGGCTATTCCAGCTGTCCGAAGCCCTTTCACTGGCTGGACTTACGGCACCAATAGAACCGGCGCAATGGTCTTACTCCTCAGTCCTGATGTTGATGAATGCAGGCTAGATATGGCTACCTGCCACCAGCATGCCACTGCAGGAATACATTGAATCCTACGAATGTCACTGTAACCGTGTATACAGGGGATGGTGTGGCACACTGCAAACAAACGTATGCACAAATAGGGGTTGTAGCTTTGGTTAACCATAGGTGGGAGTTAATGGGTGTTAATGTATAAAGGAGAACTAAAACTGTTAATAATGATCCCTCCACTGCAACCTCTCATGGCACGCCGATGCTGTAAGATCTTTTGCAGTGTGTGCATCCTCATTGGTTGCCAGCACTGGGACCAGGAAGATGTAAAGGGGTGTAAGAGCATCAGCCAAAAGGTGCCTATACACTATACTTTACCTTCAGACAGTTCCCCCAAACATTCGCAGTAATCCGAAGAACCGCCTGACATTCTTTTGCGATCACAAACGCACGAACATCAGGTGATTGTTGGGATTGTCTGAATTATAGTGTATGGGCATCTTTATGGATGTTCCATGACAGATTGCCATGGGATTATCTTTATTTTCCCTTTTAGTTCTTTAAGAACTTTTCCTTAATGTGCAGTTCAGGTGAACAAGTTGGGGAAGTTTACAGACAAACACCCCCCCCCCCCCCCTTTCTGACCAGGGCCTAACCAATGGAACACACGCTCTGCAAACATCGGAAGGGGGTGGGGTCTTGGGTAATACAGTTGTTCTTTAAATTGCAGGGCACAAGGTCTGCTATAGTGCTTGGTTGTAAGGCGTATTTCTATCTTTCCAGGTGCTATAATGAATGTTCTCATGGAACGTGCAGTGGGCTCCCTTCCTACTCCTGTGTGTGTGACCTTGGGTGGACATCGGACTACGCAGTGTGAATGAAAGTCGAGTGGAATGCAACATGGATTGTGGCTGCCATTTTCACAGCACCTGCAAAACTGGCAGAGGGAGATGCGATTCCTGCGAAGGTGAGATGCTCAGTGGGGAAGGATGGGCTTTTTTTTAACGGGGTGTCTCTTCACACTCATGCCTCACATTGTGCTTCTTCTTGGCTTAGATTGGACCAAGGGGAATATTGCCAGGAGTGTCAGCCTGGAAGTTTTGGAAATGCAATCAGAAGCCTGGCTGCCAGGAGTGTACATGCAATAGGCACGGAACTGCCGAGCGCGGATACTGTGACAGAGAGACTGGGATGTGTTACTGCACTGATAACACCCAGGGGGATCATTGTGAGAAGTGCGCACCTGGATACTATGGGGACCCCAGGTATAGTGTGTGGGTCGGGTAACCCCTGGCTGACATTGTCTATATTACTTATTTTGGATTTGTGAGTGCAGAATGAGAGGAGAAAAGGATTGTAGACAATAAACAAGGAAAGGCTCAGTGCAGGGGGACATAAGTTCTAATAAACCAGTATTTGTTGTGTATGTGAGTGTGACAAGGTTGTGTATATATGATTGTTTCCGTAGTGTTACTCACGGAATGTTGATTTCTAGGGTTATATCTGTGATCAATGAGTACTTTTTCCCCCTAGGGGCGGGGGTACATGTTACCTAGAGTGCCAGGGCCGCCAGTTTATCTCTAGTGTGTCAGACTCTGCTTTGGGATCTCCTGCTGGCTCGTACTGTCTGGGGGTGCTGGGAATATCTACACACACGGAACCTTGTCACCCGGATGTGGACTGTCCAAGGGACCTTAACTCTGCAGCCTGATCTTAGGGTTAACTGCACGGTGAGCACTGTAGATTCATCATCTACTATAAAGAAATGTTGTGGTTTGTGTCTTTTTGCCTCCTCTTAACATTTTATTATTCTGATCACAGCACAGTTATGTATACGTGTTTGATGGTATTCCCGGATTCCTGGACACTGGCCTCTTGCAGTCAGATCGCAGCTTGCTTGGTGCATTTTGTGGGCCAAGGGCGAGGAGCAGAACCGCTCACTGTAGAGGCCTCCACTGGTAAACTTCCTGACTTAATATAATGTATCCTCTTCGTGGAGAGTGCAAGAAAGCAATTAAACTAGCTAAAATAGAAAATGAAATACGGATTGCCGAACAAAGCAAGTCCAACCCCAAGAGGTTTTTAAGTATATAAATGGTAAAAGATGAGGACTGAGAATGTGGGACCATTAAATAATGGAGCTGAGGTGGTGTATTCTTCTAACTGGTGTATCTCAGGACAGAGAGGGAATCTGAAAAAAGTGAAGACACTCTGGGGGTTGTGGGGAATTATAGAACACATGGAAAGAAAGAAAAAAAAGTTAATTTTCCCACTATAGATGCCCTTTAATTATAGAGAAGCTCTATTTCTACCTTTGTTGCACCCTTTTCTTGACCATCCTCTATTTTTGACTGTAAAGCTTTCCTGTCTGCTGTTAATAACAAAGTCTTCTAACCGTTAATATCACTTATTTGCTTTTTCTGCAGATCCTGGGCTTTTGTGTTTGCTATCCTGGGTATGCTGGGGAGGACTGCTCAATGCCTCTAGCAGGGAAGATTGTGTGGGAGAATCTGATAGACCCTCAGCTTACAGCGGTAAGAGACTCCTTCTATTTAGTCCTAACAGCTGTGATCTCCAAAACCGTTCTGTGAGCACTTATATTGACCTTTCTCTCCAGGACACAGCAAGTCGCTTTCTGCACAGATTGGGACACACAATGGTTGAAGGCCCAGACAATACACTCTGGATGTTCGGGGGTCTATCACTAAGAGACGGAGTGCTGGGGAGTGTTTATAGGTAAGAACTTTAACATTGAATGTTTTTACAGCCCAAGTCAGTTTTGTCCTGTTCTCTAATAATTTGTGCCCATTTTCATTAAAAGTAAACCAATTGTCTCTCCCTAGATATGCTATCTCAGAACGACGCTGGACTCAAATGTTGGCTGGTACAGAGGGTGGGGGTCCTGGCCCAAGTTCACGTTACTTTCACGCAGCAGCCTACAATTCCATGCGCAACGGCATGTATGTGTTGGGTGGTCTTACTACCGCTGGGGCATCAAGAGACTTCTGGGTGTTGAATCTCACTACTCTCCAGTGGAGACTAGAAACGGTGAGTAGACTTTGCTGCTTTAAGTAAAAATACCCAGCAACCCATCTTTTGTAAAAACAGCTGAACAGGCATTGTTCATAGCAATTCCTTAAAGGGTAAGTGTGGACTCGAATTCTTCCAGACCAATAAGGGTTATATAAAAAGCCTTCCATCACACATCTCTAGATAAAATTTGTGAGAAGTTATTGCTGGAAAGGTTCAGCAATATTACTTCCTGCTTGAACGCTTCCTATTTTCAGCCAGGTGACTAGCGTGTAGTCATGTGACCACCCTCAGCCTGCATTAATAGGCTCCCCTTCTCAACTGTAAATTTATTCCCCCAAGTGCTTTCTGATTTCCCCAGCATAAAGTCTTAACTGAGCATGCTTCTCCCCCGGGGCAGAGGGGCGGGCTGAGGTCAGGTGATGTCACTCAACCTACTGGAAGCAGAAAGTTTGAACATTCACCCCAATATAATTTCTAACAGGCTGAAGCCAGAGATGTGATTGTCAGCTCATTATAAAGGAAATACTGCAGGCTTTCATTTAACCCTAACTTGTTTGGAGACCACAGTTGCCCTTTAACTGGAATCCTATTTCTATTCAAGATCCCTCTCGCCATATACTCCCCATCTCATCTTTGTGAGCTAGTCAAATAATAGTGTTTTTTGTATACTTTGATCTGATGTCATGAGATTATGTCTTATAGCAAAGCAATCATAGACGGTGTAGATCTCCACATTTCAAAACTGAAAAAGAATTAACATATTTACAGGAAGATTTAATAAAAGTTCTTATCGTTAAAAATGGTGCTAATTTTGCCCCAACCAATCAGATCTTATTTAAGATTTTAAAGCTAACATCTGATTGGTTGGGGCAAAATTAGCACCATTTTTAACGATAAGGACTTTTATTGAATTACCCTGTAGTCTAGAAAGCATTAAACAGCCTGTCATCAATTAGTCAATTAATTAGTTGTATTTAAACTTTTCAGTAAACCGTGTTACCTAATTTCTAATTGTATTGATGTTTTTATACATTATCGAGAGGCATTGCGTAGTGATGCAATCTATAGTTTCCAGAATGAAAATTCATTATACTTTTAAAGACAAGCAGAGAATCTTATGTGAAAGTTGTTCCTGGTAGCTCATATATTTTTCTTTCCTTCCATTCCTAATTTGGTGTGGCTTCCTTCTGTATGGACAGGCCCCACTTCTGCCACCAGTGGCTGGTCACACGCTCACCTCTCGTCGTGGATCTTCTCTTCTCCTGATTGGTGGTTATTCCCCTGAGAATGGCTTTAATAACAGAGTCATGGAATACAGCATTGAGTTGGAGACCTGGAAAGTCGGTCACCAGACTGGGACGCCACCTACAGGTGAGATTGTTCTATTACATATATTATTATGCTTTCCTGCTCTCCTGTACTTTTCAGGGCACATTTTGTAAAATTAAAATGTTTGTCACCTTAAATATGAAAGTTCCTTCTCCTTGTATCCTAGGTCTTTACGCTCATTCTACTGTATACCACGAGGGTACTGATGCTTTCTATGTTTTTGGTGGGCAGCGGTTTCATGTTGAGGCGGTAACACCTTCTCCTGAACTTTACAGTTTGTACTATCCAAATCTTACCTGGAGCCTTCTTGCCCCATCTCAGGGGAGAAAGGTAAAACTTTATAGGAAATGTTACTGGGCACTGAATTTTTCTGCTTCTTTTTAATTTAATAATAAAAGCATCTGAGACAGACTTGACATCTACATGTTTATGTAGGCTGCGTGGTACTGACTACAGATCTGTCTGGGGTGGTGAAAAAGTCCACTGAATTATGTTGTCCATACACTGATGCATTCAATCAATATAATAGATATTCATGCCACCATTCCCACAGTGTTTTCCAGCCTGCATTAAGGAATTAGAACATTATTGGTCTACGTGGTTGTTGGAACATTATGGGAATGTTGGCAGGTAAGTGGAATAGAATAAGGAAGTTTAGACAGGCAATGAAGAGATCTGATTGGTAGAGTAGTCTGACTAAATCTAATTGGTAGAATAGAATAAGGAAGTTAGACAGGCAATGAAAGAGATCTGATTGGTAGAGTAGTCTGACTAAATCTAATTGGGAATGAATAGAGGAAGTTTAGACGGCAGTGAATAGATTATTGGTAGAGTAGTCTGACTAAATCTAATTGGTAGAATAGAATAAGGAAGTTTAGACAGGCAGTGGAAGAGATCTGATTGGTAGAGTAGTCTGACTAAATCTAATTGGTAGAATAGAATAAGGAAGTTTAGACAGGCAATGGAAGAGATCTGATTGGTAGAGTAGTCTGACTAAATCTAATTGGTAGAATAGAATAAGGAAGTTTAGACAGGCAGTGGAAGAGATCTGATTGGTAGAGTAGTCTGACTAAATCGAATTGGTAGAATAGAATAAGGAAGTTTAGGTGTTTAGAGGGAAACTAGTAGAAGGTCCCCATTGACCTTGATCTATTAAATGGATGTTGCCATTTCACAGAAATATTAAGGGGATTGATTCCCTTTAGCATTTGCCAAATTGATCTTTTTCCACTATTTGTTTACAGTAAACTTTTGTTTTACACTGACATAAGCACAGACTTTGCTTTCCCTTCTCTATTTCAATGTTCTATTTCCCATATTTTAGACTATCTACATCTTGCACACAGTAATGGATTTCACCCTTGTATTTTTTGTGTTATGTTAGCCTTTGTCCCACTTCTTCCATGTTGCTGCCATCCTGAGAGACACCATGATCATTGTTGGGGGTCGTACTGAGCAGAAGGAATACAGCAACCATATTATGTTCTATCAGATCCACTGCAATTCCTGGATTCGACCCAATCGCACTGGTGAGTGCAGTAAAACCATAACGAACTTCACTATTCGGATTTGGAATTTTAGAACACCGGAAAGGGTTAAAAACGCGTGGTTTCTTTTTCTCTCTCTTAGATATGGTATTGGGAACCCCTATGAACAAGTCAATAGGACATGCTGTAGCTGTGATGGGCAGTCGGCTTTACATCTCTGGGGGCTTTAATGGAGTTGCACTAGGACGTATGGTGACCCTAACTGTACCATCGGACCCCTGCTTATTGTTCAACACCAATATCACCTGCGCGCAGATCGTGGGTACCTGTGTCTGGTGCCATCATAGTTGTGTGTCTGCTGATGCTGCCAACAGGTAACAGTCGCAGTGCCAATATATGAAACCATCCTTGGTTAGTGTGTAATACACTCAGAACATACATGTAAAAGGATTACAAACTCCCCTGGTTTTAGCATTAGCATTGCTTTTTTTATCCTGTTTGCGATAGGAGCGGTTGTCCGCTGCCTGTTACCTCCTGTTACCCAATGCCACGCTCAGCGGATGATTGCCGAAGACTGAAGACTTGCAGCGAGTGTCTGGCCCAGCACCCACGCTCCATCAGTTCCCAGCTTTCTATGGTAAGCGGAGTTAAGATTATTGTAAAACAAAAAATCCCAGTGCATAGCGAATGGGGTCTTCCTAGTTTCTGTCTTAAAGGATAAGTGCACTGTAAAATCAAGTTATGTTCATTTGGAAGCTGCAGCTTTAAAAATACCGTTGCAATATTTATTTTTCCCTATGCCCCTCCAGAGCCTAGCTTTGTGCCTTGGAAGTTGCTGACATCTTGTTACTGGTTTGCTGAATGTTAAGCTCCGCCCCTCTGAGATTTCCTCTGCTTTCTCCTGCTTAAGCCTCAGGAACTCACGGAACTCACAGGCATTACTGTTTTAGGCTCAAGCAGGAGAGTGCACGGAACTCACAGGCATTAACTGTTTTCGGCTCAAGCAGGACACGGAACTCACAGGCATTACTGTTTGAGGCTCAAGCAGGAGAGTGCACGGAACTCACAGGCATTACTGTTGTGCTCAAGCAGAGGGGCAAGGGAACTCACAGGCATTACTGTTTGAGGCTCAAGCAGGAGAGTGCATGGAACTCACAGGCATTACTGTTTGAGGCTCAAGCAGGAGAGTGCACGGAACTCACAGGCATTACTGTTTGAGGCTCAAGCAGGAGGGTGCACGGAACTCACAGGCATTACTGTTTGAGGCTCAAGCAGGAGAGTGCACGGAACTCACAGGCATTACTGTTTTAGGCTCAAGCAGGAGAGTGCACGGAACTCACAGGCATTACTGTGAGTTCATTTAACAAGCATATGTAAATGAAGGGACATCGGTGGGAAAGCTGTCCATGTGTTCATGTAAGGTGAAATACTGAATGTAAACAAGAAAAAAAAAAAAGATTTTCTGCCCATCCAAAAGTGCTCACTTTATTTAAGTTACTTGCTTTCCTGTGCTGACATGGTTGTGCTTTGTGATGGGCGTATATGATGTTCGCAAAAGTCACGCCCCGCTACTGGTATTGGACAGAGCACAAAATGAAAGAGAAAGATGTGCTTGCCCAGGATTAATGGCAGCCTATTGGCCTCACGGGTCTTCCTAGTTTCTGTCTTAAAGGATAAGTGCACTGTAAAATCAAGTTATGTTCATTTGGAAGCTGCAGCTTTAAAAATACCTATGTCCCTCCAGAGCCTAGCTTTGTGCCTTGGAAGTTGCTGACATCTTGTTACTGGTTTGCTGAATGTTAAGCTCCACCCCTCTGAGATTTCCTCTGCTTTCTCTTGCTTGAGCCTCAAACAGTGATGCTTGTGAGTTCCGTGCACACGCACGTGCACGAAACTCACAGGCATTACTGTTTGAGGCTCAAGCAGGAGAGTGCACAGAACTCACAGGCATTACTGTTTGAGACTCAAGCAGGAGAGTGCACGGAACTCACAAGCATTACAGTTTGAGGCTCAGGCAGGAAAAAGCAGAGGAAATCTCAGAGGGGCGGAGCTTAACATTCAGCAAACCAGTAACAAGATGTCAGCAACTTTCAAGGCACAAAGTTAGGCTCTGGAGGGACATAGGTAAAAAAAAAAAATATGGCAACGGTATTTTTAAAGCTTCAGCTTCCAAATGAACATAACTTGATTTTACAGAACACTTATCCTTTAAAGAGCCGTTATTGGCTCGGTACATAGCTTGCAGCAGTTGCGCAACACAGTTTTTGCGTACTGCCGCAACCGCCATAAGTTAGGTCTTAAAATCACGTCGACCCTTGGTACATGGTACAGCCCTGTATATGTTTCTAAAACATACATTGAGAGCCACCACTGCAGATGCAAAGAATCCAGGTACTAAACTAACAAAAATAGGAAGATAGCCTTCCCAAGTACCCCTAAAAAGCACTCGCACACTTGATATCTTGATAAATAATTTTTGTTAGTTTAGTATTGTATTTTTGACACCTAGCACCACCCAAAGGTTATTTTGGGTAACACATATCCGGTAAAAAGAACACAGCGGAGCACCTATATCAGGTATATTTTTAAAGAATCCAGGTAAATTTAGAAGCTTTATCTTTTGCTAGGAACAGAATAATAAAAAAAATGTTGGTAAAAAGAAAGCTGTATGCAATTCACGTTGGCTGGTAAATAAACTTCAGGGTAACAAACACCTTTCCTAGTCTTATTAGGAACTTCCATATCGGTGTGGAGACATCTGTATAGAAAATACTCTATATACTCTGTATAGAAAACACTATATACTCTGTATAGAAAACACTATATACTCTTTATATAAAATACTCTATATACTCTTTATAGAAAATACTCTATATACTCTGTATAGAAAATACTCTATATACTCTGTATAGAAAACACTCTATATACTCTGTATAGAAAATACTCTATATACTCTGTATAGAAAACACTATATACTCTTTATATAAAATACTCTATATACTCTGTATAGAAAATACTCTATATACTCTGTATAGAAAATACTCTATACTCTGTATAGAAAATACTCTGTATACTCTGTATAGAAAATACTCTATATACTCTGTATAGAAAATACTCTGCATAGAGATGGTAAATACTAAGGTCAGGGGCATGGCTCTTTGATGATGACATGGGTTCTTATGTGCATAACACATACATGGGGATTAGGTAAATTAACCTGGTGCAGTTAATGTTTCTGAACAAAGCCAGTAATTCAGAGTTATTCTTCTCTTCACAGGGTGCCCCTCGCTGTAAATGGTGCACTAACTGTCCCGAGGGAGCCTGTATTGGCAATGATGGCAGCTGCACATCTGAGAACGACTGCCGGATTAACCAGCGTGAAATATTCCTGGCCAGTAACTGCTCTGAAATTTCATGCGAGGCATCAGACTGCCACAAATGTACGGCTTCAGGGAAGTGCATGTGGACACGGCAATTTAAACGCACAGGTGGGGATCAGTGTGACATTTCCTTAGTGCTGTGTTTAGGTTATAGTTCTCTATGGTCACCTTCCTCTGTGGTCTCTGTTTCATCCCTAAGGAGAGACACGGCGTATCCTCAGTGTGCAGCCCACATACGATTGGACGTGCTTCAGCCATTCTCTGCTTAATGTGTCTCCAATGCCAGTGGAATCCTCTCCTCCGCTTCCTTGTCCAACCCCATGTCACAACCACTCCACTTGCCACGAATGTCTGAGTTCCAAGGGAGCTGACGGTGGTTGGCAGCAGTGTGTTTGGAGTGTGGCGCTCAGCCAGGTACTGCCATGATTGTGTACTCCACTGAAATGCAGATCAGGGCATAGGCGTAATAGACCCACCCTCCCCCTTCTTGGTTTGATGACATCACACACATTAGGAACGAGTATGATGGATTACCACTTGAGGGAGCAAGAGGATAGTCTTTTAGTGTATTGTGTAGAACTCTGTAAGCCAAGAAATATAAATATGGCTCATCTGAAGGGCCTGATGCCAATAAATGAACAAATTGTAATTGTCTTTCTGCTGGGGATTTTCTAGTTGTTAGTAGTGCTACTGTAAATAAAGTTTTTACTCAACATGAAACTTTTATTTATGGTTTGATAACTTGCAGAGAGACAGCCTAGAGGACTGTGTTTCTAGTAGGTTACATAAAAGGGGCTAGGGGTTAGGCTGCTGGATCTGTCAGATATATTTCCATCATTATTAATTCCACTACCCCAACTTAAATTGCAGAGACTTTACCTAAATAGGAGGGTTTTGTGCTAAGTGACACAATTGTCTTTTTGTATATTCATGAATTTTAAATCTCCAGTATTATCCCAATTGTCCCTGTCTGTGCAGTGTATGAGCCCCACCTTCCTGCCCATGCGCTGCGCTGCCGGAGCCTGTGGTCGCGTCCTCAGTGGTACAGAGAGCTGTTCCCCATCCTGTCCCCATCACACCCACTGTGCCGCCTGCATCCAGCATCCTCGCTGTGGCTGGTGTGCTCGCCGTAATGGCAACGGAGACGGGGAATGTCTGGAAGGTGGACTGAGCGGACCTACAGAAGGTAAGTGCCAGGTGACACACAGGTTACAGATTAAATATAAAATATTATATAGATAATACTGGTTATTCTCCTTGCATTGCCCCATTGTTGGTTAAAGGAATAGTTCATTGCCAAAGTGAACTTTTCCTTTAATGTATTGATTGAAGACCGGGAGGTTAAGGAGCTGTGTCTTACCTTCCGTTCTTTAATCAAAGCCTGTGGAGCCAGGGACAAAGACAGAACAAACTTACCTTTGGCGCGATCCACCATAGCAGAGATAAAAATCTCCAAATGCTTCCTGGTTCTAATCCACTATAACATGCATTATACTTCTCGAGTGAACTAACTTTAAGCACTATTGCCCATTTTCAGAATATTGGGTCAGTATTGTTCTATCTTTACTACCTTTGAAATGTTTCTGCATGTTAAGGGAAATACACAAATTACATTAGTGAGAGCAGCCTTTCTACTTTCATTTAACAAGCATCTCCTCCACTCTAGATAGAGACATTGGATCTCATTGGAAAGCTGGTTCTGACCACCAATGATGCTCGGGTGTCTCCCCCAGAGACAGATATCATAAGCGTGTGATTTTTGTTCTGCTTGTAGAATTGTTTTAGGTTTCTTCCCTGTGTAGTAACACTTATCTCTTGGTTTGTGTCTATAGTGGAGCAATGTACTTCCACTTATTCTGACTGGTCCTTCATGTCCTGTCCCCCCGAGAATGAGTGTCTGAATGATCATCATGACTGCAATGAGACACAGAATTGCAGCGATCTACCTAAAGGATTCAAGTGCACATGCAAGAAGGGTTACACCCTGCACAAGTGAGTATGACAGCAATGCGGATGGATTCTTTACCTTGTTAACCTTGTATCCAGCCTAGTGATCACTATTATGTTCCTTTGTTATAATATAGTTTCAATTTACCGATCAATACAAATTCCCCTTCTATTTTTCCCTTGCAGTGTGACGGGTCTGTGCCGCCCTGTGTGTGATCATGGTTGTGTGAAAGGGACCTGTGTGGAGCCAAATCGATGCCGATGTGACTTTGGTTACGTGGGTGAAAACTGCTCTGTGGCCTGTCCCTGCAACAAACACAGCAACTGTTTAGGACTGGGACCCGAGGACAGGTGTGAGGAATGTCGTAACAATACAATGGTAAAGAAACCATATTGGACAGGAAGCGTTCATACATCAAGCTAATGCACTAATACATTCTACTTCACATAGTCCACCCTTTTCTTATAGGGAACTCAATGTGAGAAATGCAAACCATTGTTTGTGGGTTCAGCAGTAAATGGCGGAACTTGCCGATCGTGCCTGGATTTCTGTCGTGGAAACAGCGAGGTTTGTCTTAGCCGGGAAGAGGATGAAATGGCGATGAGAGAACCGGAGAAATTTGCACTGGATGCCAAATCGGTGAGTTTTAAGTATGTATGTATGTATTTTATTTCTTACAATTATTTACTCAATTCACATCGGACCCTGCCCCGAAGAGCTTACAATCTAATCACTTTATGTACACATACAACCTATCAGATTGTCTTTATGATTGTGGGGGAAAACGGAGTGCCGGGAGGAATCTCACGCAAGTACGGGGAGAACATACAAACTCAGGACCTCAGCGCTGCAAGGCATCAGTGCTAACCACTGAACCACTCCTATAACCACTGCTGCTCCTATAACGGTGCCCTCGATAATGGTCCACACATAATTCTTTAGCTATGGGCGGTACTGGAGGCTCTTTTTGGTGGATCAGTGTTGGTTGGGGTCTGATTTAAAGACCCCAACACAGCACTTGTATTAGTAGAACTTTATCTATTGGATTAGAATATGTGTTGGGGGGGGATCATACATTTGTATCTGATTTAGCTCAGATAGTCAGAATTTAAATGGAGTGAGCTCCACTGTGCATTCTAAACCAGCTGTAATTACGGACAGTTGGTCCAACTGCTCTTATCATCAAACCATGGGAAAACCATTGTACAAATGTCACCTTATTGTAACCTAGAGAAGGTCCATGTATTTCCCAATCCTTTGGACAATAAATGTATCTTTCTCACCTGCCAGATGTTTATAATCTTACATTTCTTTGTAGGTGTATTTTATGTCTAGTTACATTATTTTGGCTTTACCGCACAGGGTCATTGGAATACATTGTATGGGCTATATTATGTGTTTTAGCCTGAACATAATGCCTTTCTCTACGTTATATGTTACTGTGTTCTCTGTCTGTGCCCCTCACATGGTCCCTTCTGTCTAGGTCTCCGCTTGGGTGACCCAAGGACCCACCGAGGATACAGCGATCTGTGTCAACTGCCAGAACAACAGCTGTGGGGAGAAATGTGATCAGTGCCTGCCAGGTTACTTCCTCCTGGACAAACGATGTACAAAGTAAGTTGCCATTCATTGTATGCAGCAAAGTAGCAATTTGAAATTACTGATTGTATGGCTGGCATGATATTTCGGTTGATTGAGTACAAAATTTGGGCAGACATTTTTGATGTGACATACATCCCTCATGCAAATGTTTGTCCAAATCAGATTCAACTGGATCTGGCAATAAATTTCAGAAAATTGTGCCTCGTTTAAAAGGCTATGGGATCAGTCTCACTGGCAGCCTTGCCATCATTTGATCGGTAATCTGTCAGTCTGAACTATTGACTCCTTATAACCAGCAGAAAAACTTCTGTCTGAATTTTGCCAAATTCCTTAGGCTGGTTAGTGAGTACACAAATCAAAGATTTACATCTGATGACAGACAGGTTCCTTTGGAAGCTTTAAGGTGGGTACACACAGAGACTTTCAGGGTTATTCAATAAAAGTTCTTATCGTTAAAAATGGTGCTAATTTTGCCCCAACCAATCAGATGTTAGCTTTCAAATTTTAAATAAGATTTGATTGGTTGGGGCAAAATTAGCACCATTTTAAAAGATAAGAACATTTATTGAATCTCCCTGTTTATGTCCCGACTGAGCGTTCCCTACTAGCGAGCGCTCGGATGGGACAAATGACTGTCTGCTGTGGCAATAGTGTCCGTGGCTGACTGATTGTGCCGTCCCATAGTGAATTGCACGATCGCCAGTGATTTACCAACATGTCCAATGGCCTGTTCATGTGTACCCAGCCTAAGACAGCTGGTATTTCCATGTATTAATCGGTCGGCCTGAAAACCCAGCCTTAGTTGATTTTGCTCCAGTTGAAACTGAATATTATTGATATGTGGGTTTAAAATGAAAAGTAACTTAATATATCTATTTGGGTGTTCTTTCTTCATTCCCCTCTATTATTTTCACTCGTGGTGTTTGAGTTGGTTCTATAGCGGTTTGATGGTTATTATTAACCAGGCAGAACAGCTCATTTATCACCTGATATGTTTTGTTTACCTATTTACCTCTAATTTACATAATGGGGGTTTTGTCTTTCCCAGATGCCAGTGTAATGGGCACGCCAATACCTGTAATGAGGTAGATGGCACAAACTGTCCCTGCAGCAACAACACAGAGACAGGAAATTGCCAGAACAGTCCCCAGAGTGAAAAGAAAGACTGTTACAGATACCAGGTACGTTAATGGAGAGACTGGACTGATACAGGTATCATACACAGTAAAATAATTAGATACATTTACAGCCTGTTACTGTAGATCATTAAACAACTTGTCAGCCCCATTCATAACAGTTGGTCAGTAAACACTGTCTAAAATAGAGTGACCAGATACATATACTTTATCTAAACTGCCTTTAGATGGAGCTGGAATGTCTCTTAAAGACCAAGACAAGAAGTGAACATATTCAGTGCTGTATATTACCAATAAAATCATGAACCAACAAAAGAAAAAATACATCATGGCACTCTCAGTACTAACTAGAGCAAGGCTTTTATTTATGGGGAGCTGACCCGCTAAATAAAGTGATCCAAGTGCAATTCATGTGAAAAATAAGTGTACATAAATTAAATAAAACACACACAACTCTGATGTAGGGCTCCAACGCAGATTAAATCCATAATTGATAGAATAGAATGAAATAGGATACTTGGACCAGGTGCTACCTTAAAATAGTAAGGGATTGTGGGCTTCTGAAGCTGCGGAAGAAGCCCACGATTGTTGGAGCAAAACGTGTCCAGTTTTTTGGGTCCATCCGGACATTAATATGTGACTTGGCAGGCACCTTAAGTATACCCTCATATGTTCCCCTCTTGTGCACTTGCATTATGTTATATACCGTATATACTCGAGTATAAACCAAGTTTTTCAGGCTGTAAAATCAGCCTGAAAACTTGGACTCGGTTTATACTCGAGTCACTACTTACTTTAGCACTCCGGCAGCCGCACGATCATTCCCTGTAGTGACGTCAGCCGGCGCGCCAGTACAGGGAATGAGCGAGCGGATGCCGGAATGGAGAGGACGCCGGAATGCTTACCTGATCGCGGCTGCCGGAATGCTGATCTTCAATGCTGGCACACAGGCACAAGTCCCAACAGGAAGCCCCAAGTTACTGGATGGAGGAGAGCCCACAGGTACAAACTGAACTGTAGGTGGGAGGGTGAGGGTGTCATTCAAGATGTTTGGAAAGTACAACTCCCAGCATACTTTATTAGCTGGGAGTTGTAGTTTCCAAACATCTTGAATGCCATGTTTCTACCCTCGGTTTATACTCGAGCCAACAACTTTTATTAGATTTTTTAGGTGAAATTGGGTACCTTGGTTTATACTCGAGTATATACGGTACCCTCATGTGAGACCGACTCTTCTTATTTGTTCCCCCTCACGACAATCGCGGTAGTGTGGCCTTAGCCCAACTATTCTAGCCTACCCATGAATCCTACAGTTGACCCAGAGAAAGACAAAAAAAGAAAAGAAACCACCACCTTTCTACTCTTCATGGAAATGTATGTAAACCCATGAGGGCTATTTTTACATTACATTATTTTCTGGTTTTTTTTCAGTGTGCTAAATGCAAAGATTCATTTCACGGGAATCCAGTGAATGGACGTCAGTGTTACAGGCTAATGACCGTAGAGCAGGAATACTGTTTCGACCCCACATCACAGAGTAACTGCTTTCATGAGCCCAACATCCAGAACCTTCCATACGGACACACTGTCTTCTTTGGGGTCCAGCCTAAGTTCACCAACGTAGATATCAGGGTCACGGTTGATGTGACCTTTGGTTGCGTTGATGTGTTCGTTTCCACCTCTTATGAGACTTTCGCTGTTGATGTGGATTCGATAACAGGTGTTCATAGTGTTCGTGTGCATCATAGCCAGTCTGAATTTGATGGGCATGGGGGACCAGAACCCCTTACAGCTTCTGGCAATGGGAGCTTGGGACACGTGTCTGGAAAGATCCAGTGGCTTCGTGAGGAACGTCCACGTGGGTTGATAACATACATTACCGTGAGCAATCAGCAGACTGTTCTGATTGTACGAGGAGTCAGGGACCGTGTGGTTATTACGTACCCTCATGAGCTGCATACACTGAAATCCAGTCGCTTCTATCTGCTGCTGCTTGGGAACTCAACCAATGGGTCAGGGGAGTCCCAAGGCCTACTGTTTTTCCGTCAAGACCAAGCGCACATTGATCTCTTTGTTTTCTTTTCTGTCTTCTTCAGCTGTTTTTTCCTGTTTCTGTCAGCCTGTGTTTTGCTTTGGAAGGTCAAGCAGTGGCTGGACGTGCGCAGAGAACAGAGGCGCCACCTGCAGGAGATGAGCAAAATGGCAAGCAGGCCCTTTGCAAAACTTACTGTCTATTTCCAACCAGAGGTGGAACCATTAAGTGGCTGCCATTCGGGAGGACCCGTTTTACCTCCACTTCCTCACCATCACCACCACCATCATCACCATCATCATCGCTCTAAACCAAGAATGAAGTCCTATGATCCATCTGCTCCTCAGCCTCCATCTCTCCGCCATTCAGACCCTTTCCTGTCCCAATTACTGGGCTACACTTACTGCAATTTTAGAGTGGGGCCCATCACACTGGAACCCACTGATGATGGAATGGCTGGAGTGGTCACACTACTCTTACAGCTACCTGGAGGTGCCCAAGCACCCAATCGAGCATGCTTAGGTTCAGCGTTGGTTACGTTACGCCACAATCTGCAGGAATACTGTGGCCCAAGCCATGTTGTCAGCAGCTCCAGAAAGGGACTCCTAAGCAGTGAGAATGTGACTAGCATGTCCCTTTAAAGACAATTAGAGGGGGATATGGTCTTGCATTTCAAAATGGACTGATACATGGAATTGTACAGAAACATAAGTACGCCAAATTCCACTCACCCAAACGCGTATGCGCTAATTTTATGTGGGAGGGGCCATTGTTTTTTTGGGGGGGTTATTTATGATGGATTAGTGCAATGATCCTTTTTTTTTACTGAATATGGGATTGGGAGAATTCATTGGAACTTTGAAAGACAGAACATCCCATTCTGTTATAAGGATTATATATAAGCAGCTGAACACTAAGGTATTTATGGAAATGACTGTTACAGAGCAGTGTTCCTGCTTAATAAAAATGCTCCATACGTTCTCTGAAATCAAATGTGACTTGGTTCTGTGTGTTTATGGGCAGTGCTGGACAGGATAGTGGTTGTAACTTAGAATGGGTCATTGGGTAAAACTTAAAGAATGATCAATGCACATTTCAGGGCCCCATATAGTATATCACTTGTACGACATCTGTGTGGGGCTATTCGGTCATGCATGTGTGAGATTATCAGCTATCATGTGAGGAACCGCATGTTTGTACAAGTCCTTAAGCTGGCCATGTTCTTCCGATCGAGTGCAATGATCAGAAAACCAATCAGAAGAACCGTTAAGTCTCTCACCTTAAAGCTTTGATCTTTTGAGATGTGGTCGGCAGAAAATCTTTTGCCTGTTCCGATCTTTGCTTTTCCAATAAAGCGATCAACATTGTTAAGCGGTTAATTGAAAAAAATGAAAACGGGTTTTGACTTTTTGAGCGATCTGATAAATTTGATCCGATCGCTTGAAAAATGTATCCTGTGTATCTTTAGTTACATATGTAAATGAAAAGCCTGCTAACCACACCCACTTACTTCCAGTACAGAAGGTCCTAACTGGTTGAAACTTTTTGTTGAATGGTGCCCCCTGATTGGTTGCATGCTATTTGGCTGTATGTAATGTTTAGTAATAATTAACCCTGCAATTAAAGGGACCAGGTTGGGGGTGCTACTACCACATGGAAGCTTGGCCTATCGTCATGATAAATTAAGTCAAAATTATACTATGCTACTGGTCTATCCAAATATGTGAACTTACCCATTAAATAGTAATAACTGGCCTAGGCCAGGGGTGTGCAATACGTGGCCCTCCAGAAGCAAACTACAACTTCTAGCAAACCCATGTTCCGTAAGTTCTGTCCCCCCACATGTAGGCACGATAAGGACCTAAACCACTAGGGTGCGATTTTGCTCTACATTTTCCTTCACGTTCCGGTCCCCCACGCCTCTCCTAGCCAGTTGGTGATATTGCGAAGCCGGAATAAGTAGCAGAGAAGGAAAGTTTAGTTAACTGGTTTTGCAGATCAAATCCGAACCCAGGGATAAGGACCTAGCGGTTTAGGCCCCTCACTCTCAATCTATGGCTGGAATGAGGCCAGAATTGTTCTTCTTTAATGAAAATATCAGGAGAAAGTTGTCCTTTTGTTGCAAGAGCCAAACAGGAAAGTAAGAACAAGATTTTTATTACCGTAGAATTTAGTAAGGGTTTAGGATCGATATACATGTTTGAAGAATGCTTGGTATTTGGTTTTAGCACCTGAATAAATTATTGTCTATAAATCATTGTTGAGTGTGCCTCCCTTCAAACATATATAGCGATACTTACCTGATGTGGTGCAGATTTATGTCTCTTTTCAATGGTGTAAATTGTTGTCTACAATGAGAAACAGACCAACTTGTCGTATCCCTTTATTGGTTGTTCCAGAAGGGCAGTTGGCATCCTACAGGCGCCGTTCGGTAATTCTCCTTTATGCTGGGTTCACACTTGAAAGATTTTTGAAAGATGACAGACAGGATCTTGCAAGAAACATCTGCATACACACAGTCCCGAGCATTGTCCCTATAGGAGAGCGCTCGGGACTGTATGTTTCCCTCAGCCGCGGCAGACTTCTAGACAGGGAGTCTACCACGGCCGAGGGAAATTTTCCCTCTTTTCCGAACGAGCGACCCAAACGAAGAATGTTCGGCAGGCACACGCTCGTTTGGAAAAGCAATGTACACACAATACAGATAAAGCCCCGATACTGTCAGATCCAAATGTATCGGGGCTTTATCAGTACTGTGTGTACCTTGCTTTAGGCTGTACATCCATATTCTGGAGCTCTCCATTTATTATCTGTGCTGACTATTAGGTCTTGTCTGTACAAACAGTCATTATATTGAAGCTTTGTCATTTCCAAAACACTGCATCCAAAAACCGTAACCTCGTGAGGCTACCGGAACTTTGAGACTCCTTGGTAAATGTTACCAGCTGCAGTAAAACAATAATTTGGTATTTACGACCGTGCCATAAAATAGCGCCTGCAACTCTCAATGGGCCAATACTGGGCCCAAATACTGACCAGTGTCGCTTATGTTTTAAAGAAAAAATACAGATATTAGCAATACTGTTCAACCGCAATATAGAATTGTTACAAGTAATTACCGATATCGAACATTGTTAAATACGGCCCAAGAGGACAGGATGTGTAGTAGGGTCTTGTGGGTAATAACTAAGGCTAGCCATTCATAAATTGATTTCTTTGGATCAACATAGTTTTTTCCTGGCTAGAGACTACTGGTGATAATACTACCAACTTTTTGGCAGTGTAAATCACATTTTCATGTTGAAATTTTGTGGTTTTAATTTCAACAGTCAAATTTCTGTCATGAAACCTGTGGCTGTTCCGTCTGGTATTCTTACTTCGAAATCAATACCGACAGTCGGAAATGAATCAATTACAGGAGCACACACAGCTCGATGATCAACACTTTACTGATTATCTACCAAGTACACATGTTTGTCACCTAAAGGGATCAGGAATACATTACAATGTCTTTAAGGCTTGGGTACACATGAAGGGACTTTTTGTCCCGACCAAGCATTCACTACTAGCAAGCGATCGCCCAGCGACTGATCGTGCCGTCCCATAGTGATCCACACAATCATTTTTATTTACCAACAGGTCCAGTCGCCTGTTCGACCCAGCTTGGTCACAGCCGCCCCCACACACATAGTTATTTCATGGTACTATCGGTCGGTTGGCCGAAAATATTGTGTGGTGTGTACCCAACCTAAAATCCATCATATACTGTTACAATCATCAAACCTTGATTGGTCAATGTGCGATTGCACTTAAAGGGCATGCCCACCCTCAAACTGGTTACATGTCTGTTACCTGCCCCCAACCCCAACTAATATATTAAGCACATTATTAGATGTATTATTAACCATTCTAGCAGCGTAAGCTGGCTCCTATCTCCATGCAGGCAATCAAGGCTATAATTGCTGACATCACAGACAATGATTGCTGATTCCCCTGCTGCCTCTTCTGCACATGCTCAAGTTTATAAAAAGCTCATTGAGCAGAGGGAGGAGGCAGGGGTGGACATGCTCCTTAAAAAAAAAAAGACATTTGTCAGTTAATTGTGAAGTGATAAAGTTAAAGGGCATGTCTACCCTCAAAACAAAAAAATGGGTCACTTGTCAGTTACCTGCGTGATATCTGCAGTAGAAGAGTAGGTGACCGTGCAAGAGTTTAGCAGAAGTCAGTGTAGTGCGGGATGGGGAGAGAACAAGCCAAAAGGTAGGGGGGGGGGGGGGGTCTGTTGGGGGGGGGGGGTGTTTGTCATGGACAGTTTCTGTGGGGGGGGGGGTTGAAGGATGGGCAGTTTCTGTGTGTGTTTTGTCAGTGTGTGGGGAGGGGGATGGCATGGGCAGTTTCTGTGTGTCAGTGTGTGGGGAGGGTGATGGCATGGGCAGTTTCTGTGTGTGTGTCAGTGTGTGGGGAGGGTGATGGCATGGGCAGTTTCTGTGTGTGTGTCAGTGTGTGGGGAGGGTGATGGCATGGGCAGTTTCTGTGTGTGTGGGGAGGGTGAAGGCACGGGCAGTTGCTGTGGGGGGGGAGGAGTAAGGCATGGGCAGTTTCTGTGTGTGTGGAGGAGTAAGGCATGGGCAGAGGTATTACAGAGATCACTGGGTAATGTAGTTAGAATGTTATACAGGATGGCATTGTGGGTAGGAATACAGACAGCTATGTTCAACTTTAACTCTAGTAGTGCCTGGGTAGGTAGGAATACAGACAGCTATGTTCAACTTTAACTCTTGTGGTGCCCGGGTAGGTATTACAGAGATCACTGGGTAATTTAGTTAGAATGTTATACGGGATGGCATTGTGGGTAGGAATACAGACAGCTATGTTCAACTTAACTCTGTGGTGCCCCGGGTAGGTATACAGAGATCACTGGGTAATGTAGTTAGAATGTTTACGGATGGCATTGTGGGTAGGAATACAGACAGCTATGTTCAACTTTAACTCTTTGTAGTGCCCGGGTAGGTATTACAGAGATCACTGGTAATGTAGTAGAATGTTATACGGGATGGCATTGTGGGTAGGAATACAGACAGCTATGTTCAACTTTAACTCTTGTAGTGCCGGGTAGGTATTACAGAGATCACTGGGTAATGTAGTTAGAATGTTATAAGGATGGCATTGTGGGTAGGAATACGACGATAGTTCAACTTTAACTCTTGTAGTGCCGGGTAGGTATTACAGAGATCACTGGGTAATGTAGTTAGAATGTTATACGGGATGGCATTGTGGTAGGAATACAGACAGCTATGTTCAACTTTAACTCTTGTGGTGCCCGGGTAGGTATTACAGAGATCACTGGGTAATGTAGTTAGAATGTTATACGGATGGCATGTGGGTAGGAATACAGACAGCTATGTTCAACTTAACTCTTGTAGTGCCGGGTAGGTATTAGAGACACTGGGTAATGTAGTTAGAATGTTATAGGGATGGCATTGTGGGTAGGAATACAGACAGCTATGTTCAACTTTAACTCTTGTGGTGCCCGGGTAGGTATTACAGAGATCACTGGGTAATTTAGTTAGAATGTTATACGGATGGCATTGTGGGTAGGAATACAGACAGCTATGTTCAACTTTAACTTTGTGTGCCCGGGTAGGTATTACAGAGATCACTGGGTAATGTAGTTAGAATGTTATACAGGATGGCATTGTGGGTAGGAATACAGACAGCTATGTTTAACTTTAACTCTTGTGGTGCCCGGGTAGGTATTACAGAGATCACTGGGTAATGTAGTTAGAATGTTATACAGGATGGCATTGTGGGTAGGAATACAGACAGCTATGTACAACTTTAACTCTTGTGGTGCCCGGGTAGGTTTTGCAGAGATCACTGGGTAAAAAAGCAGTTAATGCTGGAGTGACTGGAAAGGCAGGGGGTAAAGTTCTGACCTTGGTTTTACTAGCAGAGGTCAGAGCCAGTAAAGTAACAATCTCCCATAGAACAAAGTAACAAACTTCTATCTGCACCTGCACCTATGCATGAGACCAGAGCGAGTGTCTGCATGGGAACAGATGACGTGATTTCATTGGTCTTTGTAAATCCTTCTGGCCACAATGATCTGTGGGATGTGGATGTTCCCAGTGATGATAATAATCCACCACTTGCTTGGGAGTTTTTTTAATGATTGACATTAAAAAAACTCCCAAGCATTGTACAACAGCAGAGTGCTCACACAGAATGCTGGGAGTTGTAGTTTTCAAAACAGCATAAATATCTACACCCATATAAAGATGTAGATATTTCACTACAGCTCCACCTGCTCCCTACCCATAATCCTCTGTTATGGTACCTGCTCATTGTAACCTTTACTGTCTCCCGTAATGCAAGTTTAGACAGTGGGTGGAGATTAAAATGTATATTCTGCAGGACATAGTTATAAAATCAGGTAGGTAACCAGTAGATCTCCAGATGTTTGGAAACATTAATTCTCAGCATTCCTTGGCTATAGAGTGAATGCTGGGGGTTGTAGTTATTAAACCTTCTGGTGACTACAGGTTACCTAACCCTGTCACAGATCAAGAAGAAAATAGGTGCAGATAAAGATTTGAGATTTGTAGCTTCCTCCAGCTTTCTTCTGTCTCAAATGGTAAGGCCTGTTCTTGCGTGCACGCGTCCTTGTCGCCTGCTTGACGTTGCGGTGTACGGATGTGTGTGTGACTTCATCTCGCTGCGCCATGACGTCACACACGCACTGATGTCACGTGTGCCACGAGGACGCATGCGTGCATGGAACAAACGGACCTTACCATTTGAGGCTGAAGAAAGCAAGAGGAAGCTACAAATCTTGGAGGGGCAGAGCTATGCCTTCAGCTAGGCACAAGCAAGATCAGCAACTTGCAAACCGTCAAAGGCAGGTATCCCACTACTCCGGGAGTCTCCCGCAAATCGGGGTGGTCTGCCGCGAGACCAACCCGATCTCCCGCAACGGTTAGGAGTCCTGAATCTCCCCCCCGTTACGTCCCCTTTCTGTCTGCCATGCCCCCGGACCGCCCATGGCATGCCCTAACCCCGCCTCCCCACCCCTAGGGTGTATCCCCCGCCCACTGTGTGATGTCAATGACGTCACACAGCGTAGCCGCACCCCATTGTGACGCCCCATCGCCCACCCTGTAACTGGGTGTTGGTGGTGTTGGGTAGGGGTGGAGTTAGAGGCATCCCAGGGTCATTCCGGGGATGTGGTAGTGACATTCTGGGGGTGTGATGGCCAGGTAAGGGGCGTTCCATGGGCAGAGCTTCCCAGTACTTGCATTTGCGGGAGTTTGGGGTGGTCTTGTAGGAGACCACCCCAGAATCAGGGAGACTTGCGGGAGGGGTGGGATACCTGTGTATCCAATGTCGCAATAGTGTATGGCCAGCAATAGAGTAATGTCTGCCGTATACCTATAAGGGGTAAGCACATGACACGTGGAATTTCAACACTGCAATTGCTTTTAGCCTTCCTGGGAGGAAATTCCTGCATTGAAATAACCATTAATTGGTCTTTAGTGACAATGCCTTCAGTGGTTTCCTATATTAGATGTTGCATACAAGACGTTTTTCTTATTACTATTGAAACCCTGGTGAATGTGCTTGATACCTTACATAAGTGCCCAAAGTTGCCCATTACCCCTTCCTTATGTCAGTAGCCAGAAGGCCATACGCATACCGCCCAACTTACTAAAGACTGAGACCAGAACAGAGTGGAGGATAGTCACCATTATTTAATTATTAATTATCCCCGCCCCTGGAACAGCCCATCACACCCCAAACAGCACTGCCCACCTCCGGGGTGAAGTCTCCAAACCGGGTCTGTCCTGGAGAAACCAGTACAGTTGGGGGGCATAGGACTAGAGAGGGGGTTCAATGGGTCTACTTGGTCAGTAACCTTCTCCCAGCTGTCACCAGGAAGCTTCCAAGGGAACTCGATTGGGATAAGCTGGAAGGAAAATCCTACTACAGATTCAACCAACAAAACGAAAAACAAGAAGTAAATTCTATCGGTTAATAAGTGATAAATAGAAAATGGCTAGGGGCTAAAAAATGTTTGCCTTTGGCAATGCCATGGAAGGAAGTGAGGTTAGTGCATGGTAGTTGCTTGTATTCCTTCTGGATTTCTAGAATGCACGTTCTGCCCATTTCCTAATCCTGTTTGTTCACCATCATTTCACCATAGTTTCACTGTCTATGAACAATCCTTTTGACACAGACTTTTCATGAATGGAGATTGCAAAAGGCAATTATTCCAGTAACAACAAGGAAACCTACAAGAACCTTCCACTTTGTCAATCAATGGCCAACTGAAATAGGGGGTGGGATGAGTCATGACTTCCACGTTCTTGGCGTAAGCAAGACTTGTCTCAACATCTTAATTGCTGTGTATTTGTACATTATAAACACTGAATCATTTACCTCAGATGGCTTATCATAAGTACAATAAATTCAGTGTACAGTATATACAGTAATTATATATTGCTAACCCATTAGAGGTGGAGATGGTCTCATTAAGGTTAAATCCAACCTGAGGTCCTCCAGATGTTTGAAAATTTCAACACCTCTCATTCCTTGGATGTGAATGCTGGGAGTTGTGGGGGAAGATGTAAAGCTACTTTCAGAGCAACAGCAAATATCATTCGGTGAACATTTTCTGGGCGGTTCCTCACCAGTCGGCGCTGGGGAGACAATACTCGAAGCCTTTCTCTAGCAGCAAACACCTGGAAGTGTTCAATTTCCCTGTTCGTGTAAAAGTATCCTAATACTTACCTCGGCCCTCCTCTTACCTTCCATGTTCCAGATACAGTAATCACTGGAACCCTGTGCTGCATCGGGTACCCCAGGTAGTGTAACTGGCCCAGGAGTTAAGCGGCAGCCCGTGCTAACCTGATATTACATCAGTGGGGTTTACTCTACTTTAGCAAATAGTGTCTGTTTCTGCATCTCCTCTGTAGCTTTAGAAGATCTTGAGGGCCTCAGGTTGGACATCTTTGTATTAGAATATCAGGATTCAACATAATGTGATGATAGGGTTGAAGCACGGAGGAAGCCTGACAATCAGTTTTCTTCATGCTGGGAATTCCTAGAAATATTCAGAGGGATGGCAAGCGCTAGGAAAACTGTAGCACTCTCTATAGGGGTTAAAGTCACACTAACCGATTTACAACCAGTTATCGCAACTGCTGCAGAGGTGAAAATCTCTGACCACTTCCTGGTTCTAATCCATTATAGCGCACATGCTTGATATTGCGCACTATAGATGATTACAACCAGGAAGCGGTCAGAGATTTCATCCCTCCAGCGGTTGATCAGGTGAAAGGTAAACTTTATTTACCTTCATCCCTCCTGCTCAATTGATTGAAGAACGGGAGGTAAGGCATAGCTCCTTATTCAATCAATACATTAAAGGAATAGTTCCCTTTAAAGGCACGCAACAACAGACACACACCTTAGAGTAAGAGCTACTTTCAAGTATTTATTTATAGATTAAGATGAGGAAAAGTAATTTTTTTTAATTTAGTGTCCCTTTAAAGCCCATACACATGTACAATTGCAGGGCCCATCCCCAAAGCACAATGGAGTGGCTGTTACAGCCGACTATCGGTAAGTATATTAGCACTCGGTCAGCCAGGTCGGATCATGAATGATGCCCGACCAAGAGCCCATACACTTAGCGATACTCGGTCGAAATGGACGTTCGTAAGTTAGGGGAAAGACACAAGGTAATTGCAGAAAAGGGAGTACACTTCCTTTAAAGGTGGGTTTAACTTGGGAAGACATGGTTCCATATCTTTGGGGTGTAGCATCGTTGGCCACAGTGATCTTGTTCTATCATAATAATCTTACAGGGTTATTCAATAAAAGTTCTTATCATTTAAAATGGTGCACATTTTGCCCCAACCAATCAGATGTTAGCTTTCCAATTTTAAATAATCTGATTGGTTGGGGCAAAATTAGCACCATTTTTAAACATTTTTTAATAAGACTATACTTTATTACATTGACCTTTCTCTTAGTTCAACTGTAGCAATGTTATTGAAGTTGCTTACACATCTAGGAATAAAAACAGTGTCATACGAAAGTGGAATTAGCGTTGAAGGATGGTCTCCAGAGACGTTCTTCCAGTAATCGCTGAGTGCTCTGCCCTTGTTGCTGAGGAACAGTTGTCTAATAGTACCCAGGGGGTAACAGGCACGCAGGCAAATAGCACGTTTCCATTACAAACAACCAAATCTATTCTGGGTGCAGGGGTAGAACTACACAGGGCAGAATGTTGGTTCTGGCAAGCGATTATCACTGTATTATCTGCTTGTCAGAATGCTAGTGCACGTCTGTTCGAGCCCCATGTCTTGTGTTTAAAGCAGGAATTTCGGACATCTCACAGGCTGTGCCCTTTTGCCACGACAAGTGGTAGCAAACAGCCATAATCACTTCCTTTGGCATCCTAATGTCTCCTGTGGGTGTAATTGACAAACACTAAAGAGACTTTCCTGAATCTTCAGCCAACACTGTAGAACACTCTTAGGGAATTCTACCTGGGTACAGACGTTTGGAACACGGCAGACCATTTAACATCTGCCAGGACGAAAGGGTCGCAGCAAACTTTTGGCCGTGACTACTTTGTCGCAACCGAGCTTGCTGCCCATTGAGGACCGCACAATCTCCTGTGGTTTTCAGACCCGTCCAATCGCCCATTCGTCCGCACAAGGAAACCATGCAATATTTGCACTGAAATCTCAGTCGGCCAACCAAAATATTGGATGGTGTGTACGCAGCTCAAGAGGCACATTGACCATTTTATGAATGCTACTTGTCTAGAGTAACGCTGCCCATACACTGATAAACTTACCTCCAGTGTGTCCGTGACATTCAGACAACCATCTGGCACAATCATTAATTGTCATTTAAATGCAAATTGAATGGACCAGGACAGGGAATGGGGGAAATCTACCCAATATATAACAAGTCTGCAGAGGTCAAATTGCTTGATGTAATAAAGGAACCTGAAGGCAGCGTCTATTAGAAGAAATACGATTCCACACGGATGTAATAGTCCCTGGAACTAATCTTCTTGAGACGGCAAAGCCCGAAGGAAAGTCTCCTTCTTTGTAGTTGGAGGAAGTGTTCATATAAATGTAAAATACTATTAAAGGGGAACTGTGGTCTCCAAACCAGTTGACTTTAAATGAAAGGTCAGGTTTCTACCTTTAAAATGAGCCATCAACCACCTCTTTACATGGTGCACAGTAAATTGCAAACATCTCTCTAGAAAGCATTCCTGGCAATTCACCAAAAGTCCTTTTTGGACCACAGTTACCCTTAAAGGTAACTGACCAGAAAACCACCGTAGATGAAGCACGTAACGGAGATTCCTAGTTACGCCACTGCTCACCTTGTGTCTCTCTCCGTACTCCATTCCTGTTCACCTTTTCCTTGTCATTGGTAAATAGTAAATTTTTTTTTTCCAACAGTTTTTTTATTGAGCGATAATAGCATGGTAAATAGAATACAGTCTGTTGTTCATTTTAAGCATTTTGTTTACATACATATAAAGAGTATCAGTTAAATGGAAGACATTTGCAGTATATGTAATCGCTTATTATTATTTTTTCTTTTTTCTTTCTTTCTCCTTCTGTTTACTTTGTAGCTAGGGTATGTATAATAAACATGAATATAAAGCAACTTAACATTAGTGGTGGTGCATCCTCCCTCCCCCCCCCCCCCCCCCACCCCACCCCCTACGGGCAGTTTCTATGTTATAGCCGTTTTAGTTTGGTCTTTTTATATTGTAAGTATAGTTGTTCGTGGTCATCTGTATGAAATGGATTAGGTGACGTAGATCTCATAGAGATGAGTTTGTGTTTTGCATGCTGGTGTGTGTTTGAGGTTGTAGCTAGAGATTACAGATTACAAATTACAGATTACTGTGGGTTTGTTGTTTTGTGTGGGCGGTAGGAGGAGACCAGAGAAAGAGCGAGGGGAGGCCCTAGCGGCGGGGAGAAGAGAGAAGGGCAAATAATAAGATAAAATAATAAAAAAATAATAATAATTAAAAAAAAAAGGGGGGGGGGGGGGGGGGTGTCTAGGTAAGTGGGGAGCGGAAAGGCGCTGGGTGGGAGCTTTGGTCTTGTTTACTGAGTGGATGGATCGTCCATTTTCAGTATCCATGGGGTCCAAACTTTCTCGAGCAATTTGGTTGTGCCTTTGAGTGAATGGGTTAATGGGTTAATTAGATGTTGTTGGGGTGGTGTGTCCTGCTTCCAAGACGCAGCTATTACACACCTTGTTGCTGCGCATATTGCGCTTATTAGGTTTTTTTGGTGTGGTGGGCTGTTTTTTGGGGGTTTGTCGAAGAGTGCAATCCATGGGTCAGGGTGGATAAATCAGTGTAGTATATTGTTGATAGTTTTGAAACAAAAGGTCCAGATTGGTTTTATTTTTTCGCACGTCCACCAGCAATGTAGTGTACCAGCTGGTTCTCCGCATCCGTTAAAACAGTGTGGTGGGAAGTTTGAGTTTATTTTGTTTAATTTTTTTGGGGTGATGTACCATTTGTTGAGAATTTTGGTGTTTAAGGAGCATTTGTGCATATTTTGAAATATTTCTGCCCATGTGTTCCAGTCTAAATTTTGGTTCAGTGTGTTCTCCCAATATTGCATGTGGGTGGTTTTATCTTGCTGTTTAAAGTTGTTAATTAGTGAGTAGATTTGTGAGATTAGTTTCTTTTCTGTTGGCTTTTTTAGGCATATTTCTTCGAGCGGAGTGAGGGTTGTTGATTGGGCATTCTGTATTACTTTGTGTGAGAAGTGGTGGATTTGTGTGTAGCGGAGCCATTCTGTTTGGGGGAGTTTTAGTTGTTCTTGTGCCATTTCCCATGTCATTGTTTGTTGTGGGTTATTAAGGTTGGCTACGTATATGATGTTTTTATCTGTCCAGTTTTTCCAAGCGGGTTTGTCATATCCTGGGGGAAAGTCTGGGTTATGGAATATGGGGATCATTGTGGAGGGTTGGGATGTGAGTTTGTATGTTCTAGTTAGATTTTCCCACGTTTTCGCTGTTTCTTTTTGTTTTTTGATCCAAAGGAGGTTAGTGATGGGGACGGGGTGAGTGATAGCTGATTCGAGTTCTTTCCATCGTATGTTGGGATCTGTTGTGGGCCATGTGATGGTTTGTGCCAGGCGGGCTGCCTGGTAGTATTGTTTGAGGGAGGGTAGGGAGAGTCCTCCTCGTGTTCTGTTACGTTGTAGTATTGCTTCTGAGATTCTGGGTTTTTTATTATTCCAGATAAAGGTTCGGATAGCTGTTTGTAAGGATTTGAGGTCTGACGGTGGGACTGTGATTGGGAGGGCCCTAAAAAGGTAGAGGATACGGGGAAGTGTTATTTTGGCTGAATAGATTCTGCCGAATAATGATATGTTGTATGTTGTCCATTGTTTTAGCTGGGATTTGAGTTGACTGAATAGTTTTACGTAGTTGAGTTGGTAGAGTAGTGCTGGGTTTGAGCTTATTTGGACGCCAAGATATGTTATTGAGTTTGGGTGCCATCGAAAGGGAGAATTTTTTTTTATTGTTTTGATGGTGTTTGAGGTTAGTCCTATGGGTAGGGCACTGGATTTGTCATGATTAATTTTGAAGCCAGATATTTCACTGAAGTTTGTGAGTTCTTGAAGTAGATATGGAAGAGAAGATTGTGGGTGGGTGAGTGTGATGAAAGTATCGTCGGCGAATAAGGCAATTTTATATTCGTTTTTGCCTACCTTAAGGCCAGTGATTTTGTTGGGTGTGCGTATTTTTATTGCTAGTGGTTCGATACATAGGGCAAAAAGAAGGGGGGATAAGGGGCAGCCCTGTCTGGTTCCGTTCAGTATGGGAAAGTGTATCCCATATTATTAACTTTAGCTGTTGGGGACATGTACATACTGAAGACAGCTTTGTGGAAGGCTCCATGTATTCCAAAGCTTTTAAGTGTTTCACTCATGTAGTTCCAAGATATTCTGTCTAATGCCTTTTCGGCATCTAAGGAGAGTGAAAGTAAGGGGATTGAATGTTGTTTGGCATAGAATAGTTGCTGGAGGATGCGTCTGATATTGTGTGTTGTCTGGCGGTGGGGGACAAATCCGGTTTGGGTAAATAGTACATTTTATACATTTTCCGGTCTAATTTCCTCATTTAGAAAAGACTTTTTATTGTGAAAACGGTAAAACCATTGGACGCGGTGACGGCAGGTTCATTGGATAGTTTAATAAAAATAAAAGCTGGATAGGTTTCTATAAATAAGGAATGCTGCAGGTTACTGGTATTGATACATTAAGTTAGCCTTGATCCAGGGTTTTCCCCTTCATACTGTTTATTTTCCCCTCAGGATCATCTGTTAGGCAGGAAATGTGGGTATTGCTGAGTAGGTTGGACTAGAGGGAAGTTTGTCTTTATTCAGCCTCAAATACTGTACTATACTCTGCAATACTATACTAAACTATACTATTATATTATACAGTACCATACTATACTGTACAATGCTATACAGTACCATAATATACGGTACAATTCTATACTATACTATTATATTATACTATACAGTAAAATAATATACAATAAAATACATTGTGTATAATGCAGCCCCAACTGTAAATTATAAGGATATTAGAAGTCACAGAGGAGTTGGCCGAGTACCTTTTATACAGGGAACGGATCTCTTTAATTTACAGTTGGGGGTGCATTATTAATTATAACCTACCCCTTTGTAGCTTCTGGTTTCCTTCTCCTCCTGGAACTGAATTCTGTCCCTTGCTGGATATATATATATATATATATATATATATATATATATATATATATATAACATATACATACATATATACATACACACATACATATTTATCTATTTAGCTTTATACGGTAGTTGTTTGCACATTATTCATCTTGTTTTCTTGCCTCACACCCCCTCTCTACATAGTATAGCACTAGTGACTGTGTTAGGGATGGGTGGAGTCAGAATAGCCGACATAAGGGTGAGCGATGAAGCCGTTAGCCACAGATAAGTCTTTGACAGCTCGCCGCTCTTTACAATTGCAGAGGACTGGAGGTAGGAGGATTCTCTAACCTTTTTAATTAAAATGGAAAAAAAACCTCTCTCTATAGATGCCAGGGAAACTTTAGTGCACAGAAAGCGTTTTGTTTTTTTTAAGTAGATGGGACATGGAGGTAGGATTAATTATTCCTACCTCCCAAAATTGGGAGGTGCACGTGCACGTCTGGTTTTACATTTACCAGGATTCCTCATGGCTTCAGTACATAAGAAGGCTCAGGACTCTAACCTGACAGATAAAAACTGTAGGTGCTGTGGAGCCTCAATAAAACAGTATCAGGAGGTAGGAATAATCAATCCTACCACCCTGCCCCAGGTACTTTTCATTTTTAGTGTAGTTGTCCTTTAAGGCCTGGGTTTAAACACCACAAGTGACAAAAAAGAAACAACGCAAGATCAATAACATTTATAATATTCTCCTACTTCTGTTTATTCTTTTAAAGATCCCCATCATATTATTATTTACCTTTATTATTTTGCACATTTAATACAATGCATTTTATTAGTTCGATAAAATACCGACATTTATGAACACACACACACTAACTAAAAAGTGGACCACAGTAGAAAACACATTAACCCCAGTTGCTTGGTTGAGGGCGAAAGGGGCCGTGATAATCGTAACGAGGCTTAAAGAATCTTGAAGGTTCCCTTTTTTGACATTTTATTTCCCGAGCCATTTGGCAGAAGGAGCATAGAGAACAGCAGCATACAGCGTAGTAATCTTTCATTACGGTGCCCTATGGAGGAGAGAATCCTGTTACATTACTGTACATTATATTGGCGATGGCATAATATTATCCTCCATCTAAGAGGCTATTTCACAGAGGTTTGAGGTACTGATTTCCAGGTATTGACTGTGTGTCATTAGTTTGTCTATGTTGTCTGGGGGTGTATGATAATGGAACTCCAAGCCCACAACTCTTATATAGTGGATAATGCACCCCCAGCTGTAAATTATAAGGATATTAGAAGTCACCGAGGAGTTCCGTGACCATATAAAAGTACAAGGCCTTTTATACAGGGCACGGAACTCCAAGGTGACTTCAAATATTCCTATAATTTACAGTTGGGGGTACATTAATTTATTATAATCTACCCCATTGTGGCTTCTGGTTTCCTTCTCCTCCTGGAACTGTAAGATTATAAGGCTATAATCTTACAGTTCCTCCCATAGAAATCCACTACAGGGGTAGGTTATAGAACGAATAAAAGTACAGAGATTCAATAAAAGTTCTTATCGTTAAAAATGGGGCTAATTTTGCCTCAACCAATCAGATGTTAGCTTTCAAATATTAAATAAGATCTGATTGGTTGGGGCAAAGTTAGCCCCATTTTTAAAGATAAGAACTTTTATTGAATAACCCCTGTATTACACAATAGCAGTCTAAATAAGTCATCATATACACGACATTATACTATATATGACTATGTAAATATAACGATATTTACCTAACCCTTATAAAGCCGTGCTTAGCTATATCATTCGGATGTTAGAAGTCACCTTGGAGTTCCATAACCTATGCAAAAGGACTGTGGCCTTGAGGCTGTGGCCCCACTAGCAGCTCACAAAAGCACACAGAATCGTGCACGCCCTTCCAGTAAATTAACAGTGGAACGCATGAGATATGCACCGAAAATGCTGACCGCATGCGCTCCGATATCACAGCACATGTAGTGGAGACGCTCAAATAGGCTGCCACAGGCATTCGCTCACACTAGCGTAATTAGATCGCAATTGCATAAAAGCAAAAGCTTTTATAGGGTCATGGTGAATTCTAATATCCTTATATTTGTACATTGTTATGTTTAAGGACAACCATACGACCAGGGGTCCAACCTCTACCTTTAAGACTAGACTGGGTAAGGACCTAAACTGGTTTTAGTCCTCACCGCTGAGTTTACCCTTAACAGCTCTACATCTTTATTTGAAATTCTGGTGCTGGCAGGGCTGCCCTTAGGATTAATGGCACCCTGTGTGATTTGTTCCGGGCACACAACCCCCTCCCATAAATGTAAAGCAATAGTGTAACTATGGTGACCGCGGGGGGGGAGTTCGGTGGTAGGGCCCGCCACAATGGCACAAACTCTGAAGCGACCAGCTGTTCGGTTCCGGAAGTTCGGGTCCAGTCTTTTTAACAGCTGATCACGCGTAATCAGCTATTTAAAAATGGCTGATCGAGGAGGGAGTCAGGGGCCCAGCCTCCAATCTCACAGGGGGGCCCAGGTCCCTGTACATTAAGCCCTGATGTAAAGACATCATTTAATACACAGCAATTTCAAAACAAAATAACTATACACCAACTAATAAAGTATATGCTAATATCTAGTGAGTTCATTCACCCTGCATCCAGGGTTGCCAGTTTTGTTTTTTTTTTCTGAGGGGGAGGGGCCATGACATCATTGGCACGTCACGGTGAGTAGAGTGGGGGGGAGAGTTAAGGGCGCAACTGGGTGGGGAGTGGGTGCTCTGAGGGGGGAACTGACAGCACCGGGGTTTGGACGGGATTTTTGCTCTGACTGCGGGACTCGGGAATTTGTCGCTGCAGTCGGCACAATCTCACCCAAATAGGGACGCCTGTTTACCCTTCTCGCATCAGCCATCATTGGGGTGGGGATGTCTGGTATGTGGTTTGATTGGCGAGTAAGAAAAGGAGAACTGCATTGTTTAAAGGACCCAGACAGACAGTGATCCAGGTAAAACAAACCTCTCACTTATCCCCAAGCTGTTTGGAGAACACACTTCCTCTACCATTAATCACCCGGCGAGCACCTTTAAAGTTTGCACAGTTTAACCACAGCAGTATAAAGCCATAAATATGTCCAGACAGACTCATACTCACGGTGATTCTGTAGCGCTCACGTATCCCAGTGCGCAGTGCAAACATGGCCCCCGGCAAGCATCCAAGCCAGCATGACTCATTATAGAGCGAAGCAACATAACAAGGCAGTAGGAATGGACAGAGCGCACCAAATAAGCCTAGGAAAAGGAACAATGACAATCATAAGATCCCATTTAAATGCAGGAAAAGTTAAAGGAGAACTATAGTGCATATTATTTTTTTCCAAAAACAGTTAAAATGAAAAGTACCTGGGGCAGGGAGGTAGGATTGGTACTTTCTACCTCCCAATGACATTAGGAGCAGCAAAACTAAGAAAACTGCCTCTGCCAGTCTACCCAAGTGCTTCAGCTCTACCTTTAATACAGGAAGGCCCAGGGCACTGACCTGGCAGATAAATACTTTATGTACTGTAAGTGCTACATAATATATTCCATCTTTGTAGAAGGGGTGGACATGCCCTTTAACTAGTCTCTAAATACTACACAAAAATCCATCTGACCAGTAAAATATAAAAGTCATTAATTGACTTGACTGGTCATTTTCCAGTGAACCATTTATACATTTCCCCAGCCCATGTAAACTCACATATTTCTGATTTGCATTCCTACAATTAAAGGGAATGTCCACCCCTCAAAAATGTTTTTAATATGTGGCAGGATATGAACTCGCGAGGTTTATATATCTGAAAGCTGTGTCCAAATGTACTAACCAGTCTTTGTTCCCTGGCTGCCTTCTGCCTGTCTTCCTTGCACAGAAGCAAGAAAAAGGGGCTAAGACACCGCGCCTTAGCCAATCACAGGAGCGGATACCAGTCGAACCCCTTCTGCTTGTCTTCTGTGCGAGGAAAAGGTGTGTAAGACAGGCAGAAGGCTGCGAGGGAACAAGGGGCTGGTAAGTACATTTGAGGACAGCTTTCAGATATACTTAGGGGGTGGACATACCCTTTAAAGGTTTAGGCAAGCAGTCTGGCTGCACCTTAGAACATATATTTTCCCAAACCCTGTCAATTCCCCTTCACATATTTCTACAGGTTTGGGCAAGCAGTCTGGCAGCACCTTAGAACATGTCTAGTAAAACTATCTGTTGCCTTTTATTTACATGTTTGCAAATATTTGAACATCCACAAATGTAAATCTTCCCCTTGAGATGAACTTTAAGGGAAACTGGGTTTGTTTTTTTACATTTATTCATGTAATTTTTTTGCCTTGCAACTCGCTCTACCTGCTGTGGGCGTCACTAGAAATAACTCCAGCAAAACTGTTGCTGCTCTATAGGAAGTATTTAAAGGAAAAGGTTGGATGAATGTATCCTTTAATTCAATTTCTAGGAACCAGGAACAATCTTGGGAAATTAGATTTCCAGAAAGAAAGGTTTTGTTTTCCTGGCATTTAGTCATTTCCTTTAAACATGTAAAGAAAGGGGCATAATCCTTAATGAAGGGCTTGTGTAAGATTAACCGGCCTTCCATTATCTACCAGTTCTAAAAGATGTGCTTCTTATTGGAAAGAACTGACCAAGAATACTTAACACCCCATATACATGGGATTGACATTTTAAACTATCTGATAAATTCAACACGATCGCTCAAAATATCCGATCAATGTAGAAGATTGGTATCTCGAAAAAAACGAATATCGGGGAGGCAGACAATTCTCTGCCGACTCCATCTTCAGTCCCCATTTCTCCACAGAGATGGAAACCTGCAGAACGATCGGAGCCTCAAGGCTTGAGGTTTCCAATTGTTGCACTTGAAATCCGATTGGAGGAATATGTGCATGGTCAGCGTTAGTAAAATACTCCATGATGCCATAGAGAGCACACAAAGAGCTAATCAACTTTCACATATCCATGTGATCAAGTTCAGGAGACACAGGCAGGGAAACTCTTACAAAGCCACACCCACGTCTTGCGAACCAGATCAGATAGAGAAGTAAACCTTTTATTTAACTTGTGGTCTGGTGATGTTATTGTGGTAAAGGTTCCCTTTAAACCAGCGTCTAGAATAGCGTTGGTACAGCGCCGTCTTCTTACTTACACACTTCAAAATCGGAACAACAGTGAAAGATTCCAGTTCTCCATGGATTGGGAACATACGGAATTTCATTTATAGCGTTTTCCCCTCTGTTCAGGCCATTGGCATTCATAGAATTCTGTACATTGACCACGATGTTAGGCCCGGCTGCTTGAGGCTGTGCAGTCACTGACCGAAGGAAAGAAAAAAAAAAACAATGACTAGAAATAGCAAAATGGAACCTGTAAGTGCACAAGCATAGGGGGCGGTACTAAATGGGGAATCGGATCACAAGAGGAGCAAGGAGAACCTTGAATACATGCAGATGATTAAAGGATAAATAGAGTGCATATAAAGGTTTTTAATATAAAAAAAATTAAAAATTGATTGATAAATCGTACCTCCTAATATTGTGAATCTTATTTAGTAATTAAAGGTGTACTACCACTCATCCAAGTGGTTCAACTAAGCGGTTGGGGACATCACCAGGTATACATAAAAGTATAAGTTAATTGGATATTTACACCTGCAGTTTGGACCTTGAAGCAGTGGTGGGGGCAGGGGGCGGGCAGTAGGAGGGCCAGCCACAAGCCGCGATCTCGCGTATGAATGAAACATAAGATCAGCTGTTAAAAAGATCGTCCCCAAGTTTCCGGTTCGGTTCCGGAAATGTTTTATTCATACGCGCAATCAGCTGATTGGGGAAGGGGTGAGTCAGGGGATCAGCTTTCAATGTCACAGGGGGGCCCGGGGCCCTGCATTTACGCCCCTGCCTTAAACAGTTAACATAAAACAGTCACCATAAGATCCAAATGGGGCTATGAAATACTGATACTGGATACAACTGGTTATGCATGACACTTTCTAAAGGGGAACGACAGAAACATTTAGTTTCGATAACATACATCACAATTATCAGTATATAGAGAACAGACCAGTAAATGTGCTGCTGCCATTTAAATATAATCACAGCGGCCATAGACAGTCTGTTTAAGTTGGTATTACAGATGTATATGACATATCTTTCATGAAAATAAATATTACCAAACAATGCTATAAAAATACACCTCAAAGTAAAAAAACGCACAATTACACCGGAATACGAAAACCGAACCGAATACGAAAACCGAACGTAACTTTTGCACATTCTGTACGATAGTGACACTCTGTACATCGCCCCCTACAGGCAATACTGTCAAGCTACCCCCCTAATCCTATGAAAGGTTGTTTGGAGGGTACAGCCCTTTGCTTTTATCGGAAAGGAAGTTAACTCTGTATTAAAAGGATTGCGGTTTCTAAAAGGGGAAGTATCCTCATAATTATTAAGTTAAGCAAATGTTTATATATTGTTTACTATTATGGGGAAGTGACTGGGTAATGGCTACAGACTTTCCATAAAAATAATAATTCTTATTGGGAGATTACTAGATTTATTCTTTGGGACGCTGCAATGGAAATTGACAGTCCCCGTAATATTTGGTTCTGTTTATGTTTAATTAGGTTTCACAAGGTCCTGGTTTACCGCCTGATTGCACATAGGCATGTAACAGTTAGACGTGACCAGGCAGGTCTGCGTGGCAGCACCGCTAATTTCCCTATTGTGAAAAGTAAAACTGCATATAAACCTACAATTACTAGAACATCCAGGATAATTCTGTATGGAGAATCCATTTAAAACCACTACAATTTGACATGCAATAATCTAATTGCCATCATGACTTAGCTCTTGTGGAATGCTGGTACAGCCTCTTATGGCATTTCCTAAAGGGCTACCATGGAAACTACCCAGAAGTCTCTATTAGCTACTAACATTTAAGCCTCGTACACACGTTGGATAATTTTCGTACAATGCAGCTGACGAACATTTAACGACAATATCGTTAATCCTCATAATTGAAACGACATCTGTACACACAGCAACAATAGTCACCACGATAGTCGTTCAATGTAGACATATCTGTTGTATTTAATTAGATCAACTGGACTTGAAATGTAGTTCTTGAAGATGTTTCACTAGTCATCCGACTGGCTTACTCAATTCAGAATGACTTGTACAAGAATCTGTGGCAATTATGTACCCTGGAAAATCCCAATTAGCATATCACAGCCAGGTGTTAAGGGCGTGATTGGATAGTGGCTAAGAGGTGTTATAGGAACGCCCAGAGTAAGGTGTTAAAACAGTATTGTACATGGCAGACAGTTGGTGTCGAACCCCCCACCTCTATTTAGGCTTGGTTTCTTTATTTTCACATAAATCGCCTCAAGAGAGGTGTTAAGGAGGCCATTTATGTGAAATTGTGAATTGAATACAACAGATATACCATGACCTGGATGAATGAGAACCTTCACAAGCATAGTTCAATGTAGACGTTCTAACGTAACGTTCGTATCTTCGCACAATTATGAAAAGCAGCGCAAGCGCCTTTTATATATTTCTTCATAGAGCGATAACGATAATCTGTACAAATATCCGATAATCGGCGGAACAAATCCGCCAGGCTGATCGTCGGAAAAAGCCGACAATAGTTGACGATTGTTGGTCGTTGCCGATGGTTGATGCTATATTTTCATACAAATATTGTGCGATTGCTCGTTCGTCGGCTGCATCGTACGACAATTATCCAACGTGTGTTCGAGGCTTTAGGATAAGACTTGTAATTTGGAAACAAAAACAAAAACTAGGCAATTTGACTATACGAGGTGATAAAAGGGCAACTACAATAAAATATGTCACTTTTTAAAATGAAAAGTACCTGGGGCTGAGAGGGAAGATTGATTATTCCCAATATTGTTTTGCTGAGGAGCTTCAGCACTTACAGTTTTAATCTGCCAGGTTACTGTCCTGTGCTTACAAACATCCCCATATCACGCATGCGGGAGCACATCCCTCCTCCACCGTCAGCTATTGATTAAAGGGGAAGTTCAGTGCTAATACATAGACTTTTACAAAAAAAAGAGTAGTAATTTCCCATTCTAATGACCTTAATCTGCCCATTCAGCATTGTGTCTGTATAAATAACTGCAACCAAAATACTGACTTCCTGTTTGCAGGACCCCTAATAGAGACCGTTATGGTCTTGCCCTTGACCCAGCGCCTGGGTTGATTCAGTTGCTCAGTAGAGATCTGAGCATGTTTGACCCATCCAACAGCCAATCAGTAGAAATTACTGTTAGGAACATTCCAAGGATGTGGTGCATTCTGGGAAGAAGAAGGATCGTTAGAACCTGAAATTTCAGCTCACTAATGTCAACAGCAGGGAACAGCAAAGGGTATGAAATCAACTGATTTTTCAAAATGGGAGAGAATATGTAGAATAACTAAGAAGGCATTACACAAACTAACAATTTAACAAATATTGATCATTTCCACTGAACGGTCCCTTTAACATTACAAGACCCTGGCATGCTGATACAGACCGTCCTCCAGACAGGACCAGCTGCCTGCCTCTGCTCACGTAAGAATAAGCCCAAAAAATTGAAAGGACCAATGTCTGCTCCGTAATACGGGGAAAAAATAAAACCTTATTAATATTATCAGGCTACAATCATAAGCACAGGTATGGGGGTCTGACGCGTTTCACAACATCACAGACGCTTCCCTGTTTTAAAGACATCTCTTGTAACACCTCTCTGCTCTGGTACACGGGTCAATATCTATCCTGTGACAAACGACCAATCAATAAAAAGATCAGTAGTTTGTAGGGGGGGGAATAAATGGGACCACGAAATTTCAACGCATATGATCACATGCCCTATTCAATCGAAATCCCCCCAAATATCTGGGATCATCCATTATCCCTCCACACCGATAAAATGTGCAAACCCAGCTTTAATCAACATTGCACTGTGAGATTTAAAGGAGAACTATAGTGCGTATAAAGTTTTTTTTCTTAAATGAAATGTACCTGGGGGAGGAAGGTATGATTGGTGCCTCCCAATATTGTGATCTACCTCCCAATATAATGTCTATGAGGAGCAGCAGCACAAAGAAAACTGTTTGTGCCAGGCTTTCTGGGTGCTCCAGCACTATCTTTAATACAGAAAGGCCCAGGGCACTAACCTCCTCAATGAAATAATATCGGGAGGTACGAATAATCAATCCGACCTCCCAATCCCAGGTACTTTTCATTTATAAAAGTTATTATAGTCCTTTAATTCCTTTCTATTCTCTTTAAAAGAATAGTTCACTTGTAGTTTTAAAGGACAACTCCACCCTCATAAGAACATCTTTTAGAAAGAATGGCCCCTTTAAAATATGTTGATGTACCATACTTTGTCCTATGAATTCATTACTGTATGGCTGCTATGCTTCTGGGTGCCTCATGGAAACTGAGCAATTTAGAAACCTGTACTGAGCCTGTACTGAGCCTGGGCATGCTCAGAAGAGGCTGACAGGGGATTAACATTCAGTCATTGGCTGTGATGTCAAATCCATAACTGACAGTTACTAACTGGAAGAACCAGGAAGCAGAAACAAGGGAAACAGGACATTGTGCAGGATTTCAGGTTAGACTTATATATTTCACATTTCAAACTTTTACCATTTAGGGTTTTCTGGGGAGATTTACCTGTATGTAAGTTTTCATTTTGGGTCTGGACTTGCCCTTTAAGGACATACGCCTACTGTTATACTCCAATACCCATCCCAACTTTGTTTCCATAGCAAAGAATCACACAAAATTACATTTATTTCATTACCTCTTTCATTACCTTAGCAAGATTATTGACTTTTAAAACCTGTAGCACAGACACACACATTCCCTTCCAAAAATGGAACCTTCCAAGTCAAATTCCAAGTTCCATTCCATTTCTAGTTGGCTATAGAATTCACTGAGCACGTGCTGGGTCTATGACACTCTCTCTGTAAAACTAGGCTGGAAGCCTAGGCCATCTTAGACACTGCTAATACACCTCCTATCTTCAATCCACTGAGAAAGGGCTTCAATATACTGCCAGCACACACAATGGCAAGTAGGTATGGATTTTATTTCCCCAGTACTTTAGTTCTCCTTGTGCCCTGTATAATAAAATGTTTATATGTTTGCTTCTAAACAGCAATGTGTTGTAAATGGAATATAAAAATGCAGAATACAGTGTCCTTGGCCCATTAGGATACACTGACACCAATGTGTAAATGTGACCAAACGATTCCTTAGTGACCTGTAAACGGAGATCATTGATGTTGTCAGTTCAAATGCTGGAACACTAGAGGGAGCTACAACATCTATAGGAAATCAATATATAATAAACATCATCATATTTATGGGGGAGCGATTGCATAGTCTCCTGCATTTTTCATAATGTCCAACTGGCTGCCCCTCTATTATATGTAAGTGACAGTCTAAGAAGAGGCCAGTACTGGGCAATGATGAGAGTTTGGTCACTGTTACCATATTTAACTAAGGATTCAGTAAACCACAAGAGACAAAAAGGAGGAACCAACTTGTTCAACAAAAAGCTCACATTTCCTCATTTGAATTATGCAATAAAAGGAACAAGTAGATAATATAAAATATGGGAGTTGGGGTCTTGAAAAGGACAATTAAAGGGCAACTATACTGACAAATTACTTTTCCTAATCTATAAATAAATATGTGTAAGTAGCCCTTACTCTGAGGTGTGTGTGTATTGCGGCTTGCATTTAATCCAGTACTTGTTTAGCTCAGGCTAAGTATTACCCCCTTCCATTGGACTAGACTTTTTTATGAGGTCAGGCATGCTCAGTAATCACTATGAGGCAGCACTGGGTGAGGGAATTTCCCACATACCAACTGCCAAAACTACACATACAGCAAACCAACTTTCAAAACTCCATCACCATTCCAGCTACTGCAAAACTGTATATAACAGAAGCATTTATTAAAATAAGGCACTTGATTGGCAGCTGAAATGTAAGATGGTTCAGACTGAATAGCTAAAGCAGGGTTTCTCAAAGGGTGTACCAGGCACTCTGGTACAACTTCAAAGAGACAGAAGTGTGCCTCAGAATTTTAGTACTGAAAATATTTTCACCATTATAAAGTACAATTTTGTTATTTTGTACACTGTAAAGTGCATTAAATATGGGTAATTACAACTTTACATCCAACATTAAGAACACAGGTGTGCCTCCAGAAAAATTTGAGCTGCTAAAGAAATAGGGGACAGATCAACAAAAAAAAAAAAATGGTACAGTGATACCATTTGATGAGGCCATTTATTTCAAAGAAGCGTGAATACAATGCCTGGCAACTGCTGTCATGTTGGCTTAAAAGACCAAAATTCCTGATATTTCCACTTCTCTTTTATTCTATCTATTTTCTGGACTGTATCTCCTCCCACGGTTTTTGAGCTAGAGACACGACACATGACACATAGACTGGAATTCTTCTACCCGACCCGCAAATCTGGTAACCCACGGATACCGGATCCGATGCTGGACTCTACTACAGACCTGGGGCCATGGGAACTGCTGGTTGAATTCTTGTTGGCTCCTGTATGTCCTGCACTGGATTAGAAGACTTTGTAGACATTGTTGAAAGTCCTTGAGTTGGCCAAAATTTAGGCCTCTGAAAAAATAGAGATTTAGGCTTTTCTTCAATGGCTGTGGGAAAAGGGTCCTGATTAGAAATAGATGTAGGCATCTCTGTAGGAAGGTATGTAGTAATCTGGTCTTTTGGCACCATGGCGGCCATCTGGGTGGGCACAGGGGCGGCCATCTGGGTGGGCACGATGCCGCCACTGGCGGACACAGAGCCGGCCACATGGGCGGGCACAGAGCGCCACATGGCGCACAGAGCCACCACATGGCGGGCACAGAGCCAGCCACATGGGCGGGCACAGAGCCAGCCACATGGGCGGGCACAGAGCCAGCCACATGGGCGGGCACAGAGCCAGCCACATGGGCGGGCACAGAGCCAGCCACATGGCGGGCACAGACCACCACTGGGCGGGCACAGAGCCAGCCACATGGGCGGGCACAGACCAGCCACATGGGCGGGCACGAGCCAGCCACATGGGCGGGCACAGAGCCAGCCACATGGGCGCAAGAGCCGCCACATGGGAGGGCACAGAGCCAGCCACATGGGAGGGCACAGAGCCAGCCCATGGGAGGCACAGAGCCAGCCACATGGGAGGGCACAGCCAGCCACATGGGAGGCACAAGCCGCCACATGGGAGGGCACAGAGCCACGCCAATGGGAGGGCACAGAGCCAGCCACATGGAGGGCACAGAGCCAGCCACATGATGGAACAGAGCCAGCAAGATGGGAGGGCAAGAGCAGCCAGCAGATGGGAGGGCACAGAGCCAGCCACATGGGAGGGCACAGAGCCAGCCACATGGGAGGGCACAGAGCCAGCCACATGGGAGGGCACAGAGCCAGCAAGATGGGAGGGCACAGAGCCAGCAAGATGGGAGGGCACAGAGCCAGCAAGATGGGAGGGCACAGAGCCAGCCAGATTGGCGGGCACAGAGGTGGCCAATAAATGGGCACAAGGTGGCCAGTTGGGTGGGCACAGTAGTAGGGCCTGAGCTGGCAAAGCAGAAGATGCCTGTAGTGGCATACATGCAGATGTCTGTGTGTACAGGGATGCAGGCACTTGCTGTGTGGGCACAGATGTTGGATCTCCTGTAGACATGGACAGAGTTCCCTGTGTGGGCACAGACACTTGTTCCTCCTTGGGCATAGATACTGATACTTGTGGAGGTCCTGGAGCAGAGGCCTGTGTAGATGAAGCATCAAGAAACTGGCACATCGCTGGCATAGTGGAATCTGCCTGGCCAGGCACCTGCATAGAACGTACTGAGGCATTTGCATGTTGACCGTCTGAACACATCAATCTATAAAGAACCCACCTGCTGTACATGTGACTCATCTGGAAGACATTGATTGCAAAATCAATTAACATTATACTTACATTCCTGTAAGATTATTTTTGTACCCCCCCATGATAATAATTTAAAGGGCATGCTCATCCTTAAAACAAAAAAAAATTCGGTCAATTGTCAGTTACCTGCCCCAACTTAATAGTTTGCACTTTATTACAAACCAAATATTTAAAGATAATTATTGTCCCCATTCTGGCAGAGTATCTGGCTCCTCCCTCTATGCTGTCAATCAAGCTGTGACACTGGCATTACAGCCAATATTGACTGCTATTTTACCTGCTGTCCCCCTGCACATGCTCAAGCTTAATAAAGCTCATTGAGCAGAGGGAGGAGGCAGATACCTTTGCCAGAAAATAACAGAACTTTTCATTAAATATCTGGTTACAAAAGCATTTAATAAACTGGTAAACATAGCCGTAGGGGTTTCAGGCAGTTTGTTGCTGTTTTTTTTCTTCACGGGGTTTTAAGAGAAAATGCTTTTAGCAAATAATTTTCAGTACTTTTAACCAAGAAAAATGGCTGATATATATTTATACACAAACATACACAAAGTGACCATGACATCATATTATAGGTGAACATTTCACAGTGGGCTGCGTGTATATAATAACTATGTGACATAATAGTAATACTTATTTATTTAAAATCCTCATTTGTTCGTTTTGCAGGGGCATTAAAGGCGCAGTATGGTACGTGTCACATTTAAAGGGATTAAAAATGAATTTTAACTTTAAATTGACCTCCCCACTGCAGTGAATAGCAACACGTGAATGTATGAGGTAGAATCACACGTGAATGTGAGTAAGAATAGCAACACGTGAATTATGAGGTAGAATAGCAACACGTCAATGTATGAGGTAGAATATCAACACGTCATGTATGAGGTAGAATAGCAACACGTCAATGTATGAGTAGAATAGCAACACGTGAATGTATGAGGTAGAATAGCAACACGTGAATGTATGAGGTAGAATAGCAACACGTCAATGTATGAGGTAGAATAGCAACACGTCAATGTATGAGGTAGAATAGCAACACGTCAATGTATGAGGTAGAATAGCAACACTCATGTGTATGAGGTAGAATAGCAACACGTCAATGATGAGGAGAATAGCAACACGTCAATGTATGAGGTAGATAGCAACACGTCATGTATGAGGTAGAATAGCACACTCAATGTATGAGGTAGAATAGCAACACGTCAATGTATGAGGTAGAATAGCAACACGTCAAGGTATGAGGTAGAATAGCAACACGTCAATGTATGAGGTAGAATAGCAACACGTCAATGTATGAGGTAGAATAGCAACACGTCAATGTATGAGGTAGAATAGCAACACGTCAATGTATGAGGTAGAAGTTTATAAACAAATCGGCAAACAAAATAGTTGGCAACATTTCAAAAAATTCTAGGGACCCTTTTTTTAAGGGCCAATGGTGACAGACTGGTCTGTAATTACATTAGAAGCATGATGCAGGCTGCATAGATTTCAGTGTAGCCATACAGCATACGCTTAATGAACTGGTCTTAAAGGGAAAGGTGTCAACCTTACCTCTGTACCAACCCCTGTTTACCGGAAGTGTAAGGGCTTGGCCACACTAGGGCATTTCTCAGGCGCTTCTGATTGCGATCTTTATCTATTGCTTTCCAATGTGTGTGGCCACATGGCAATGCTGCAATACATTTTCGGAGTGCATACAATTTACCAAATACCATTTGGCTAAATCGCACAGTACAAACGAACTATGTTCAGGGTTCAACACTAGTCTCTCTTGGTTAGTAGGGTTACCAGATCACCTGCTGATTGTAGTACACTCTTCATAAATTCAATTAACAGGGCTGCCCCAATTCAAAGCTTATTGCATTTAAACTGCATTACTGCTCACCGCTTACTGCCCTGCTACGTGTGTTTTTAATAGGCGTCCTATATGGAAATGCAAATATTGGAAGAAATTCAGCTATAAGGAGTCTGCAGACATATGAAAACCTAGAGGGGGTAGGTTGGGGGTTCAACTGTGTAACAATCTGGGTTTGTGCAACAGACAACTTTATGATCACTTGTTTACAATTCCCAGAATGCTTTATCTTTGTAAAATACTTATACGTGTTGCGTCAATGTAAAGTTTATCTTACCAGTTCCCTGTGTACAGCCGTCCAACACACTCCCTGCACGGTCTTTGCAAGACAGGAGAGTTCACCTGGTTATTAGGATTTAATGAGCAGCAGGTGTCTAAGGCCATAATAAGCCGATGGGATTTGAAGTGGCAGAATTTTACATCAAGGAGAAAAAGGAAAAAATGTTTAATATATGAATTATTTTTACTTTGTATAGCAGGGAGTATTAAAACTGAAGAATACAAAGTATAGAAAGGTTTATTAAGTGGGGTGCCACCTATTTCCTACCCTCCAACATTCCCCTTTTAATCCTGTATGGTATTGAGAAATGCATTGCACAGGGCTGTGCTAAGTTCTGGTTCACTTCATTATCCTCCCCTGCAGATCTGTACTATGTTGTTTCTATAAAGATATAAAAATCAGGCTACAAGTACCAGTTCAATAAATACACACTGTACAGCTTCACTGAAACCTTATGCAAATACTACCCAGCCTTTCAGCATGCCACATTTATGTCTGTGTGGGCTGGGGTTGAGGGCATCTTATGTGAACTAGTCTGTGTGGGCTGGGCATGGGGGCATCTTATATTTAACAGTCTGTGTAAGCTGGTCATATTGGCATCTTATATTTACAAGTCTGCGTTGTGGGCACTTATATTTACCAGGTCATTTTTCAAAGATCAGGTTACACACAGTCCTGAGCGCTGTCCCTATACTGTGCAATTCGGGACCGTATGTTTCCCATGACCATGGCCACTCCCCTCTACTTTAGCACAGGGAGATGGCAAAGGAAATTTTCTGAATTTTATGAATGACTGGAAGGCCGACGGGAATGTTCGCTACTGCGCTACTCACAGTAACGATAAAGTGCCGATTTATGGTTACTGAGTGTACCCAGCTTTAGTCAGCCCACCTCCGAAAGATACTAGGGCAGCTCTAAAATGTTTGTTTCAGGTGACAAAAGGTCTAGGATCGCCCCTGGTTATGATGGGAAGAAATGGTGACCTTAGTCACAAATACGTGGTATTTTATTTGTAGACTGTATCTGCTAGGATAGAGACAACGAACCAGGGGGGGGGGGGGGGGAGGATAATGAAGTAACAAATTCATGATCAGACTCTATTTAAAGTGACTGTTGGAAGGAATGGTAACTTATTAACTTTTGTCCTTCTCACTGTATCTTTTGATAAGGAAATTAGCTCCTTTCACGCCTTGTTCCGAGAAAGGAATTACAATCTGCTACTGTCCTCATAGCATTGACATTCACACGGTCACACCCCAGTTATCGGTGTCCGAACTGTAAATATCCATTTGGGGGCTTTATAACTCTATCAATACCAAACCCTCCAGTAGGGGTTGCCATTTGTTCCCAGATCATTTGCCTACCTCCAGCCCGGGGCATAAATACAATACAGGTTGTCTTGCCTGTGATCAGCTGTTTAAAATGGTTAATTCCTGGGACCCCATTTCCCCTGGGTTCCACAATTCCCGAGAGAGGTGGGTCACTGGGGTGGTAGTTCTAAGGTATACCTATAGATTACTGGTCTTACTATAACCACAATTAGTTCCAACAGGAACTTTTGCAGTTAAAAATTGCAGGGGCCCGATTGGCCTCTCAGCCAATCACAGACACGGCTGCTGGTCCGGCCTCTTTCTGCAAGTTGCAGCAAACAGAGAGCCAGATCGGAGGCCTGCTTCTTTTTTTAGTAATGGGTTGGGGGTGGACAGGGGTAGCCTACAACATGTTAAATGTTTTTCTGTAGGGTGGAGGTGCCCTTTAATAAGTGTGATTTTTACAAAAATGTTGAGAGTATGCACACTCAGTGGGACCTACTTCCTGCGATCAAAGCACACTCAGTGGAACCTACTTCCAGCAATCACAACACACACACAGTGGGACCTACTTCCTGCGATCACAGCACACTCAGTGGGAACTACTTCCAGCAATCACAGCACTCACACAGTGGGACCTACCAAAAGTAGAATACCGCCTTGGGACTTACCTTTAGTACTAGAGGAAGCTAATATAAGAAACTTAACGCTAAAAACTATTTTTCTAATTGCTGTAACTTCAGCCAGAAGAGTTTCAGAACTAGGGGCGCTGAAAATGACATCAGAATACCTGCAATTCTATGATGAATAGGTAGTACTCAGACCACATGATAACTTTTTGCCGAAAATAGTCTCCGATTTCCATCTTAACCAGGAGATCGTCCTGCCAACCTTGTCAGAAAGTAATTCTGAAACTAAAAAAGATTATCTCTTGGATGTGGGAAGAACTCTAAAAACCTACTTAAGCAAAACCGATCAGTTTCGAAAAACTGACTCAATGTGTTTGTTCTCTTTCAAGGGAAGAAAAAAGGCCTGCAACTGTCTACACATACATTGTCTACTTGGATTACAACTACTATTAGACAAGCATACAACATAGCAGCAGTACAACAACCCTATAGGGTAACAGCTCATTCAACCAGGGCAATGGCAACATCCTGGGCCTTTGCAGCAAGATGTTCTCTAATAGAGATTTGTAGAGCGGCTACTTGGACCTCAAGGTCCACTCTTGTTAAACATTACAGTCTGGATGTTCAGAATCGTGCAGACGCTAATTTTGGGCTTAAAGTAATAAGTTCAATAAATGAAAAATAAGAAATTTTGCATCCCATCCCGACTACTGGTGATTTCTTTTACACTACATCCACTGCCGTGGGAGGACCAGGGAAACTGGAAAATGAATTCATACTTACCGAGATTTTCTTTTCCAGGGAAACTGGAAAATGAATTCATACTTACCGAGATTTTCTTTTCCCGGTCCGGAACACGGCAGTGGAAAAGTCCCTCCCTGAATATGTATAAAATTTATAAAAGTATCTTGCTTGCGTTGTGTCTATCCACCACTAGCAAGATACTTTTAAAGATTTTATAAGCAATTCAGTGGACAACTTGCAGTGCAGCTACCCTACTTAAGGAGACATTCCCTACCACACCATAGCGCGGAAGAACCCAATCTACTATGTATAAAATTTATGTTTTCTCTTTTAGAACAGTCATCAAAGACATGGAAGGTAAGGGGAGGAGACTCTTTTTTTATTGGCTATGGGAAGGGACCTGTCAGGGGCGTGATAGGAGGGATCAGCCCACTACATCCACTGCTGTGTTCCGGACCAGGAAAAGAAAATCTCGGTAAGTATGAATTGATTTTCCAGTTTCCAGCAATCACAGCGCACACAGTGGGACCTACTTCCAGCAATCACAGCACACACAGTGGGACCTACTTCCTGCAATCACAGCGCACACAGTGGGACCTACTTCCAGCAATCACAGCGCACACAGTGGGACCTACTTCCAGCAATCACAGCACACACAGTGGGACCTACTTCCTGCAATCACAGCACACACAGTGGGACCTACTTCCTGCAATCACAGCACACACAGTGGGACCTACTTCCTGCAATCACAGGCATCACCCTGTCATTTCAGGTTCCCGGGCAGGGTGGGAAAAAGGGAGTGGCGGAGGAGCGTGGCGTCACGTGGGGGTGGGGCCTTTGTCCTAGGGTTGGAGGGAGGCGGGGTTAGGGTGGGGTTATAGGCGTTCTCAGGGTGTTCCTGGGGGTGGGGCCTGTAAAGTAGCCATGACTGAGAAGGAGTCGCGGGAGTCTGCGGTGGTTTTACGGGAGTCCACCCCAGAATGAGGGAGACTCCCGAACTATCCGGGAGAGGTGGGATACCTACGATCATAGCATACACAGTGGGACACTTCCGTGCAGGGTGGGTAGTAGGGGGTGGAGCAGACTGACGTGACGTCAGCAGGTATCCCACCCTCCCGCATCTCGCGGGAGGGGTGGGATACCTGCTGACGTCACGTCAGTCCGCTCCGCATGAGTGGAGCATGATAAATTACTTTCATTCTTACACATGTTCCTGTGCATTGCTGGTGTGGCCACAGCCTTACCTAGCTTTTATATTGTGCTTACAGCTTGGGGTAAATTCTCATCTGACAAAGTTTCAATTAGAAGTAATGCAGCTAAGCACTGATTAAATCTAATGAAAGAACCAACCGAGCTAAACACTGATTATAACTGATGACATGGATAAACACTGATTATAACTCATGACATGGCTAAACACTGATTATAACTGATGACATGGCTAAACACTGATTATAACTGATGAATAGCTAAACACTGATTATAACTGAGACAGCACTAAAAACGATTATACAGATGACATGGCTAAACACTGATTATAACAGATGACATGGCTAAACACTGATTATAACTGATGACATGGCTAAGCACTGATTATAACTGATGTCATGGCTAAGCACTGATTATAACTGATGACAGCTAAACACTGGTTATAACTGATGACATAGCTAAACACTGGTTATAACTGATGACATGGCTAAACACTGATTTAACTGATGACATGGCTAAACACTGATATAACTGATGACATGGCTAAACACTGATTATAACTGATGACATAGCTAAACACTGATTATAACTGATGTCATGGCTAAGCACTGATTATAACTGATGTACAGCTAACCCTGGTTATAATGATGACATAGCTAAACACTGGTTATAACTGATGACATGGCTAAACACTGATTATAACTGATGACATGGCTAAACACTGATTATAACTGATGACTGATGACATGGCTAAACACTGATTATAACTGATGACATGGCTAAACACTGATATATAACTGATGACATGGCTAAACACGTTTAACTGATGACATGGCTAACCACTGATTTAAACTGATGACAACTCAACACTGATTATAACGATGACATGGCTAAACACTAAATATAACTGATGAAGCTAAACACTGATTATAACAGATGACAGGCTAAACACTAATTATAACTGATGACATGGCTAAACATGGTTATAACTGATACTGCTAACACTGGTTAAACTGATGACATAGCTAAACACTGATTATAAGATGACATGGCTAAACACGATTATAACTGATGACATGGTAACACTGATATAACTCATGACATGGCTAACACACTGATTATACATGATGACAGGTAAACTAAACACTGATTATAACTGATGACATAGCAAACACTGATTATAACTGATGACAGCAAAAACTGATTATAACAGATGACATGGCTAAACCTGATTATAACAGATGATGGCTAAACACTGATTATACTGATGACATGGCTAAGCACTGATTAAACTGATGTCATGGCTAAGCACTGATTATAACTGATGACAGCTAAACACTGGTTATAACTGATGACATAGCTAAACACTGGTTATAACTGATGACATGGCTAAACATGATTAAATGATGACATGGCTAAACACTGATTATAACTGATGACATGGTAAAACACTGATTATAAACTGATGACATAGCTAAACACTGATTAACTGATGTCATGGCTAAGCACTGATTATAAATGATGACAGCAAACCCTGGTTATAACGATGATAGCTAAACATGGTTATAACTGATGACATGGTAAAACACTGATATAACTGATGACATGGCAAACACTGATTATAACTGATTGGACAGGCTAACATGATTATAAATGATGACATGGCTAAACACTGATTATAAACTGATGACATGGCTAAACACTGATTTAACTGATGACATGGCTAACCACTGATTAAATGATGACATGGCTAAACACTGATTATAACTGATGACAACTAAACATGATTAAACTGTGACATGGCTAAACACATAATATAACTGATGACAGCTAAACATGATATAACAGATGACATGGCTAAACACTAATATAACTGATGACATGGCTAAACACTGGTTATAACTGATGACATAGCTAAACACTGATTATAACAGATGACATGGCTAAACACTGATTATAACAGATGACTAGCTAACCACTATTAAAGATGACAAGCTAAGCACTTATTTAACAGAGACATAGCTAAGCACTGATTATAACTGATGACATAGATAAACACTGATTGTAACTGATGACATAGCTAAGCACTGATTAAAGGGCATGTCCACCCCCAAACTATATCCCCCCAACTACTGGCCCCACCATGTAGTGTAGTTAATCCTTACCTCACATCCCAACTCCATCTGGTTTCTGTAGTCCCCCCCCAAAGTTCCAAAATCTGACAAGGGGCTAGCAGGTCCATATAGGACACTGCCTGCTACCTGGCCTCCCGGAGATTCCTGCCATGGTGCTGCAGCCCTTCTCCCCCTCCCTCCCCCTCCCTCCCCCTCCCTCTCCCTCCCGTTATACTATCCCTCCCCTAGCATAAAACACCCCTTAATATCATGCTCCCCCATGTCCCCAGCCCAACGCATGTTTGTTTTTTTTAAAAAGCTCCCCAAACCCTTACTTACCTCTCCCGTTTCCTCCGCTGCACTGAATGACCGGCAGCCGCCGTCTCCGTGATTGGCTGCCGCTCAGCCAATCACAGACGCGACTGCCGGTCCCGCCCCTCTGCTTGCATTCTCGAAGCAGAGGGCCGGCAGTGCGGCGGAGGATCGAGGGAGGTAAGTAAGAGTTTGGGGGGCTTTTTTAAAAAACAAACGTGCGGTTGGGGCTGGGGGACATGGGGGAGCATGATATTAAATTTTTATTTTAGGGGTGGACATAGCCTTTAAAACTGATGACATAGCTAAGCACTGATTATAACAGATGACATGACTAAGCACTGATTATAACAGATGACATGACTAAGCACTGATCATAACAGATGACAGCTAAGCACTGATTATAAAGATGACAAAGTAAGCACTGATTATAGTGTAACTGATGACAAGCTAACATTGACATAGAGAGCTTTGATTATAACTGATGTATAACTAAGGTAATTATAACTGATGGCATATATGAACACTGATTATAATTGATGAACATGTTAATTCTTTCTGTTTCCTAGTTTGTTTACGACTAATCGTCGGAAAAAGCAGACAATAGTTTACGATTGTTGTTCGTGCCGATGGTTGATGCTATATTTTGCGAGGGGGGGGGGATTCAAATATTTGTTGCGTTACTGCCTCGTGGAAGTCGGGAGGAGAGATGCGGCTGCCCAGTCGTACCTATCAGAGTAGTCCAAACATGCTGATGGTTTCGAATCATCATCGGTTTTTATAAGGATAAGACTTGCTAATTTTTGGGAAAACAAAAAACAAAACTATGGCACATTGTGACTATACGAGGTGATAAAAGGAGCACCTACAAATAAAATATGTCTGATCTTTTTAAAATAAAAAAGTACTCTTTGGATGAGATTTAAGATTTATATTCCCCAATATTGTTTATGCTTAGGACTTCAGCACTTACATTTTACATCTGCCAGGTTCCTAGAAGTCCTGTGCTTACAAACAAAAAAGAGCAGTAACGCCCCCCACATAGGGGTACCGGCAGGGGAGGGGAGGAAAAAGGGGGGGCTGGTCACATCCCCCCTCCACCGTCATCTATGATTAAGGGAAAGTTCAGTGCAATACATGACTTTTACAAAAAAATAAGGGGGGGGGGGGGAGTAGTTAAATTCCCATGCTAAATGACCTTAATCCTGCCCGATTAACCACTGCATTGTGTCTGTATCAATAACGCAAAAAAAAAAAAAACTGCAAACCAAAAAAACAAATACGACTTCCGTTTGGCAAAAGGACCCCTAATAGAGAACGCCGAGGAGGGGCGTGTATGAGGCATACTTTGACCAACCCAATGCCGTATAGGCCAACAAAGCAAAAGGAGCCAGCAAAGTCGCCTGGTTGGGATTCATCAAATTGCTGCCAGACAGTGTAGAAAGAAAAAAGAAAAAAAAAAAAAATAGGGGGGGAAGAGAAAAGAAGAAAAAAAAAATATAAGCGCGCTGAGAAGCATGAATCATACTTGACCCACGATCAGAACCGACAGCAGGCGAGATCCTATGGGGGAGGAGGGAGTAACTAATCGATAAAAAAAGGGAGAAACCTCCAAGGATGTGGTGCTTCTGGGAAGAAGAAGGTCGTTAGAAACACATGAAATTTCAGCTCACGTAAAATGGTCAACAGCAGAACAGCCAAAGGGTTTAAATCACCTGATTTCTTCAAATGGATAGGAATATGTAATAAACTAGAAGAATGGGGGGCGCTACAACAAAACTAGTAAAAAAATTTACAATATTGATCATTTCAACTGACAACGTCCCTTTTAAACATTACCAGACCAATTAAGCATGCTGATCAGACCAAAAGATCCATGCGTCAGACATGAACCCAAATCTGCCTGCCTCTTGCTCACCTTAAAGAGATGGAGCAAAGGAAAAGGCCCATGGGGGGGGAGAACGGGGCCAAAAAAATAAAATATGAAAGGAACCAAATGTTCTGCTCCGTAATACGGGGAAAAAACAACAAAACCAATGGTACGTGTAATATTATCAGTCGACATCATCGCACAGTATGGGGGTCTGACTCGTTTCACGAACATCGAAAAGGACAAAGGGGGAGCGATACTCAAATGGGGGGGGGAGAGGGGGTTCCCTGGTTAGAGTTACGAAGAGGGAGAGACAGAGGTGAGGGGCACCTACAACGATGCAAAATCTTGTAACCACCTCTCAAATGCTCGGTAGAGGTGAACGGTGGTGCAAGGGGAGGGACAATGTGATCGCTGTTAGACAAAAAAATCATACAAATCAATAAAAAAAGAATCCCAATAGTATATGTAGGAAAACGAAACACCCGGCCCGGGCACCTCTAAAGGGCTGTCCCGGGGGGGCTGGCTGTGGGCGATCCATGCAATTCCCCTTTCCTTTGGACCACGAATTTCCTACACGCATATATCACATGCCCTATTCAATCTGAATCCCCCCAAATCGTGGGATCATCCTTATCCCTCCCCCACACCGATAAATCATGTGCAAACCCAGCTTAAATCAACATTGCACTGTGAGATTTAAAGGAGAACTATAGTGCGTATAAAGTTTTTTTTCTTAATGAAATTACCTGGGGGAGGAAGGTATGATTGGTGCCTCCCAATATTGTGATCTACCTCCAATATAATGTCTATGAGGAGCAGCAACAAAAAAACTGTTTGTGCCAGCTTTCTGGGTGCTCCAGCACTATCTTTAATACAGAAAGGCCCAGGCACTAACCTCCTCCCAGAAATAATATCGGAGGTACGAATAATCAATCCGACCTCCCAATCCCCCGGTACTTTTCATTTATAAAAGTTATTATAGGCCTTTAATTCCTTTCTAATTCTCTTAAAAGAATAGTTCACTTGTAGTTTTAAAGGACAACTCCACACCTCATAAGAACATCTTTTAGAAAGAATGGCCCCTTTAAAATATGTTGATGTACCATACTTTGTCCTATGAATTCATTACTGTATGGCTGCTATGCTTCTGGGTGCCTCATGGAAACGGAGCAATTTGAAACCTGTACTGAGCCTGTACTGAGCCTGGGCATTGCTCGAAGAGGCTGACAGGGGATTAACTTCAGTCATTGGCTGTGATGTCAAATCCATAACTGACAGTTACTACTGGAAGAACCAGGAAGCAGAAACAAGGGAAACAGACATTGTGCAGGATTTCAGGTTAGACTTATATATTTCACATTTCAAACTTTTACCATTTAGGGTTTTCTGGGGAGATTTACCTGTATGTGTAAGTTTTCATTTTGGGTCTGGACTTGCCCTTTAAGGACATACGCCTACTGTTATAACTCAATACCCATCCCAACTTTGTTTCCATAGCAAAGAATCACACAAAATTACATTTATTTCATTACCTCTTTCATTACCTTAGCAAGATTATTGACTTTTAAACCTGTAGCACAGACACACACATTCCCTTCCAAAAATGGAACCTTCCAAGTCAAATTCCAAGTTCCATTCCATTTCTAGTTGGCTATAGAATTCACTGAGCACGTGCTGGGTCTATGACACTCTCTCTGTAAAACTAGGCTGGAAGCCTAGGCCTCTTAGTCACTGCTAATACAACCTCCTATCTTCAATCCACTGAGAAAGGGGCTTCATATACTGACTGCCAGCACACACAATGGCAATGGTTATGGATTTATTTCCCCAGTACTTTAGTTCTCCTTGTGCCCTGTATATAAAATGTTTATATGTTTGCTTCTAAAAGCAATGTGTTGTAAATGGAATATAAAAATGGAGAATACAGTGTCCTTGGCCCATTAGGATACACTGAACCAATGTGTAATGTGACCAAACGATTCCTTAGTGACCTGTAAACGGAGATCATTGATGTTGTCAGTTCAAATGCTGGAACACTAGAGGAGCTACAACATCTATAGGAAATCAATATATAATAACATCATCATATTTTATGGGGGAGCGATTGCATAGTCTGCTGCATTTTTCATAATGTCCAACTGGCTGTCCCTCTATTATATGTAAGTGACAGTCTAAAAGAGGCCAGTACTGGGCATGATGAGAGTTTTGGTCACTGTTACCATATTTACCTAAGGATTCAGTAAACCACAAGAGACAAAAAGGGACCCAACTTGTTCACAAAAAGGTCACATTTCCTCATTTGAATTATGCAATAAAGGAACAAGTAGATAATAAAATATGGGAGTTGGGGGTCTTGAAAGGACAATTAAAGGGCAACTATACTGACAAATTACTTTTCCTAATCTATAATAAATATGTGTAAGTAGCCCTTACTCTGAGGTGGTGTGTGTATTGCGGCTTGCATTTAATCCAGTACTTGTTTAGCTCAGGCTAAGTATTACCCCCTTCCATTGGACTAGACTTTTTTATGAGGTCAGGCATGCTCAGTATCACTATGAGGCAGCACTGGTTGAGGGAATTTCCCACATACCAACTGCCAAAACTACAACATACAGCAAACCAACTTTCAAAACTCCATCACCATTCCGCTACTGCAAAACTGTATATAACAGAAGCATTTAATAAAATAAGGCACTTGATTTGCAACTGAAATGTAAGATGGTTCAGACTGAATAGCTAAAGCAGGGTTTTCTCAAAGGTGTAGCAGGCACTCTGGTACAACTTTCAAAGAGACAGAAGTGTGCCTCAGAATTTTAGTACTGAAGATATTTTCCACCATTATAAAGTCCAATTTTGTTATTTTGTACACTGTAAAGTGCATTAAATATGGGTAATTACAACTTTACAACTCCAACATTAAGAACCAGGTGTGCCTCCAGAAAAATTTGGACTGCTAAGAAATAGGGGACAGATCAACAAAAAAAAAAAATGGTACAGTGATACCATTTGATGAGGCCATTTATTTCAAAGAAGCGTGAATACATGCCTGGCAACTGCTGTCATGTTGGCTTAAAGGCCAAAATTCCTGAATTTCCACTTCTCTTTTATTCTATCTATTTTCTGACTGTATCTCCCTCCCACGTTTTTTGAGCTAGAGACACACACATGACACATAGACTGGAATTCTTCTACTACCCATCCCGACCCGCAAATCTGGTAACCCACGGATACGGAATCCGATGCTGGACTCTACTACAGACCTGGGGCCATGGGAACTGCTGGTTAATTCTTGTTGGCTCCTGTATGTCCTGCACTGGATTAGAAGACGTTGTAGACATTGTTGAAAGTCCTTGAGTTGGCCAAAATTTAGGCCTCTGAAAAAATAGAGATTTAGGCTTTTCTTCAATGGCTGTGGGAAAAGGGTCCTGATTAGAAAGATGTAGGCATCTCTGTAGGAAGGTATGTAGTAATCTGGTCTTTTGGCACCATGGCGGCCATCTGGGTGGGCACAGGGGCGGCCATCTGGGTGGGCACAGGGGCGGCCATCTGGGTGGGCACAGGGGCGGCCACATGGGCGGGCACAGAGCCAGCCACATGGGCGGGCACAGAGCCAGCCACATGGGCGGGCACAGAGCCAGCCACATGGGCGGGCACAGAGCCAGCCACATGGGAGGGCACAGAGCCAGCCACATGGGCGGCACAGAGCCAGCCACATGGGCGGGCACAGAGCCAGCCACATGGCGGGCACAGATCCACCCACCTGGGCGGGCAACAGAGCCAGCCACATGGGCGGGCACAGACCAGCCACATGGGCGGGCACGAGCCAGCCACATGGGGCGGTTGCACAGAGCCAGCCACATGGGCTGCAAGGCCCCACAATGGGAGGGCAAGAGCCAGCCACATGGGAGGGCACAGAGCCAGCCCACATGGGAGGCACAGAGCCAGCCACATGGGAGGGCACAGAGCCAGCCACATGGGAGGTCACAAGCCGCCACATGGGAGGGCACAGAGCCACGCCAATGGGAGGGCACAGAGCCAGCCACATTGGGAGGGCACAGAGCCAGCCACATGGGAACAGAGCCACAAGATGGGAGGGCAAGACCAAGCCAGCAGATGGGAGGGCACAGAGCCAGCAAGATGGGAGGGCACAGAGCCAGCCACATGGGAGGGACAGAGCCAGCCACATGGGAGGGCACAGAGCCAGCAAGAGGAGGGCAAAGAGCCAGCAAATGGGAGGGCACAGAGCCAGCAAGATGGGAGGGCACAGAGCCAGCCAGATTGGCGGGCACAGAGGTGGCCAGATAAATGGGCACAGAGGTGGCCAGTTTGGGTGGGCACAGTAGTAGGAGCCTGAGCTGGCAAAGCAGAAGATGCCTGTAGTGGCATACATGAGCAGATGTCTGTGTGTACAGGGATGCAGGCACTTGCTGTGTGGGCACAGATGTGGATCTCCTGTAGACATGGACAGATTCCCTGTTTGGGCACAGACACTTGTTCCTCCTTGGGCCATAGATACTGATACTTGTGGAGGTCCTGGAGCAGGGCCCTGTGTAGATGAAGGCATCATAGAAACTGGCATCATCGCTGGCATAGTGGAATCTGCCTGGCCAGGCACCTGCATAAGAACGTACTGAGGCATTTGCATGTTGACCGTGCTGAACACATCAATCTATAAAGAATCCCACCTGCTGTACATGTGACTTCATCTGGAAGACATTGATTAGCAGAAGATCAATTAACATTATACTTACATTCCTGTAAGATTATTTTTGTACCCCCCCATGATAATAATTTAAAGGGCATGCTCATCCTTAAAACAAAAAAAAAATTCTGGTCAATTGTCAGTTACCTGCCCTCAACTTATATAGTTTGCACTTTATTACAAACCAAATATTTAAAGATAATTATTGTCCCCATTCTGGCAGAGTAATCTGGCTCCTCCCTCTATGCTGTCAATCAAGGCTGTGACAACTGGCATTACAGCCAATGATTGACTGCTATTTTACCTGCTGTCCCCCTGCACATGCTCAAGCTTAATAAAAGCTCATTGAGCAGAGGGAGGAGGCAGATACCTTTGCCAGAAAAAAGAACTTTTCATTAATATCTGGTTACAAAAGCATTTAATAAACTGGTAAACATAGCCGTAGGGGTTTCGGCAGTTTGTTGCTGTTTTTTTTCTTCACGGGGTTTTAAGAGAAAATGCTTTTAGCAATAATTTTCAGTACTTTTAACCAAGAAAAATGGCGATATATATTTATACACAAACATACACAAATGACCATGACATCATATTATAGGTGAACATTTCACAGTGGGCTGCGTTGTATATAATAACTATGTGACATAATATAATACTTATTTATTTAAAATTCCTCATTTGTTTCGTTTTGCAGGGGCTTAAAGGCGCAGTAGGTACGTGTCACATTTAAAGGGATTAAAAATGAATTTTAACTTTAAATTGACCTCCCCACTGCAGTGAATAGCAACACGTGAATGTATGAGGTAGAATCAACACTGAATGTGAGTAAGAATAGCAACACGTGAATTATGAGGTAGAATAGCAACACGTCAATGTATGAGGTAGAATACAACACGTCATGTATGAGGTAGAATAGCAACACGTCAATGTATGATGGTATGAATAGCAACCGTCAATGTATGAGGTAGAATAGCAACACGTCAATGTATGAGGTAGAATAGCAACACGTCAATGTATGAGGTAGAATAGCAACACGTCAATGTATGAGTAGAATAGCAACACGTCAATGTATGAGGTAGAATAGCAACACGTCATGTGTATGAGGTAGAATAGCAACACGTCAATGTGAGGAGAAATAGCAACACGTCAATGTATGAGGTAGATAGTCAACACGTCATGTAGAGGTAGAAATAGCACACTTCAATGTATGAGGTAGAATAGCAACACGTCAATGTATGAGGTAGAATAGCAACACGTCAAGGTATGAGGTAGAATTAGCAACACGTCCAATGTATGAGGTAAATAGCAACACGTCAAGGTATGTGGTAAGAATAGCAACACGTCAATGTATGAGGTAGAACCCACGTCAATGTATAGGTAGAATAGCAACACGTCAATGTAGATAGAAGTTTATAACAATCGCAAACAAATAGTTTGGCAACATTTCAAAAATTCTAGGGACCCTTTTTTTAAGGGCCAATGGTGACAGACTGGTCTTAATTACATTAGAGCATGATGCAGCTGCATAGATTTCAGTGTAGCCATACAGCATACGCTTAATGAACTGGTCTTAAAGGGAAAGGTGTCAACCTTACCTCTGTACCAACCCCTGTTTACCGGAAGTGTAAGGGCTTGGCCACACTAGGGCATTTCTCAGGCGCTTCTGATTGCGATCTTTATCTATTGCTTTCCAATGTGTGTGGCCACATGGCATGCTGCAATACATTTTCGGAGTGCTAACAATTTACACCAAATACCATTTGGCTAAATCGCACAGTAAAACGAACTATGTTCAGGGTTCAACACTAGTCTCTCTTGGTTAGTAGGGTTACCAGATCACCTGCTGATTGTAGTACACTCTTCATAAATTAATTACAAGGGCTGCCCCATTCAAGCTTATTGCATTTAAACTGCATTACTGCTCACCGCTTACTGCCCTGCTACGTGTGTTTTTTAATAGGCGTCCTATATGGAAATGCAAATATTGGAAAATTCAGCTATAAGGAGTCTGCAGACATATGAAACCCTAGAGGGGGTAGGTTGGGGGTTCAACTGTGTAACAATCTGGGTTTGTGCAACAGACAACTTTATGATCACTTGTTTACAATTCCCAGAATGCTTTATCTTTGTAAAATACTTATACGTGTTGCGTCAATGTAAAGTTTATCTTACCAGTTTCCCTGTGTACAGCGTCCACACACCTCCCTGCACGGTCTTTGCAAGACAGGAGAGTTCACCTGGTTATAGGATTTAATGAGCAGCAGGTGTCTAAGGCCATAATAACGATGGGATTTGAAGTGGCAGCAGAATTTTACATCAAGGAGAAAAAGGAAAAAATGTTTAATATTGAATTATTTTTACTTTGTATAGCAGGGAGTATTAAAACTGAAGAATACAAAGTATAGAAAGGTTTATTAAGTGGGGTGCCACCTATTCCTACCCTCCAACATTCCCCTTTTAATCCTGTATTGGTATTGAGAAATGCATTGCACAGGGCTGTGCTAAGTTCTGGTTCACTTCATTATCCTCCCCTGCAGATCTGTACTATGGTTGTTTCTATAAAGATATAAAAATCAGGCTACAAGTACCAGTTCAATAATACACACTGTACAGCTTCACTGAAACCTTATGCAAATACTACCCAGCCTTTCAGCATGCCACTTTATGTCTGTGTGGGCTGGGGTTGAGGGCATCTTATGTGAACTAGTCTGTGTGGGCTGGGCATGGGGGCATCTTATATTTAACAGTCTGTGTAGCTGGTCATATTGCGCATCTTATATTTACAAGTCTGCGTTGTGGGCACTTATATTTACCAGGTCATTTTTCAAAGATCAGGTACACAACAGTCCTGAGCGCTGTCCCTATACTGTGCAATTCGGGACCGTATGTTTCCTCCATGACCATGGCCACTCCCCTCTACTTTAGCACAGGGAGATGGCAAAGGAAATTTTTCTGAATTTTATGAATGACTGGAAGGCCGACGGGAATGTTCGCTACTGCGCTACTCACAGTAACGATAAAGTGCCGATTTATGGTTACTGAGTGTACCCAGCTTTAGTCAGCCCACCTCCGAAAGATACTAGGGCAGCTCTAAATGTTTGTTTCAGGTGACAAAAGGTCTAGGATCGCCCCTGGTTATGATGGGAAGAATGGTGACCTTAGTCACAAATACGTGGTATTTTATTTGTAACTGTATCTGCTAGGATAGAGAACAACGAACCAGGGGGGGGGGGGGGGAGGGGATAATGAAGTAAACAATTCATGATCAGACTCTATTTAAAGTGACTGTTGGAAGGAATGGTAACTTATTAACTTTTGTCCTTCTCACTGTATCTTTTGATAAGGAAATTAGCTCCTTTCACGCCTTGTTTCCGAGAAGGAATTACAATCTGCTACTGTCCTCATAGCATTGACATTCACACGGTCACACCCCAGTTATCGGTGTCCAACTGTAAATATCCATTTGGGGGCTTTAATAACTTATCAATACCAAACCCTCCAGTAGGGGTTGCCATTTGTTCCCAGATCATTTGCCTACCTCCAGCCCGGGGCATAAATACAATACAGGTTGTCTTGCCTGTGATCAGCTGTTTAAAATGGTTAATTCCTGGGACCCCATTTCCCCTGGGTTCCACATTCCCGAGAGAGGTGGGTCACTGGGTGGTAGTTCTAAGGTATACCTATAGATTACTGGTCTTACTATAACCACAATTAGTTCCAACAGGACCTTTTGCAGTTAAAATTGCAGGGGCCCGATTGGCCTCTCAGCCAATCACAGACACGGCTGCTGGTCCGGCCTCTTTCTGCAAGTTGCAGCAAACAGAGAGCCAGATCGGAGGCCTGCTTCTTTTTTTAGTATGGGTTGGGGGTGGACAGGGTTAGCCTACAACATGTTAAATGTTTTTCTGTAGGGTGGAGGTGCCCTTTATAAGTGTGATTTTTACAAAATGTTGAGAGTATGCACACTCAGTGGGACCTACTTCCTGCGATCAAAGCACACTCAGTGGAACCTACTTCCAGCATCACAACACACACAGGGGACCTACTTCCTGCGATCACAGCACACTCAGTGGGAACTACTTCCACAATCACAGCACTCACACAGTGGGACCTACCAAAGTAGAATACCGCCTTGGGACTTACCTTTAGTACTAGAGGAAGCTAATATAAGAAACTTAACGCTAAAACTATTTTTCTAATTGCTGTAACTTCAGCCAGAAGAGTTTCAGAACTAGGGGCGCTGAAAATGACATCAGAATACCTGCAATTCTATGATGAATAGGTAGTACTCAGACCACATGATAACTTTTTGTGCCGAAAATAGTCTCCGATTTCCATCTTAACCAGGAGATCGTCCTGCCAACCTTTCAGAAAGTAATTCTGAAACTAAAAGATTATCTCTTGGATGTGGGAAGAACTCTAAAACCTACTTAGCAAACCGATCAGTTTCGAAAAACTGACTCAAGTTGTTTGTTCTCTTTCAAGGGAAGAAAAAAGGCCTGCAACTGTCTACACATACATTGTCTACTTGGATACAACTACTATTAGACAAGCATACAACTATAGCAGCAGTACAACAACCCTATAGGGTACACTCATTCAACCAGGGCAATGGCAACATCCTGGGCCTTTGCAGCAAGATGTTCTCTAATAGAGATTTGTAGAGCGGCTTACTTGGACCTCAAGGTCCACTCTTGTAAACATTACAGTCTGGATGTTTCAGAATCGTGCAGACGCTATTTTGGCTTAAAGTAATAAGTTCAATAAATGAAAAATAAGAAATTTTGCATCCCATCCCGACTACGGTGATTTCTTTTACACTACATCCACTGCCGTGGGAGGACCAGGGAAACTGGAAAATGAATTCATACTTACCGAGATTTTCTTTTCCAGGAAACTGGAAAATGAATCATCTTACTCTCGAGATTTTCTTTTCCCGGTCCGGAACACGGCAGTGGAAAGTCCCTCCCTGAATATGTATAAAATTTATAAAAGTATCTTGCTTGCGTTGTGTCTATCCACCACTAGCAAGATACTTTTAAAGATTTTAAAGCAATTCAGTGGACAACTTGCAGTGCAGCTACCCCTACTTAGAGACATTCCCTACCACAACCATAGCGCGGAAGAACCCAATCTACTATGTATAAAATTTATGTTTTCTCTTTTAGAACAGTCATCAAAGACATGGAAGGTAAGGGGAGGAGACTCTTTTTTTATTGGCTATGGAAGGGACCTGTCAGGGGCGTGATAGGAGGGATCAGCCCACTACATCCACTGCTGTGTTCCGGACCAGGAAAAGAAAATCTCGGTAAGTATGAATTGATTTTCCAGTTTCCAGCAATCACACGCGCACACAGTGGGACCCTACTTCCAGCAATCACAGCACACACAGTGGACCTACTTCCTGCAATCACAGCGCACACAGTGGGACCTACTTCAATTCCAGCAATCACACGCGCACACAGTGGGACCTACTTTCCAGCAATCACAGCACACACAGTGGGACCTACTTCCTGCAATCACAGCACACACAGTGGGGACCTACTTCCTGCAATCACAGCACACACAGTGGGACTACCTCCTGCAATCACAGGCATCACCCTGTCATTTCAGGTTCCCCGGGCAGGGTGGGGAAAAAGGGAGTGGCGGAGGAGCTGGCGTCACGTGGGGGTGGGGCCTTTGTCCTAGGGTTGGAGGGAGGCGGGGTTAGGGTGGGGTTATAGGCGTTCTCGGGTGTTCCTGGGGGTGGGGCCTGTAAAGTAGCCATACTGAGAAGGAGTCGCGGGAGTCTGCGGTGGTTTTACGGGAGTCCACCCCAGAATGAGGGAGACTCCCGAACTATCCGGGAGAGGTGGGATACCTACGATCATAGCATACACAGTGGGACACTTCCGTGCAGGGTGGGTAGTAGGGGGGTGGAGCAGACTGACGTGACGTCAGCAGGTATCCCACCCCTCCCGCATCTCGCGGAGGGGTGGGATACCTGCTGACGTCCGTCAGTCCGCTCCGCATGAGTGGAGCATGATAAATTACTTTCATTCTTTTCACACATGTTCCTGTGCATTGCTGGTGTGGCCACAGCCTTACCTAGCTTTTATATTGTGCTTACAGCTTGGGGTAAATTCTCATCTGACAAAGTTTCAATTAGAATAATGCCGCTAAGCACTGATTAAATCTAATGAAAGAACCAACCGAGCTAAACACTGATTAAACTGATGACATGGATAAACACTGATTTAACTCATGACAATGGCTAACACACTGATTATAACTGATGACATGGCTAAACACTGATTATAACTGATGACATAGCTAAACACTGATTATAACTGATGACAGCTAAAAACTGATTATAACAGATGACATGGCTAACACTGATTATAACAGATGACATGGCTAAACACTGATTATAACTGTGACATGGCTAGCACTGATTATAACTGATGTCATGGCTAAGCACTGATTAAACTGATGACAGCTAAACAACTGGTTATAACTGATGACATAGCTAAACACTGTTTAACTGATGAATGCAAACTGATTATAACTGATGACATGGCTAAACCACTGATTATAACTGATGACATGCTAAACATGATTATACTATGACATAGCTAAACACTGATTATAACTGATTCATGCTAAGCACTGATTATAACTGATACAGCTAAACCCTGGTTATACACTGATGACATAGCTAAACACTGTTTATAACTGATGACATGGCTAAACACTGATTATAACTGATGACATGGCTAAACACCTGATTATAACTGATGACTGATGACATGGCTAAACACTGATTATAACTGATGACATGGCTAAACACTGATTATAACTGATGAATGGCTAAACACTGATTTAACTGATGACATGGCTAACCACTGATTATAACTGATGACAACTAACACTGATTATAACTGATGACATGGCTAAACACTAAATATAACTGATGACAGCTAAACACTGATTATCAGATGACATGGCTAAACACTAATTATAACTGATGACATGGCTAAACCTGTTTATAACTGATGACATGGCTAAACACTGGTTATAACTGATGACATAGCTAACACTGATTATAACAGATGACATGGCTAAACACGATTATAACTGATGACATGGATAAACACTGATTAAACTCATGACATGGCTAAACACTGATATAACTGATGACATTGCTAAACACTGATTATAACTGATGACATAGCTAAACACTGATTATAACTGATGACAGCTAAAAACTGATTATAAACAGATGACATGGCTAAACACTGATTATAACAGATGACATGGCTAAACACTGATTATAACTGATGACATGCTAAGCACTGATTATACGGATGTCATGGCTAAGCACTGATTATAACTGATGACAGCTAAACCTGGTTATAACTGATGACATAGCTAAACACTGGTTATAACTGATGACATGGCTAAACACTGATTATAACTGATGACATGGCTAACACTGATTATAACTGATGACATGGCTACAACACTGATTATAACTGATGACATAGCTAAACACTGATTATAACTGATGTCATGGCTAAGCACTGATTATAAACTGATGACAGCTAAACCCTGGTTATAACTGATGACATAGCTAAACACTGGTTATAACTGATGACATGGCTAAACACTGATTATACTGATGACATGGCTAAACACTGATATAACTATGATGATGACATGGCTAAACACTGATTATAACTGGATGACATGGCTAAATAACACTGATTATAACTGATGACATGGCTAAACACTGATTATAAACTGATGACATGGCTAACCACTGATTAAACTGATGACATGGCTAACCACTGATTATAACTGATGAACAACTAAACACTGATTATAACTGATGACATGCTAACACTAATATAACTGATGACAGCTAAACACTGATTATAACAGATGACATGGCTAAACACTAATTATAACTGATGACATGGCTAACACTGGTTATAACTGATGACAAGCTAAACACTGATATAACAGATGACATGGCTAAACAATTATAACAGATGACATAGCTAACCACTAATTTAACTGATGACATAGCTAAGCACTTATTATAACAGATGACATAGCAAGCACTGATTATAACTGATGACATAGATAACACTGATTGTAACTGATGACATAGCTAAGCACTGATTAAAGGGCATGTCCACCCCCAAAACTATAATCCCCCCAACTACTGGCCCCACCATGTAGTGTAGTTTAATCCTTACCTCACATCCCAACTCCATCTGGTTCTCCTGTAGTCCCCCCCCAAAGTTCCAAAATCTGACCACCGGAGCTACTCAGGTCCATATAGGACACTGCCTGCTACCTGGCCTCCCGGAGATTCCTGCCATGCTGCTGCAGCCCTTCTCCCCCCTCCCTCCCCCTCCCTCCCCCCTCCCTCTCCCTCCCTTTCTACTATCCCTCCCCCTAGCATAAAACCCCCTTAATATCATCTCCCCCCCATGTCCCCCGCCCAACCGCATGTTTGTTTTTTTTAAAAAGCTCCCCAAACCTTACTTACTTCTCTCGCTTTCCTCCGCTGCACTGAATGACCGCAGCCGCGTCTCCGTGATTGGCTGCCGCTCAGCCAATCACAGACGCGACTGCCGGTCCCCGCCCCTCTGCTTGCATTCTCGCAAGCAGAGGGCCGGCAGTGCGGCGAGGATCGAGGAGGTAGTAAGAGTTTGGGGGGCTTTTTAAAAAACAAAACGTGCGGTTGGGGCTGGGGGACATGGGGGCATGATATTAAATTTTTATTTTAGGGGTGGACATAGCCTTTAAAACTGATGACATAGCTAAACCTGATTATAACAGATGACATGACTAAGCACTGATTAACAGATGACATGACTAAGCACTGATCATAACAGATACAGCTAAGCACTGATTATAACAGATGACAAAGCTAGCACTGATTATATGTAACTGATGACAAGCTTAACATTATGACATAGCTAAGCTTTGATTATAACTGATGATATAACTAGGTTTAATTATAACTGATGGCATATATGAACACTGATTATAATTGATGACATTTAATTCTTTCTGTTTCCTAGTTTGTTTACTGATATGTGCATAGAGAGCTCTGTCTTTATTTCTTTGACGTATAAATCTCTGAAACAATATTTGCCAGCAAGTGTGGAGCATTGTGTTGGTCAGTAATAACAATGACTGAAATTGTAAAGTACAACACATGTTTTGAAATCGGATAATAAAAATAGGAACCGTTCCTAGAATAGGGTAGTGACCCGTATTACCCAGTAGGAACTGCTGCCTTATCCTCTGTACATTTAGAGGGTAACTAAAGGTAAGTAAAGTCTGAATAGGTTTGATGGGTTATTTATAAAAAACCACATTATCTTGTTTTACTGTAATTAACAACACGGCCATAAAAACACTTACTGGTATCAGCGTTTTATAGACCGCTGTAAATACTGTAATTAAAGACCAGTGTTAATACCATGTGGTTTGTGTTTGTATTTTGCAATGCAGTCCATAAATACCGTCATGGAACAAAATATCCATACAGCCGGTATTTTAACAACCACCACGAGGAAGCGGTGTAGTACAATATAGCGATATTCTTTTTATATCCCCCTTTATTTACTAATTAACAGATAGGAAGCTACACAGTGTAATGCTAGTCATACACGGTCAATGGTTTTCCCATCCAATTTTCAAAATCCAATCGGAATAACCAATCGGAATTCCCCACCTCGCACCGCCGATCTTCCATTGAAGACTGGAAAGTTCTGGAAGATGGTCAGTTTGAACATATTCCACCGAATTTATAGGATATCAATGAGGTGACTGATATAATTGACACTGCTATTCGATAGCGCAGGGGAACAGAACTACATTGTGAGATGTTTCCCTGCGTTAAGCGTTTGTTAGAGTGAATGAAGCCTGTCTCTCACCTCTGATACTCACCAGCAGCATTGGGGGGGATTCTGTAGATTTCTATCATTTCTGATTTGTGTAGCCCTCATTCCTGGTAAGAAACAATTGGTTTTCTGACTGTCCGTTTTGATTACAGAGAAGACATAGACAGGTCACTTGGATATTTTCATTAGTTAACATTTTCACTGTTGGATTTTGCTGGACACACACCAAGCTGTTAGTAAGATATTTAATTTAAAGATCCTATCCCCTTTTCAATACAATGTAGAGATGGGATTAAAGGCTCATTACGGACTTGGGGATGCACAGGGCACCGTGCTCAAGCACACAACCAGCTTGGGTATGTGTAGGACGGGCAGGGGTGTACCTGAAGGGGCCGGGCCCTCCGCAAGTTTGGGGGCCGGGCCCCTGACTCCCTCTGCAGACTGCAAGATCTGTGCGGCGACGCGCAGGTTTTAATCAGTTGGTCACAATTATGAATGTAACATACAATCAGCTCTTTAAAAGACTGGACCCGAACTTCCAGAACTGAACTGAAAGTTCGGGTCCGGTCTGATTGCGCGTATGTTTCATTCATACTCACGACCAACTGATTAAAACCTGCACGTCGCCGCACAGATTAGGGGCTTGTGGCGGGCCCTACTGCCGTCCGGGCCCCCCCGCAGTTGCGGGGGTGGCGGGGACGGTAGTTACACCACTGAGGACGGGCCTTATCAGAGAGTTGCTGTCAATCATGGCAAGGTAGACCGTGCAGATTGAAGGTAGCCAGGCAGGGCAGAAACTTTTTTACCACCAGCCAAGTTACACACTGGGCACGTTAATCTCTGGGCACGTTAATCTCGAATCTATATCTCGGGGCACATTACACTCTGGGCACATTACACTCTTGGCACATACCACTCGGGGCACGTTACTCCTGGGCACATTACACTCGGGGGCACATTAACCTCTGGGCACATTACACTCTGGGCACGTTTAATCTCTGGGCACATTACACTCTGGGCCGTTACACTCTTGGGCACATTACACTCTGGGATTGTTAATCTCTGGGCACATTACACTCTGGGATTGTTAATCTCTGGCACATTACACTCTGGGATTGTTAATCTCTGGCACATTACACATAGCTAAACACTGATTATAACCGATGACATAGATAAACACTGATTATAACTGATGACATGGCTAAACACTGATTATAACTGATGACATGGCTAAACACTGATTATAACTGATGACATGGCTAAACACTGATTATAACCGATGACATGGCTAAACAGATTATAACCGATAACATAGCTAAACACTGATTATAACCGATAACATAGCTAAACACTGATTATAACCGATGACATAGATAAACACTGATTAAATCTGATGACAGCTAAACACACTGTTATAACTGATGACATAGCTAAACACTGTTATAACTGATGAATGGCTAAACACTGATTATACTGATGACATGGCTAAACCCTGATTATAACTGATGACATGCTAAACCTGATTATACTATGACATAGCTAAACACTGATTATAACTGATTGTCATGCTAAGCACTGATTATAACTGATACAGCTAAACCCTGGTTATACTGATGACAAGCTAAACACTGTTATAACTGATGACATGGCTAAACACTGATTATAACTGATGACATGGGCTAAACACCTGATTATAATGATGACTGATGACATGCTAACACTGATTATAACTGATGACATGGCTAAAACACTGATTATAACTGATGACATGGCTAAACACTGATTTAACTGATGACATGGCTAACCACTGATTATAACTGATGACAACTACACTGATTATAACTGATGACATGGCTAAACACAAATATAACTGATGACAGCTAAACACTGATTATACAGATGACATGGCTAAACACTAATTATAACTGATGACATGGCTAAACCTGTTTATAACTGATACATGGCTAAACACTGGTTATAACTGATGACATAGCTAACACTGATTTAAAGATGACATGGCTAAACACTGATTATAACTGATGACATGGATAAACACTGATTAAACTCATGACATGGCTAAACACTGATTATAACTGATGACATGGCTAAACACTGATTATAACTGATGACATAGCTAAACACTGATTATAACTGATGACAGCTAAAAACTGATTATAACAGATGACATGGCTAAACACTGATTATAACAGATGACATGGCTAAACACTGATTATAACTGATGACATGGCTAAGCACTGATTATAACTGATGTCATGGCTAAGCACTGATTATAACTGATGACAGCTAAACACTGGTTATAACTGATGACATAGCTAAACACTGGTTATAACTGATGACATGGCTAAACACTGATTATAACTGATGACATGGCTAACACTGATTATAACTGATGACATGGCTCAAACACTGATTATAACTGATGACATAGCTAAACACTGATTATAACTGATGTCATGGCTAAGCACTGATTATAAACTGATGACAGCTAACCCTGGTTATAACTGATGACATAGCTAAACACTGGTTATAACTGATGACATGGCTAAACACTGATTATACTGATGACATGGCTAAACACTGATATAACTGATGATGATGACATGGCTAAACACTGATTATAACTGATGACATGGCTAAACACTGATTATAACTGATGACATGGCTAAACACTGATTATAAACTGATGACATGGCTAACCACTGATTAAACTGATGACATGGCTAAACCACTGATTATAACTGATGACAACTAAACACTGATTATAACTGATGACATGGCTAACACTAATATAACTGATGACAGCTAAACACTGATTATAACAGATGACATGGCTAAACACTAATTATAACTGATGACATGGCTAACACTGGTTATAACTGATGACAAGCTAAACACTGATATAACAGATGACATGGCTAAACAGATTATAACAGATGACATAGCTAACCACTAATTTAACTGATGACATAGCTAAGCACTTATTTAACAGATGACATAGCAAGCACTGATTATAACTGATGACATAGATAACACTGATGTAACTGATGACATAGCTAAGCACTGATTAAAGGGCATGTCCACCCCCAAAACTATAATCCCCCCAACTACTGGCCCACCATGTAGTGTAGTTTAATCCTTACCTCACATCCCAACTCCATCTGGTTCTCTGTAGTCCCCCCCCAAAGTTCCAAAATCTGACCACCGAGCTAGCTCAGTCCATATAGGACACTGCCTGCTACCTGGCCTCCCGGAGATTCCTGCCATGCTGCTGCAGCCCTTCTCCCCCCTCCCTCCCCCTCCCTCCCCCTCCCTCTCCCTCCCTTTCTACTATCCCTCCCCCTAGCATAAAACCCCCTAATATCATGCTCCCCCCCATGTCCCCCGCCCAAACCGCATGTTTGTTTTTTTTAAAAAGCTCCCCAAACCTTACTTACTTACTCTCCGCTTTCCTCCGCTGCACTGAATGACCGCAGCCGCGTCTCCGTGATTGGCTGCCGCTCAGCCAATCACAGACGCGACTGCCGGTCCCGCCCCTCTGCTTGCATTCTCGCAAGCAGAGGGCCGGCAGTGCGGCGAGGATCGAGGAGGTAGTAAGAGTTTGGGGGGCTTTTTAAAAAACAAACGTGCGGTTGGGGCTGGGGGACATGGGGGCATGATATTAAATTTTTATTTTAGGGGTGGACATAGCCTTTAAAACTGATGACATAGCTAAACCTGATTATAACAGATGACATGACTAAGCACTGATTTAACAGATGACATGACTAAGCACTGATCATAACAGATACAGCTAAGCACTGATTATAACAGATGACAAAGCTAGCACTGATTATATGTAACTGATGACAAGCTTAACATTATGACATAGCTAGCTTTGATTATAACTGATGATAAACTAGGTTTAATTATAACTGATGGCATATATGAACACTGATTATAATTGATGACATTTTAATTCTTTCTGTTTCCTAGTTTGTTTACTGATATGTGAACGATAGAGAGCTCTGTCTTTATTTCTTTGACAGTATAAATCTCTGAAACAATATTTGCCAGCAAGTGTGGAGCATTGTGTTGGTCAGTAATAACAATGACTGAAATTGTAAAGTACAACACCATTTTTGAAATCGGATAATAAAAATAGGAACCGTTCCTAGAATAGGGTAGTGACCCGTATTACCCAGTAGGAACTGCTGCCTTATCCTCTGTACATTTAGAGGGTAACTAAAGGTAAAGTAAAGTCTGAATAGGTTTGATGGGTTTATTTATAAAAACCACATTATCTTGTTTTACTGTAATTAACAACACGGCCATAAAACACTTACTGTATCAGCGTTTTATAGACCGCTGTAAATACTGTAATTAAAGACCAGTGTTAATACCATGTGGTTTGTGTTTGTATTTTGCAATGCAGTCATAAATACCGTCATGGAACAAAATATCCATACAGCCGGTATTTTAACAACCACCACGAGGAAGCGGTGTAGTACAATATAGCGATATTCTTTTTATATCCCCCTTTATTTACTAATTAACAGATAGGAAGCTACACAGTGTAATGCTAGTCATACACGGTCAATGGTTTTCCCATCCAATTTTCAAAATCCAATCGGAATAACCAATCGGAATTCCCCACCTCGCACCGCCGATCTTCCATTGAAGACTGGAAAGTTCTGGAAGATGGTCAGTTTGAACATATTCCACCGAATTTATAGGATATCAATGAGGTGACTGATATAATTGACACTGCTATTCGATAGCGCAGGGGAACAGAACTACATTGTGAGATGTTTCCCTGCGTTAAAGCGTTTGTTAGAGTGAATGAAGCCTGTCTCTCACCTCTGATACCAGCAGCATTGGGGGGGATTCTGTAGATTTCTATCATTTCTTTGATTTGTAGCCCTCATTCTTCCTGGTAAGAAACAATTGGTTTTCTGACTGTCCGTTTTGATACAGAGAAGACATAGACAGGTCACTTGGATATTTTCATTAGTTAACATTTTCACTGTTGGATTTTGCTGGACACACACCAAGCTGTTAGTAAGATATTTAATTTAAAGATCCTACCCCTTTTCAATACAATGTAGAGAGGGATTAAAGGCTCATTACGGACTTGGGGATGCACAGGGCACCGTGCTCAAGCACACAACCAGCTTGGGTATGTGTAGGACGGGCAGGGGTGTACCTGAAGGGCCGGGCCCTCCGCAAGTTTGGGGGCCGGGCCCCTGACTCCTCTGCAGACTGCAAGATCTGTGCGCGCGAGCGCAGGTTTTAATCAGTTGGTCACAATTATGAATGTAACATACAATCAGCTCTTTAAAAGACTGGACCCGAACTTCCAGAACTGAACTGAAAGTTCGGGTCCGGTCTGATTGCGCGTATGTTTCATTCATACTCACGACCAACTGATTAAAACCTGCACGTCGCCGCACAGATTAGGGGCTTGTGGCGGCCCTACTGCCGTCCGGGCCCCCCCGCAGTTGCGGGGTGGCGGGGACGGTAGTTCCAACCACTGAGGACGGGCCTTATCAGAGAGTTGCTGTCAATCATGGCAAGGTTAGACCGTGCAGATTGAAGGTAGCCAGGCAGGCAGAAACTTTTTTACCACCAGCCAAGTTACACACTGGGCACGTTAATCTCTGGGCACGTTAATCTCGGGGCACATTACACCTGGGCCATACACTCTGGGCACATTACACTCTGGGCAGTTAACTCTGGGCACTTACACTCTGGGCACATTACACTCTGGCATCTTCACCTCTGGCACGTTATCTCTGGGCACATTACACTCTGGCCCGTTACACCTCTGGGCACATTACACTCTGGATTGTTAATCTCTGGCACATTACACTCTGGGTTGTATCTTGAATCTCTGGATTGTAATCTCTGGGCACATTACACTCTGGGCACGTTACTCTCTGGCCACGTTACTCTTTGAGCACTGCGTTACTCTCTTGGCATTTTACACTATGGGCACGTTACTCTCTTGGCACGTTACACTATGGGCACGTTACTCTCTTGGCATGTTACACTATGGGTACGTTACTCTTTGAGCACTGCGTTACTCTCTTGGCATTTTACACTATGGGCACGTTACTCTCTTGGCATTTACACTATGGGCACGTTACTCTCTTGGCATGTTACACTATGGGCACGTTACTCTCTGGCATGTTACACTATGGGTAGTTACTCTCTGGGCACGTTGCACTCTTAGCTTTACACTCTTAGTGACGATGCAATATTGGGCGCAAAATGGGCAAGTCAGTGTAAAACCCGCGCTATGTGATGTATTATCGGGTTAGCGTGGGTTTTACAGTTTGCATGGCCTGCACCATTTCTGAGAATGTTCGAAATAGCGAGGCACAGGCAATGCGAAGCCTCCTTAGTAAACTACGTAGTGTAAAACTTTACGCCATTGAATGGGAGGTGTAAGCAGGCGCACTTACCTGTCAGAGATCCCATGATGTACAAAATCTCGCACAGGGATTTTTACATTGCTGGAACTCGGGCAGGTAAGTTACTGCATCGCCCCTTAGTATGTTACTGCCCCCTTAGTATGTTACTCTCGGGAACCTTACACTCTCGGCACGTTATTCTGTTAACATCACCAATCGGTTTTTATAAGAACTTCCCATTTATCATTTTCAATGTAAACTTCATCTCTTCGTGTTTACGCAATGAAGACTGTTCTGGTATCGCTCCGAGTCAGTTCCTGAATATTTCCCTCTTGCTCCAAGAGACATCTCACTGTCTATTTGCAAATACCAATAAGGCACAATTGGTTTTCTAAACAATTCCTTGGGTAATGCCTTATAGAATGTCCTACGCATGCATTTCTCTACCTACTGTCCTCTGAGTTGACACTAGACCCAAAAAAACCCCTGGTTCTAATGTGTCCCAAATAAGCAGCAGGATGAATTTCACATAGGATGTAATAGCGTTACACATAATAGCGTTACATGTAATAGCATTCCGTGTGCAGCGTTTCTTGTGTTTTTAAAAACACGCTGCCCCTGTGTTTTTGTGTTAGATCGGTTTCTAAGGTGGACTTACTGTAGCCTGAAGTAATAAGTCTGTGGCACCTGCACCATACTGCACCATACGTGCTAACTGCAGGTCTCTGTACCCCATGTGGGCAACCATAGAGATGCCATCTGAAATGCCACAGGAAACACACCCTGAATTACTAGATGCATCTTGTGGGATGCATACAGATGGATCACAAATAGTTGGAGATTGATAAACCCAGAACTCAATCTATCAGTTTATCTATAATGTATATGTATGTATAATACATAAGTGTGATATTTATATGGGAGCTGCAGTGGTATATATACTATAAATCACTCAGCTATGTCACTAAGTGACTCATTTCTTATATCCCCACTACTCCGCCCATTCCAGTGTTCATGCCTGGACAATGACTCAGCGTTTTTTTGCAGTGTTAACTTCACTAACAGAACCTGCTGGAGCTGCTTCCTGTCACTTCATAACCAATGTCTCTCTCATCCTCCACAAAGATTTGTTTAACCCCATAGATGCTGGGCTGGGATGTTCCTTTCTACTGGGTTTAAGTTACAGAAGGTAGCTTGGGGGATTTAAGGTGGAAATAGGGACAGGCTAGAATTTAAAATGTGAATGGGGTGAAGGAATCCTATACTTATGTATTATAAGAAATAATGTGCCCCTTCACATTATATATAAGGACATTACGCTGTAAGGGGCGCATTATCCCTTATATTCTTAACCTGTGTTTGAAACTTTAGTTCATTTTTGTATAATTGCTTGTTATTGTTTGTATACTCTGTATTTTATAATGAACAGCAGGGATCCTCAAACTATGGCCCTCCAGATGTTTGAAAACTACAACTCCCAGAATTCCTTTACTATAGCTGGAAAGCAGGGAATGCTGGGAGTTGTAACATCTGGAGGGCCATAGTTTGAGGATCTCTGATGTACAGGGTTGCATACCCAAGTGGCGCTATATAAATTAAATGATACATACATACAACTCATATACAGACCGCTAGCTAGAAGGAATCTCAGCTTGCAAAGGTTAAGGGTATGTCCACCCTAAAATAAATTTTTGGATATAAGATTCCCATGCCTGCCCAGCCCCAACCGCTCTATTTATATGTTTAGAAAGCCCCCAAACTCACTTACCTCCCCTCTTTCCTCCGCCGCGCTCCGGCCCTCTGTTTGCGAGAAAATGCAAGCAGAGGGGCGGGACCGCAGCCGCGTCTGTGATTGGCTCCGGCAGCCAATCACGGACGCGGCTGCTGGCAGCTCACTTCGGCGGAGGAACAAGGAGAGGTAAGTAAAGTTTGGGGAGCTTCTAAATATATAAATAGAGCGGTTGGGCTGGACAGGCATGGGGAATCTATATATTAAGGCTTTTAAGCTAGGGGAGGGAATCGGAGAGGGAGGGAGGGAGGGAGAGGGAGGGAGAGGGAGGGAGAAGGGCTGCAGTACGCATGCCAAACTTCTCCCGGAGGCCAGGTAGGGAGGCAGAGTCCTATATGGACTCTGCTATCCTCCTGGTGGGCAGTTTTTGGGACTTTGGGGGGGGGGGGCTACAGGAGAACCTTATGGAGCTGGGATGTGAGTAAGGATTACACTACATACCTAATGGGGCCAGTAGTTGGGGGATTATATGTTTTGGGGGTGGACATGCCCTTTAATTATAACACTATTGAGGTTAGGAATCCCATATATAAATGGGACATCAAATATATTAATGGGCCATATAAAATTGTCTGGTCCATTGTATCAGGGACACGTGGACATCCTTAAGTTTGGAAGAAAATAAGTTGAAAATCTTCAGGTTAGAAAAGGTTTTTTCAGGGAGAACGGTGAAACTGTGGCTGGACTCTATGTGCATAGAAGACAGAATCCGTCGGGACCTGTTAGACTACCCGCCAGGGAAGCGAGTGATAGGGTAAGTACCTTACATTTTCTCATGGCTCCTGCTCAGTTTATTGAAGAACAGGAGGTAAGACACAGCTCCTTTACCTCCTGTTCTTCAATAAAATGAATTCCAAAATTTTGTTAATACCGGTGGAGATAAAATATATATATGTTGGACTAGGCAGACGTATGTCTTTATTTAACCTCAAGTTACTATGTTTTACAATATATGCAGTCCATCCAAAATTAATAAGACAATGCAGCTGAAATGAAGGAAAAAAGGCCTAATGGCCAAGTGATATTTGTAGTAAAACTGCTAATATAACAGCCGTCATTTTTAAGAAAATAAACAATCCAATTGGAGATCACAGACTAAACACTAAAGGTGGCAAAATAGTGAAATAAAATGATAATCTACCCAAGTCGGAACACTACCCGGAGGTCGGTGCAATATTTGGTCGTTCTTTTGGGTGCGTTGAACAAGACCCCCGAACGAATGACCGTTTTGGACGATAAAGTGCCTACATACGGGCCGATTATCGCCGAAACATTCCTACCAATCGTGCCTCGCGGTTCGGGTACGAACCTTCCGGGCAAGAAAACCTAAATGAAAAAGCAGAGGGTTTACCAGGCAGTACAAGTACAGAAAGGCATAGTAAATACTGCACTTTGGAAATGCTAATTAAGCACCTATCGCTCCACTATCACAGTCAGGGGCCCTCTAGCCTTTTTGGCACTTTTTAAATCTGTGCCCTGTACTTTGTGCTGTGCACAAAGGGCAAAAAAGTGGGCATGCCTTTTGGAGGTGAGCATGGCTTGTGGAGGTGAGTGTGGTGGGCTAACTAACACTGGCTGGTGAACTGGAGGGTTGACTTGACACTAGGTGATAAACTTCCAGTTCACCACAGTGAACATTCGTGTGTGCCACATCTGTCTGTCGATTGCTACATTCTGCACCCAGCTTCAGTCCTCGAGCATTGCTCGCTTCTACTTCTCTGAAAATAATACGAGAACATGGGAATTGTGTTCTGCATTAGACATTAAAGACACAGTTCTTAATTCAAACTTTTATTATCTGCATAAAAAAATAACTGATCCTTTTCTTTTGTAAACAGCAAAACTAGAGGAACATTACAGAATGTTTTTTCTAACATGCCCCAAGATATTCACAGCATATATATACCCTAGAACCAAAGGTTGGATTTCTATAAGCTTTTCAGATATCAATGTTATTAGTCACTGCCATCAATGACATTTACATTGAATATTCCGGGGATTATAATTTCATTCAATAGAAGTAGCCAATCACATCAAACTGGAGTAATTGCATTGAATTCGCCACATTCTGCCATAATGTTTAAAGTCTTTTAGGGCTAGGTCCCACTTGTCAGTGTGCGATTTGCTCTCCATTAACGTGCATTGCCGATGCAAGGCTACCGGACAGTTCCCACTATGTGCGCTGCGCTCCTGCCATTATTGGTTAGCATGGATTTATGACTTTTGTTGCGGATTGCATTCAGGCCAATAACACAGCTGTGACCTGGAGCGCATTGCAAAAATCCTGCGTGGCACTGCTGAGCGTGCTAGTGGGACCTAACCCTTACAGTGAGCAAATGTGAGCTATAGTTGCAAGAATAATATAAGTTAAATAACCATTGTCTCTCGTGGGAAGGTGGCGCTTGGGTCATGCTGGTGTTTAAGGACAAAGTCTTGTCTTAGTAGGCTTTCCCAATTGTTACCATTCAATTCCCAATCAATACCATAGGTGACTTCAACTGTAGAGCCATAAGCTGAACAACTTTAAACCTAAACATACATAAAAAATAATGTTCCTCCTAGGCCACAGTGCTGTTATTCCACTTGTGGAATCACCAAGTCACTTACCCTTTAAATAGGGGTTACATTATTTCTTAGTCATGTGACCCGTGTGACATGTCTGAGCCAAGGTTATAAAGGATATAATTTACAGGATAGTCAAGGTAAGGTTTATCCAGCAGTATCGATGTGTCCATTTATGGCTCATTTTCTTTATACCAATATACATGTGGAGCGATGTTGTAGGCCACCATTTAATAGTAATTTGTCCTTATTTACAAGCGAGACATTCATGTTCCACCTTCCACATTGCCCTCTGTTCTTCTTAGGTTCGGGCCTTCAGTTCTCGAGCCATCTGGCGATCGTGCAGTGACCACAGAAAGTGAGGCAGACGCAGTCGTTACAGATAGAGCCCTGCAATAGAAGAAGCAGCAGCACAATCAGCCATCACCAGACACTGCATGAGGGTTAGACTGGACACATGCATACAAATGGAAATGAATCTAAGGCCCCGTACACACACCATACAATGATAGTGCCGTGTATAGTTTGGTCGGCTGTAATTTCGTATGGTGTGGGTGGGAGCGGATGGGCCGAGCTCAGACAAACAGGCAATCGGCCTGTTGGTAAATACCATAGAGAACTACACGATCGGTCGCAGGAACTGTTGCGGCAGCCCCGATTGCCGCGAGTGACATTTTGTCCCGGCTGAGAGCTTGCTAGTAGTGAACACTCGGTTTGGGACAAAAAGTTAAAGCTCAGGACAACTCCACTCTGAATCTATTCACTTAATTGCAGGTCCACTATTAACTCTGCCTACACACTGCTTATTTCTCTACCCAATCACAATCTGCCCTATGAACAGTTCGGACAAACTCAAAAAAATGGTTCCGTGGTTCCCTTCCAAAAGAACAACTGTGATGGAAATCTCTCTAATGTGCCGACTGTATTTACATAGACCGATTACGGTAAAAGGAATTACCGGGATTCTGTAACGTTCTCTTATTCCGTCCTCATTGCGATGATGGTGCTTCTAGCATTGGGAGGCAACAGCACTCTCCCATATCTGAAGCCACTTTACAAGCTAAAATGCAGGGTATGAAGGTTCCACATAGACCTGAGGGAAAGAAAAAAGTTCAGTTTGAATCAACGTTACAATAAAAAAACAATATGGCCTCACATTATGTATGAAAATAATTACATCCCCAAATGTAGTCCTGGGAAACATTCCAGCTAGTAAAACAAAGTTTCAGCCCAAAGTAAGGAAGTGACTTCCCCACCTCAGAACCTTGTCATTCTGTGAGAGGTAGGAGGAGATATCCCTACTTCCCGTTTTAATTAAAGGGCACATTCCCCACTAAAACATTTTTTTTTCTACAGATAGAGCAATCCTCAAAACCATCAATAAAAGTTCTTATCGTTTAAAATGGTGCTAATTTTCCCCAACCAATCAGATGTTAGCTTTCAAATGTTACATAAGCTCTGATTGGTTGGGGCAAAATTAGCACCATTTTAAACGATTAGAACTTTTATTGAACTCCCTGCATATTATTTATACAACCCAGTGTTGGTATAAAGAGATGTGCTGCCCATCCATCCACATCACTTCTGCAGTTTCCTGGCTGGACAGATGATGTCGCAGCCAATGACTTAAGGTATTCCTGGATCTTTCTGTTTTGAGAACTGCAAAAGCTCAGTGAACATGCACAAAGCTCTTTGAGAAAGGGGGCACATGGGTAGGACAGTATATCTATTTCTAACATCACTATAACGTCTATGCGAGTATTTTTCAGGTTTGCTCTATCCATACACATCTCCTTTGTCCCATCCTCACATGTTACAAAATGTGTAACAATAGTTTTGAAGTCAGACTGGGGTGAACTGCAGATATTTGTAATAACATTTTTAATACCAATTCCTATTTAATGGAAGCAAAGGGTGGGTGGAATACTTGCTCCTACTTCCCATTAAATGGAAGATTTAAAAGGAAATGTTATTTAAAGGTTTAGTGACTCTTAATATACAAAATTAGTTATAAGTTCATACACACACGTGTGTCATAGGTGCCGACCCGCGACACACGAACGGCCGTTTCGGCAATAATCGGCGGCCGTGTATGGGCACTTTATTGTAATCTGCCGGTTATTGGTTCGCATGCACTTGTTCGGAGATCCGCCTGGCCAGTCGGGCAACGATCTTTGAACGAACGAGATCGCACGTGTGTACGAAGAGTTAATCCAGCCATGTGCAAATTGAGTTGAGCTTGATTGATTGACATTTTTCAAAATACTAGAAACAGATTGGAAACCAAAGTGTAGACTTTAATTGTGTAACTGCCAATCATATGTTAGCTTTTTATGGGGTTACTGCAGTTAGATAAAGCCCAAACACCCAACCTTTCTTCTGGAAGACACTGTTTGGAGGGTCTGCCCTGGATCCTGATAATCCTTGCAAAGTTCCATGGCGGGCAGGGCATGGACATTTGAAGGAGTGACCATGTCGGTTGAGGGTGTGGCTAGGCACTTGAGCGGTGATTTTTTTGCGCTATCACCCGGAAAGTTGGAAGTTATGAAAACCTGAGGTTCGTAAGTTTTTTAATGGATTGGATTGACCTGGTCCTTAAAAAAAAAAATTTCTGCAAGCATTTCTGTCTGGAAACGGACGCGTTTATTTAAAAAGATAGGGTTACAGACAAAAAAAAAGGGGACCAAAACGGTCTGTCCACTGTGGTCAGTGTCTAGTGTGAAAGAGCCCTGATTAATAGCACTAGCAACATTGTACCTTTCAATGCATCAGCCACATTTTGATCAATTTGTTTGGTCTTGCCTGATTTGCTTTAGATGCACAGAGACATCCAAATAGCCGACTTGTTACTTACAAATGCCCATGTCCTCACAACAGTCAAAGACATCAGAATTCCACTGGCTGTTGCTGGCACCATAACTCTGCATGCCCTGGGGCTGATTCACTACTGGATAAGCCATTGGGATCTGGAACACATAAAGAGATGCACATGAGATGCACAGGAAAGATAAGATTTAATATTTCTCAGCAGAGTGTATAACATAGAACATTTCGGCACTGTAACGTGACCAGATTACTTCTTTCTGTATCTTGTCATTTATACAAGGCAGGAATAAAATGTACTTCACATTATCTGCAAACACCCCCCCCACACACACACACACAATCTATATTAGTAGGACTCATTGTAAAACTTGCCACCAGAGAGTCCCAAGGCTCCCCCCTCTGCCTTTAATCCTCTTTTTTCTGGAATGCCACAAACAAGCTCATTTAAATCCCATTTCAATTGTCTTGACCAATCAGTGAACACAATCTTCATATTTCATCCACTAATCACACCTTGATCCAAGCAGGTCCTGTCCCTAAAGCCTCGTACACACGTGCAATCGTGGGTCCCAACCCACGATGCACAAGTGTCTGAATGTTCGTCTTGGCCGATAATCTGCCAGTGTATAGTGCAGGTGTCACTATCCATATACAAGATAACATTTTAGTAACGTTACTAATCTTGGCACCTGATCATTTTCTAGGGTAAGTTTTATAACTCTAGAATCTTCATTTAAAAAAAAGTATTAATTGTAATATTTATCTTTAGAATCTATGGAATTTTGAAATTTGGAATTTACCGTTTGATTGTTAAAGCCGACTATCCATTGTGACTCTATGACATAAATACAGGCCAGTGTACTTTAAACGGCTGTGAGGCCACGGCAGGCTCAGGCTAAGCCTATCAGATCGTGATCATTTCAACAAGGAATAATAAATGTTTCATAGACCGAGAAGAAGAGAGAAGAATTAAGTGAAGGGGGAAGGAAAAAAGGAGAAGCACCGTAAAGAATTGCAACACATCCTTTTTGCTTGGATCTCCTATAATGCCCATACAAGATGCAGCATGGATAGGCTATAAACTGGATGATGGCTCTAAATAACAAAAAGGTTATTTGAAAAGTTGAGCTGAATTCCGTACTTGTATCACACGTATTTCAGCTCCACAAAAACATTTTTTATTTTACTTAAACCTGGGTGCATCTTTGAAAGGTTGAAAGGAAAACGATGGTGCGTAAAAAGTTTTTTAAAGAACGTTAAATAAAAAGTGAAATTATAACTGATGACATGGCTAAACACTGGTTATAACTGATGACATAGCTAAACACTGATTATAACAGATGACTGAGGTCATGGCTAGCACTGATTAAACTGATGACGCTAACCCTGGTTATAACTGATGACATAGCTAACACTGTTATAACTGATGACAGGCTAAACACTGATTATAACTGATGACATGGCTAAACCCTGATTATAACTGATGAACTGATGACTGGCTAAACACTGATTTAAATAAACTTGAAAATGACATGGCTAAACACTGTATAAACTGATCAATGGCTAAACACTGATTATAACTGATGACATGGCTAACCACTGATTATAAATGATGACAACTAACAACTGATTATAACTGATACATGGCTAAACCTAATATAACTGATGACCTAAACACTGATTATAACAGATGACATGGCTAACACTAATTAAACTGATGACATGGCTAAACACTGTTATAACTGATGACATGGCTAAACACTGGTTATAACTGATGACATAGATAAACCCTGATTATACAGATGAATGCTAAACACTGATTATACTGATGACATGGTAAACACTGATTATACCTCATGACATGGCTAAACACTGATTATAACTGATACATGGCTAACACTGATTATAACTGATGACATAGCTAAACACTGATTATAACTGATGACAGCTAAAACTGATTATAAAAGACATGGCTAAACACTGATTATAACAGATGACATGGCTAAACACTGATTATAACTGATGACATGGCTAAGCACCTGATTATAACTGTGTCATGGCTAAGCACGGATTATAACTGATGACAGCTAACACTGGTTAAAACTGATGACATAGCTAAACACGTGGTTATAACTGATGACATGGCTAAACACTGATTATAACTGATGACATGGCTAAACACTGATTATAACTGATGACACTGGACATACAAACACTGATTATAAACTGATGACATAGCTAAACACTGATTATAACTGATGTCATGGCTAAGCACTGATTTATAACGATGACAGCTAAACCCTGGTTATAACTGATGACATAGCTAAACACTGGTTATAACTGATGACATGGCTAACACTGATTATACTGATGACATGGCTAACCTGATATAACTGATGACTGATGACATGGCTAAACACTGATTATAACTGATTGAACAGTGCTTACACTTGATTATAACTGATGCATGGCTAACACTGATTAATAACTGATGACAGTGCTAACCACTGATTATACGATGAACATGGCTAAACACTGATTAATAACTGAATGACAGCTAACACTGATTATAACGATGACATGGCTAAACACTAAATATCCGATGACAGCTAAACACTGATATAACAGTATGACATGGCTAAAACAATTTATACTGAGATACATGGCTAACCTGTTCTAACTGATGACATGCCTAACACTGATTATAACAGATGACATGGCTAAACATGATTTAACAGATGACAAGCTAACCACTAATTATACTGATGACATAGCTAAGCATTATTAAATAGACATAGCTAAGCACTGATTATAACTGATGCCATAGATAACACTGATTGTAACTGATGACATAGCTAAGCACTGATTAAGGGCATGTCCACCCCCAAAACTATAATCCCCCCAACACTGGCCCCACCATGTAGTGTAGTTTAATCCTTACCTCACATCCCAACTCCATCTGGTTCTCCTGTAGTCCCCCCCCAAAGTTCCAACAAATCTGACCACCAGAGCATCAGGTCCATATAGGACACTGCCTGCTACCTGGCCTCCCGGAATTCCTGCCATGCGTGCTGCAGCCCTTCTCCCCCCTCCCTCCCCCTCCCTCCCCCTCCCTCTCCCTCCCTTTCTACTATCCCTCCCCCTAGCATAAAACCCCCTTAATACATGCTCCCCCATGTCCCCCAGCCCCAACCGCATGTTTGTTTTTTTTAAAAAGCTCCCCAAACCCTTACTTACCTCTCCCTTTCCTCCGCTGCACTGAATGACCGGCAGCCGCGTCTCCGTGATTGGCTGCCGCTCAGCCAATCACAGACGCGCTGCCGGTCCCGCCCCTCTGCTTGCATTCTCGCAACAGAGGGCCGGCAGTGCGGCGGATCGAGGGAGGTAAGTAAGAGTTTGGGGGCTTTTTAAAAAAACAAACGTGCGGTTGGGGCTGGGGGACATGGGGGAGCATGATATTAAATTTTTTTTTAGGGGTGGACTAGCCTTTAAAACTGATGACATAGCTAAGCACTGATTAATACAGATGACATGACTAAGCCTGATATAAAGATGACATGACTAAGCACTGATCATAACAGATGACAGCTAAGCACTGATTATACAAGATGACAAAGCTAAGCACTGATTATAGTGTAACTGATGACAAGCTTAACATTATGACATAGCTAGCTTGATTATAACTGATGATATAACTAGTTTATTATACTGATGGCATATATGAACACTGATTATAATTGATACATGTTAATTCTTTCTGTTTCCTAGTTTGTTTACTGAATATGTGACGATAGAGAGCTCTGTCTTTATTTCTTTGACAGTATAAATCTCTGAAACAATATTTGCCAGCAAGTGGTGGACTTGTGTTGGTCAGTAATAACAATGACTGAATTGTAAAGTACAACACATGTTTGAAATCGGATAATAAAAATAGGAACCGTTCCTAGAATAGGGTAGTGACCCGTATTACCCATTAGGAACTGCTGCCTTATCCTCTGTACATTTAGAGGGTAACTAAAGGTAAAGTAAAGTCTGAATAGGTTTGATGGGTTTATTATAAAAACCACATTATCTGTGTTTACTGTAATTAACAACACGGCCATAAAACACTTACTGGTATCAGCGTTTTATAGACGCGCTGTAATACTGTAATTAAAGACCAGTGTTAATACCATGTGGTTTGTGTTTGTATTTTGCAATGCAGTCATAAAATAACCGTCATGGAAACAAAATATCCATACAGCCGGTATTTTAACGACCACCACGAGGAAGCGGTGTAGTACATATATAGCGATATTCTTTTTATATTCCCCCTTTATTTACTAATTAACATAGGAAGCTACACAGTGTAATGCTAGTCATACACGGGTCAATGGTTTTCCCCATCCATTTTCAAAATCCAATCGGAATAACCAATCGGAATTCCCCACCTCGCACCGCCGATCTTCCATTGAAGACTGGAAAGTTCTGGAAGATGGTCAGTTTGAACATATTCACCGAATTTATAGGGATATCAATGAGGTGACTGATATAATATGTACACTGCTATTCGATAGCGCAGGGGAACGAACTACATTGTGAGATTGTTTCCCTGCGTTAAAGCTGTTGTTAGAGTGAATGAAGCCTGTCTCTCACCTCTGATACCAGCAGCATTGGGGGGATTCTGTAGATTTCTATCATTTCTGATTTGGTAGCCCTCATTCGGTAAGAAACAATTGGTTTTCTGACTGTCCGTTTTGATTACAGAAGACATAGACAGGTCACTTGGATATTTTCATTAGTTTAACATTTTCACTGTTGGATTTTGCTGACACACACCCAAGCTGTTAGTAATATTTTAATTTAAAGATCCTATCCCCTTTTCAATACAATGTAGAGATGGGATTAAAGGCTCATTACGGATTTGGGATGCACAGGGACCGTGCTCAAGCACACAACCAGCTTGGGTATGTGTAGGACGGGCAGGGGTGTACCTGAAGGGGCCGGGCCCTCCGCAAGTTTGGGGGCCGGGCCCCTGATCCCTCTGCAGACTGCAAGATCTGTGCGGCGACGCGCAGGTTTTAATCAGTTGGTCACAATTATGAATGTAACATACAATCAGCTCTTTAAAAGACTGGACCCGAACTTCCAAACTGAACTGAAAGTTCGGGTCCGGTCTGATTGCGCGTATGTTTCATTCATACTCACGACCAACTGATTAAAACCTGCACGTCGCCGCACAGATTAGGGGCTTGTGGGGCCCTCCTGCGTCCGTGCCCCCCCAGTTGCGGGGGTGGCGGGGACGGTAGTTACACCACTGAGGACGGGCCTTATCAGAGAGTTGCTGTCAATCATGGCAAGTTAGAACCGTGCAGATTGAAGGTAGCCAGGCAGGGCAGAAACTTTTTTACCACCAGCCAAGTTACACACGGGCACGTTAATCTCTGGGCACGTTAATCTCGGGGCCATTACACCTGGGCATACACTCTGGGCACATTACACTCTGGGCACGTTAATCTCTGGGCACTTACACTCTGGGCACATTACACTCTGGGCACATTAACTCTGGGCACGTTACTCTGGGCACTTACCTCTGGGCCCGTTACACTCTGGGCACATTACACTCTGGGATTGTTAATCTCTGGGCACATTACACTCTGGGATTGTTAATCTCTGGGCACATTACACTCTGGGATGTTAATCTCTGGCAATTACCTCTGGGCACGTTACTCTCTGGCCACTTTACTCTTTGAGCACTGCGTTACTCTCTTGGCATTTTACACTATGGGCACGTTACTCTCTTGGCACGTTAACTATGGCACTTACCTCTTGGCATGTTACACTATGGGTACGTTACTCTTTGAGCACTGCGTTACTCTCTTGGCATTTACACTATGGGCACGTTACTCTCTTGGCTTTTACACTATGGGCACGTTACTCTCTTGGCATGTTCCCTAGGGGCACGTTACTCTCTTGGCATGTTACACTATGGGTACTTACTCTCTGGGCACGTTGCACTCTTAGCATGTTACACTCTTAGTGACGATGCAATATTGGGCGCAAAATGGGCAAGTCAGTGTAAAACCCGCGCTATGTGATGTATTATCGGGTTATGCGTGGGTTTTACAGTTTGCATGGCCTGCACCATTTCTGAGAATGTTCGAAATAGCGAGGCACAGCACATGCGAAGCCTCCTTAGTAAACTACGTAGTGTAAAACTTTACGCCATTGAATGGGAGGTGTAAGCAGGCGCACTTACCTGTCAGAGATCCCTATTGTACAAAAATCTCGCACAGGGATTTTTACATTGCTGGAACTCGGGCAGGAAGTTACTGCATCGCCCTTAGTATGTTACTGCCCCCTTAGTATGTTACTCTCTGGGAACCTTACACTCTCGGCGACTGACATCACCAGTTATTCTGTTATACCATTCGTTTTATAAGAACTTCCCATTTATCATTTTCAATGTAAACTTCATCTCTTCGGTTTACGCAATGAAGACTGTTCTGGTATCGCTCCGAGTCGTTCCTGAATATTTCCCTCTTGCTCCAAAGACATCTCACTGTCTATTTGACAATACCAATAAGGCACAATTGGTTTTCTAAACAATTCCTTGGGTAATGCCTTATAGAATGTCCTACGCATGCATTTCTCTACCTCCTGTCCTCTGAGTTGACACTAGACCCAAAAAAACGCCCTGGTTCTAATGTGTCCCAAATAATGCAGCAGGATGAATTTCACATAAGGATGTAATAGCGTTACACATAATAGCGTTACATGTAATAGCATTCCGTGTGCAGCGTAGTTCTGTGTGTTTTAAAAACACGCTGCCCCTGTGTGTTTGTGTTTAGATCGGTTTCTAAGGTGTGACTTACTGTAGCCTGAATAATAAGTCTGTGGCACCTGCACCATACTGCACATACGTGCTAACTGCAAGGTCTCTGTACCCCATGTGGGCAACCATAGAGATGCCAGTCTGAAATGCCACACAGGAAACAACCCTGAATTACTAGATGCATCTTGTGGGATGCATACAGATGGATCACAAATAGTTGGAGATTGATAAACCAGAACTCAATCTATCAGTTTTTCTATAATGTATATGTATGTATAATACATAAGTGTGATATTTTATATGGGAGCTGCAGTGGTATATATACTTATAAAATCACTCAGCTATGTCACTAAGTGACTCATTTCTTATATCCCCACTACTCCCGCCCATTCCAGTGTTCATGCCTGGACAATGACTCAGCGTTTTTTGCAGTGTTTAACTTCACTAACAGAACCTGCTGGAGCTGCTTCCTGTCACTTCATAACCAATGTCTCTCTCATCCTCCACAAAGATTTGTTTAACACCACATAGATGCTGGGCTGGGATGTTCCTTTCTACTGGGTTTAAGTTACAGAAGGTAGCTTGGGGGATTTAAGTTGGAAATAGGGACAAGGCTAGAATTTAAAATGTGAATGGGTGTGAAGAATCCTATACTTATTGTATTATAAGAAATATGTGCCCCTTCACATTATATATAAGGACATTCCGCTGTAAGGGGCGCATTATCCCTTATATTCTTAACCTGTGTTTGAAACTTTAGATTCATTTTTGTATAATTGCTTGTTATTGTTTTGTATACCTCTGTATTTTAATGAACAGCAGGGATCCTCAAACTATGGCCCTCCATGTTTTGAAACACTACAACTCCCAGAATTCCTTTACTATAGCTGGAAAGCAGGGAATGCTGGGAGTTGTAACATCTGGAGGGCCATAGTTTGAGGATCTCTGATTGTACAGGGTTGCATACCCAAGTGGCGCTATATAATTAAATGATACATACATCAACTCATATACAGACCGCTAGCTAGAAGGAATCTCAGTCTTGCAAAGGTTAAGGGTATGTCCACCCTAAAAAATTTTTTGGATATAAGATTCCCCATGCCTGCCCAGCCCAACCGCTCTATTTATATGTTTAGAAAGCCCCCCAAACTCTACTTACCTCCCTCTTTCCTCCGCGCGCTCCCGCCCTCTGTTTGCGAGAAAATGCAAGCAGAGGGGCGGACGCGCAGCCGCGTCTGTGATTGGCTGAGCGGCAGCCAATCACGGACGCGGCTGCTGGCGCTCACTTCGGCGGAGGAACAAGGAGAGGTAAGTAAGTTTGGGGAGCTTTCTAAATATATAAATAGAGCGGTTGGGGCTGGACAGGCATGGGGAATCTTATATATTAAGGCTTTTAAGCTAGGGGAGGGAATCGGAGAGGGAGGGGAGGGAGGGAGAGGGAGGGAGAGGGAGGGGAAGGGCTGCAGTACGCATGCCAAACTTCTCCGGAGGCCAGGTAGGAGGCAGAGTCCTATATGGACTCTGCTATCCTCTGGTGGGCAGTTTTTGGGACTTTGGGGGGGGGGGGGCTACAGGAGAACCTTATGGAGCTGGGATGTGAGGTAAGGATTACACTACACTACTAATGGGGCCAGTAGTTGGGGGAATTATAGTTTTGGGGGGGACATGCCCTTTAATTATAACACTATTGAGGTTAGGAATCCCATATATAAATGGGACATCAAATATTTATGGGCCATATAAGAAATTGTTGGTCCATTGTATCAGGGACACGTGGACATCCTTTAAGTTTGGAAGAAAATAAGTTTGAAAATCTTCAGGTTAGAAAAGGTTTTTTACAGGGAGAACGGTGAAACTGTGGCTGGACTCTATGTGCATAGAAGACAGAATCCGTCGGGACCTGTTAGACTACCCGCCAGGGAAGCAGTTGATGGGTAAGTACCTTACATTTTCTCATGGCTCCTGCTCAGTTTATTGAAGAACAGGAGGTAAGACACAGCTCCTTTACCTCCTGTTCTTCAATAAAACTGAATTCCAAAATTTTGTTAATACCGGTGGAGATAAAATATATATTGTTGGACTAGGCAGACGTATGTCTTTATTTAACCTCAATTTACTATGTTTTACAATAATATGCAGTCCATCCAAAATTAATAACAATGCAGCTGAAATGAAGGAAAATAAGGCCTAATGGCCAAGTGATATTTGTAGTAAAACTGCTAATATAACAGGCCGTCATTTTTAAGAAAAATAAACAATCCAATTGGAGATACAGACTAACACTAAAGGTGGCAAAATAGTGAAATAAAATGATAATCTCCCCAAGTCGGAACACTACCAGGAGGTCGTGCAATATTTTTGGTCGTTCTTTTGGGGATCGTTGAACAGACCCCCGAACGAATGACCGTTTTGGACGATAAAGTGCCTACATACGGGCCGATTATCGGCCGAAACATTCCTACACATCGTGCCTCGCGGTTCGGTACGAACCTTCCGGGCAAGAAAAAACCTAAATGAAAAAGCAGAGGGTTTACCAGGCAGTACAAGTACAGAAAGGCAATAGTAATACTGCACTTTGGAAATGCTAATTAAGCACCTATCGCTCCACTATCACAGTCAGGGGCCCTTCTAGACTTTTTGGCACTTTTTAAATCTGTGCCCTGTATCTTTGTGCTGTGCACAAGAGGGCAAAAAAGTGGGCATGCCTTTTGGAGGTGAGCATGGCTTGTGGAGGTGAGTGTGGTGGGCTACTAACACTGGCTGGTGAACTGGAGGGTTGACTTGACACTAGGTGATAAACTTCCAGTTCACCAGCAAGTGAACATTCGTGTGTAGCCACATCTGTCTGTCGATTGCTACATTCTGCACCCAGCTTCAGTCCTCGAGCATTGCTCGCTTCTACTTCTCTGAAAATAATACGAGAACATGGGATTGTGTTCTGCATTAGACATTAAAGACACAAGTTCTTAATTCAAACTTTATTATCTGCATAAAAAAATAACTGATCCTTTTCTTTAATTGTAAACAAGCAAAACTAGAGGAACATTACAGAATGTTTTTTCTAACATGCCCCAAGATATTCACAGCATATATATACCCTAGAACCAAAGGTTGGATTTCTATAAGCTTTTCAGATATCCAATGTTATTAGTCACTGCCATCAATGACATTTACATTGAATATTCCGGGGATTATAATTTCATTCAATAGAAGTAGCCATCACATCAAACTGGAGTAATTGCATTGAATTCGCCACATTCTGCCATAATGTTTAAAGTCTTTTAGGGCTAGGTCCCACTTGTCAGTGTGCGATTTGCTCTCCATTAACGTGCATTGCCGATGCAAGGCTACCGGACAGTTCCCACTATGTTGCGCTGCGCTCCTGCCAGTTATTGGTTAGCATGGATTTATGACTTTTTGTCGGATTGCATTCAGGCCAATAACACACTGTGACCTGGAGCGCATTGCAAAAATCCTGCGTGCACTGCTGAGCGTGCTAGTGGGACCTAACCCTTACAGTGAGCAAATGTGAGCTATAGTTGCAAAGAATAAATATAAGTTAATAACCATTGTCTCTCGTGGGAAGGTGGCGCTGGGTCATGCTGGTGTTTAAGGACAAAGACTTGTCTTAGTAGGCTTTCCCAATTGTTACCATTCAATTCCCAATCAATACCATAGGTGACTTCAACTGTAGAGCCATAAGCTGACACAACTTTACACCTAAACATACATAAAAAATAATGTTCCTCCTAGGCCACGTGCTGTTATTCCACTTGTGGAATCACCAAGTCACTTACCCTTTAAATAGGGGTTACATTATTTCTTAGTCATGTGACCCGTGTGACATGTCTGAGCACAGTTTATAAAGGATATATTTACAGGATAGTCAAGGTAAGGTTTATCCAGCAGTATCGATGTGTCCATTTATGGCTCATTTCTTTATACCATATACAGTGTGAGCGATGTTGTAGGCCACCATTTAATAGTAATTTGTCCTTATTTACAAGCGAGACATTAGTTCCACCTTCCCATTGCCCTCTGTTCTTCTTAGGTTCGGGCCTTCATGTTCTCGAGCCATCTGGCAGAATCGTGCAGTGACCACAGAAAGTGAGGCAGACGCAGTCGTTACAGATAGAGCCCTGCAATAGAGAAGAGAGCAGCACAATCAGCCATCACCAGACACTGCATGGGGGTTAGACTGGACACATGCATACAAATGGAAATGAATCTAAGGCTCCGTACACACACCATACAATGATGTGCCGTGTATAGTTTGGTCGGCTGTAATTTCGTATGGTGTGGGTGGGAGCGGATGGGGCCGAGCTCAGACAAACAGCAATCGGCCTGTTGGTAAATACCATAGAGAACTACACGATCGGTCGCAGGAACTGTTTCGGCGCCCCGATTGCCGCGAGTGACATTTGTCCCGGCTGAGAGCTTGCTAGTAGTGAACACTCGGTTTGGGACAAAAAGTTAAAGCTCAGGACAACTCCACTCTGAATCTATTCACTTAATTGCAAGGTCACACTATTAAACTCTGCCTACACACTGCTTATTTCTACCCAATCACAATCTGCCTCTAAACAGTTCGGACAAACTCAAAAAAATGGTTCCAGTGGTTCCCTTCCAAAGAACAACTGTGATGGAAATCTCTCTAATGTGCCGACTGTATTTACATAGACCGATTACGGTAAAATGGAATTACCGGGATTCTGTAACGTTCTCTTATTCCGGTCCTCATTGCGATGATGGTGCTTCCTAGCATTGGAGGCAACAGCACTCTCCCATATCTGAAGCCACTTTACAAGCTAAAATGCAGGGTATGAAGGTTCCACATAGACCTGAGGGAAAGAAAAAAGTTCAGTTTGAATCAAGTTACAATAAAAAAACAATAGGCCTCACATTATGTATGAAATAATTACATCCCCAAATGTAGTCCTGGGAAACATTCCAGCTAGTAAAACAAAGTTTCAGCCCAAAGTAAGGAAGTGACTTCCCCACCTCAGAACCTTGTCATTCTTAGAGGTAGGAGGAGATATCCCTACTTCCCGTTTTAAATTAAGGGCACATTCACCACTAAAACATTTTTTTTCTACAGATAGAGCAATCCTCAAAACCATCAATAAAAGTTCTATCGTTTAAAATGGTGCTAATTTTGCCCCAACCATCAGATGTTAGCTTTCAAATGTTACATAAGCTCTGATTGGTTGGGGCAAAATTAGCACCATTTTAAACGATTAGAACTTTTATTGAATCTCCTCTGCATATTATTTATACAACCCAGTGTTGGTATAAAGAGATGTGCTGCCCAATCCATGCCACATCACTTCTGCAGTTCCTGGCTGGACAATGATGTCGCAGCCAATGACTTTAAGGTATTCCTGGATCTTTCTGTTTTGAGAACTGCAAAAGCTCAGTACATGCCAAAGCTCTTTGAGAAAGGGGGCAGCATGGGTAGGACGTATATCTATTTCTAACATCACTATACGTCTATGCGAGTATTTTTCAGGTTTGCTCTATCCATACACATCTCCTTGTCCCATCCTCACATGTTACAAAATGTGTAACAATAGTTTTGAAGTCAGACTGGGGTGAACTGCAGATATTTGTAATACATTTTTAATACCAATTCCTATTTAATGGAAGCAAAAGGGTGGGTGGGAATACTTGCTCCTACTTCCCATTAATGGAATTTAAAAGGAAATGTTATTTAAAGGTTTAGTGACTCTTAATATACAAATTAGTTATAAGGTTCATACACACGTGTGTCATAGGTGCCGACCCGCGACACACGAACGGCCGTTTCGGCAATAATCGGCCCGTGTATGGGCACTTTATTGTAATCTGCCGGTTATTGGTTCGCATGCACTTGTTCGGAGATCCCGCCTGGCCAGTCGGGCAACGATCTTTGAACAACGAGATCGCACGTGTGTACGAAGAGTTAATCCGCCATGTGCAAATTGAGTTGAGCTTGATTGATTGACATTTTTCAAAATACTAGAAACAGATTGGAAACCAAAGTGTAGCTTTATTTGTTAACTGCCAATCATATGTTAGCTTTTTATGGGGTTACTTGCAGTTAGATAAGCCCAAACCCCAACCTTTCTTCTGGAGAGACACTGTTTGGGAGGGTCTGCCCTGGAGTCCTGATAATCCTTGCAAAGTTCCATGGCGGGCAGGGCATGGACATTTGAAGGAGTGACCATGTCGGTTGAGGGTGTGGCTAGGCACTTGAGCGGTGATTTTTTTGCGCTATCACCCGGAAATTTGGAAGTTATGAAAACCTAGGGTTCGTAAGTTTTTTTAATGGATTGGATTGACCTGGTCCTTAAAAAAAAAAATTTCTGCAGCATTTCTGTCTGGAAACGGACGCGTTTTATTTAAAAAGATAGGGTTACACAGACTAAAAAAAAGGGGACCAAAACGGTCTGTCCACTGTGGTCAGTGTCTAGTGTGAAAGAGCCCTGATTAATAGCACTAGCAAACATTGTACCTTTCAATGCATCAGCCACATTTTGATCATTTGTGTTTGGTCTTGCCTGATTTGCTTTAGATGCACAGAGACATCCAAATAGCCGACTTGTTACTTACAAATGCCCATGTCCTCACAACAGTCAAAGACATCAGAATTCCACTGGCTGTTGCTGGCACCATAACTCTGCATGCCCTGGGGCTGATTCCCTACTGGATAAGCCATTGGGATCTGAGAACACATAAAGAGATGCACATGAGATGCACAGGAAAGATAAGATTTAATATTTCTCAGCAGAGTGTATAACATAGAACATTTTCGGCACTGTAACGTGACCAATTACTTCTTTCTGTATCTTGTCATTTATACAAGGCAGGAATAAAATGTACTTCACATTATCTGCAAACACCCCCCCCACACACACACACACAATCTATATTAGTAGGACTCATTGTAAAACTTGCCACCAGAGAGTCCCAAGGCTCCCCCTCTTCTTTAATCCTCTTTTTTCTGGAATGCCACAGAACAAGCTCATTTAAATCCCATTTCAATTGTCTTGACCAATCAGTGAACACAATCTTCAATTTCATCCACTAATCACACCTTGATCCAAGCAGGTCCTGTCCCTAAAGCCTCGTACACACGTGCAATCGTGGGTCCCAACCCACGATGCACAATGTGTCTGAATGTTCGTCTTGGCCGATAATCTGCCAGTGTATAGTGCAGGTGTCACTATCCATATACAAGATAACATTTTAGTAACGTTACTTAATCTTGGCACCTGATCATTTCTTCTAGGGTAAGTTTTATAACTCTAGAATCTTCATTTAAAAAAAAGTATTAATTGTAATATTTATCTTTAGAATCTATGGAATTTTGAAATATTGGAATTTACCGTTTGATTGTTAAAGCCGACTATCCAGTGTGACTATCTATGACATAAATACAGGCCATGTACTTTAAACGGCTGTGAGGCCACGGCAGCCTCAGGCTAAGCCTATCAGATCGTGATCATTTCAACAAGGAATAATAAATGTTTCATAGACCGAGAAGAAAGAGAAGAATTAAGTGAAGGGGAAGGAGAAAAAGGAAAGCACCGTAGAAGAATTGCACACATCCTTTTTGCTTGGATCTCCTATAATGCCCATACAAGATGCAGCATGGATAGGCTATAAACTGGATGATGGCTCTAAATAAACAAAAAGTTTTTTGAAAAGTTGAGCTGAATTCCGTACTTGTATCACACGTAGTTCAGCTCCACAAAAACATTTTTTATTTTACTTAAACCTGGGTGCATCTTTGAAAGGTTGAAAGGAGAACGATGGTGCGTAAAAAGTTTTTTTAAAGAACAGTTAAATAAAAAAGTACCTGGGGCGGGGAGGTAGTGTTGGTACTTTCTACCTCCCAATATAATTTCTATGAGGGGTGGCACACACAGAAACTGGAATAATCATTCCACCTCCCTGCCTCAGGTACTTTTCATTTTTAAAATTACTTTTCATTTTTTTTTACAGTATAGTTGTCCTTTAAGTAAACAAAACTACATGAGGTAATTTTTTTTCTTAGGAGGTCGGACATGCCGGCAGGGGACCTGGACCCGCTTTGGCTCTGGTTGGACCCCCTGCTATGGTTGCTATAGTGACCCTAGACCCCTGCCGGTGGACCAACTACTTTCTCTCTCAGGAAATGTACACAATAAGCAACCCTTTAGATAAAAATGTTTCCTAACAGAACTTGCCAAGGTGTCAATTTCTCTGTAATTTTCTTTAGAATTGAGAAAACGGATTGACCTCAGAAATGGGGTAAAATCTCGTTTTATTTTTCATTAGAATTGCTCGCATTCCCCATTTTGTATACCACACCTGCAAACTGAGGGAAATCTAAAATGGTGTCTCACATTCTGAACCACTGACCGCTTTTATAGAGAGAGGGACACGTCAAACCTTGAAATCTGCTTAATAGCATATAGATCAACTACATGCTAAACCCATTTTAAATTATAGATAAATAAACAACAGAACTGGGGGGCTTTTTAAAAAAACAAAACGTGCGGTTGGGGCTGGGGGACATGGGGGAGCATGATATTAAATTTTTATTTTAGGGGTGGACATAGCCTTTAAAACTGATGACATAGCTAAGCACTGATTATAACAGATGACATGACTAAGCACTGATTATAACAGATGACATGACTAAGCACTGATCATAACAGATGACAGCTAAGCACTGATTATAACAGATGACAAAGCTAAGCACTGATTATAGTGTAACTGATGACAAGCTTAACATTATGACATAGCTAAGCTTTGATTATAACTGATGATATAACTAAGGTTTAATTATAACTGATGGCATATATGAACACTGATTATAATTGATGACATGTTAATTCTTTCTGTTTCCTAGTTTGTTTACTGAATATGTGAACGATAGAGAGCTCTGTCTTTATTTCTTTGACAGTATAAATCTCTGAAACAATATTTGCCAGCAAGTGTGGAGCATTGTGTTGGTCAGTAATAACAATGACTGAAATTGTAAAGTACAACACATGTTTGAAATCGGATAATAAAAATAGGAACCGTTCCTAGAAATAGGGTAGTGACCCGGTATTACCCAGTAGGAACTGCTGCCTTATCCTCTGTACATTTAGAGGGTAACTAAAGGTAAAGTAAAGTCTGAATAGGTTTGATGGGTTTATTTATAAAAACCACATTATCTGTGTTTACTGTAATTAACAACACGGCCATAAAACACTTACTGGTATCAGCGTTTTATAGACGCGCTGTAAATACTGTAATTAAAGACCAGTGTTAATACCATGTGGTTTGTGTTTGTATTTTGCAATGCAGTCATAAAATACCGTCATGGAAACAAAATATCCATACAGCCGGTATTTTACGACCACCACGAGGAAGCGGTGTAGTACAATATAGCGATATTCTTTTTATATCCCCCTTTATTTACTAATTAACAGATAGGAAGCTACACAGTGTAATGCTAGTCATACACGGGTCAATGGTTTTCCCATCCAATTTTCAAAATCCAATCGGAATAACCAATCGGAATTCCCCACCTCGCACCGCCGATCTTCCATTGAAGACTGGAAAGTTCTGGAAGATGGTCAGTTTGAACATATTCACCGAATTTATAGGGATATCAATGAGGTGACTGATATAATTGACACTGCTATTCGATAGCGCAGGGGAACAGAACTACATTGTGAGATGTTTCCCTGCGTTAAAGCTGTTGTTAGAGTGAATGAAGCCTGTCTCTCACCTCTGATCATAACCAGCAGCATTGGGGGGGATTCTGTGATTTCTATCATTTCTGATTTGTGTAGCCCTCATTCCTGGTAAGAAACAATTGGTTTTCTGACTGTCCGTTTTGATTACAGAGAGACATAGACAGGTCACTTGGATATTTTCATTAGTTAACATTTTCACTGTTGGATTTTGCTGGACCCACACCAAGCTGTTAGTAAGATATTTAATTTAAAGATCCTATCCCCTTTTCAATACAATGTAGAGATGGGATTAAAGGCTCATTACGGACTTGGGGGGATGCACGGGCACCGTGCTCAAGCACACACCAGCTTGGGTATGTGTAGGACGGGCAGGGGTTACCTGAAGGGGCCGGGCCCTCCGCAAGTTTGGGGGCCGGGCCCCTGACTCCCTCTGCAGACTGCAAGATCTGTGCGGCGACGCGCAGGTTTTAATCAGTTGGTCACAATTATGAATGTACATACAATCAGCTCTTTAAAAGACTGGACCCGAACTTCCAGAACTGAACTGAAAGTTCGGGTCCGGTCTGATTGCGCGTATGTTTCATTCATACTCACGACCAACTGATTAAAACCTGCACGTCGCCGCACAGATTAGGGGCTTGTGGCGGGCCCTACTGCCGTCCGGGCCCCCCCCATTTGCGGGGGGCGGGACGGTAGTTACACACACACTGAGGACGGGCCTTATCAGAGAGTTGCGGTCAATCATGGCAAGGTAGACCGTGCAGATTGAGGTAGCCAGCAGGGCAGAAACTTTTTTACCACCAGCCAAGTTACACACTGGGCACGTTAATCTCTGGGCACGTTAATCTCTGGGCACATTACACTCTGGGCACATTACACTCACTTGGCACATCTCGGGGCACGTTACTCTCTGGGCACATTACACTCGGGCACATTACCTCTGGGCACTTACACTCTGGGCACGTTAATCTCTGGGCACATTACACTCTGGGCCGTTACACCTCTGGGCACATTACACTCTGGGATTGTTAATCTCTGGGCACATTACACTCTGGGATTGTTAATCTCTGGCACATTACACTCTGGGATTGTTAATCTCTGTGCACATTACACATAT
>CM033475.1:215853573-215895261 GCA_019447015.1 Hymenochirus boettgeri | reverse complement strand
TTACACTCTGGGCACATTACACTCTGGGCACATTACACTCTGGGCACGTTAATCTCTGGGCACATTACACTCTGGGCCCGTTACACTCTGGGCACATTACACTCTGGGATTGTTAATCTCTGGGCACATTACACTCTGGGATTGTTAATCTCTGGGCACATTACACTCTGGGCACGTTACTCTCTGGCCACGTTACTCTTTGAGCACTGCGTTACTCTCTTGGCATTTTACACTATGGGCACGTTACTCTCTTGGCATGTTACACTATGGGCACGTTACTCTCTTGGCATGTTACACTATGGGTACGTTACTCTCTGGGCACGTTGCACTCTTAGCATGTTACACTCTTAGGTGACGATGCAATATTGGGTGCAAAATGGGCAAGTCAGTGTAAAACCCGCGCTATGTGATGTATTATCGGGTTAGCGTGGGTTTTACAGTTTGCATGGCCTGCACCATTTCTGAGAATGTTCGGAAATAGCGAGGCACAGGCAATGCGAAGCCTCCTTAGTAAACTACGTAGTGTAAAACTTTACGCCATTGAATGGGAGGTGTAAGCAGGCGCACTTACCTGTCAGAGATCCCATGATGTACAAAATCTCGCACAGGGATTTTTACATTGCTGGAACTCGGGCAGGTAAGTTACTGCATCGCCCCTTAGTATGTTACTGCCCCCTTAGTATGTTACTCTCTGGGAACCTTACACTCTCGGCACGTTATTCTGTTAACATCACCAATTCGGTTTTATAAGAACTTCCCATTTATCATTTTCAATGTAAACTTCATCTCTTCGTGTTTACGCAATGAAGACTGTTCTGGTATCGCTCCGAGTCAGTTCCTGGAATATTTCCCTCTTGCTCCAAGAGACATCTCACTGTCTATTTGACAAATACCAATAAGGCACAATTGGTTTTCTAAACAATTCCTTGGGTAATGCCTTATAGAATGTCCTACGCATGCATTTCTCTACCTACTGTCCTCTGAGTTGACACTAGACCCAAAAAAACGCCCTGGTTCTAATGTGTCCCAAATAATGCAGCAGGATGAATTTCACATAAGGATGTAATAGCGTTACACATAATAGCGTTACATGTAATAGCATTCCGTGTGCAGCGTAGTTCTGTGTGTTTTAAAAACACGCTGCCCCTGTGTGTTTGTGTTTAGATCGGTTTCTAAGGTGGACTTACTGTAGCCTGAAGTAATAAGTCTGTGGCACCTGCACCATACTGCACCATACGTGCTAACTGCAAGGTCTCTGTACCCCATGTGGGCAACCATAGAGATGCCAGTCTGAAATGCCACAGGAAACAACCCTGAATTACTAGATGCATCTTGTGGGATGCATACAGATGGATCACAAATAGTTGGAGATTGATAAACCACAGAACTCAATCTATCAGTTTATCTATAATGTATATGTATGTATAATACATAAGTGTGATATTTTATAATGGGAGCTGCAGTGGTATATATACTTATAAAAATCACTCAGCTATGTCACTAAGTGACTCATTTCTTATATCCCACTACTCCGCCCATTCCAGTGTTCATGCCTGGACAATGACTCAGCGTTTTTTGCAGTGTTTAACTTCACTAACAGAACCTGCTGGAGCTGCTTCCTGTCACTTCATAACCAATGTCTCTCTCATCCTCCACAAAGATTTGTTTAACCCCATAGATGCTGGGCTGGGATGTTCCTTTCTACTGGGTTTAAGTTACAGAAGGTAGCTTGGGGGATTTAAGGTGGAAATAGGGACAAGGCTAGAATTTAAAATGTGAATGGGGTGAAGGAATCCTATACTTATGTATTATAAGAAATAATGTGCCCCTTCACATTATAATATAAGGACATTACGCTGTAAGGGGCGCATTATCCCTTATATTCTTAACCTGTGTTTGAAACTTTAGTTCATTTTTGTATAATTGCTTGTTATTGTTTGTATACTCTGTATTTTATAATGAACAGCAGGGATCCTCAAACTATGGCCCTCCAGATGTTTGAAAACTACAACTCCCAGAATTCCTTTACTATAGCTGGAAAGCAGGGAATGCTGGGAGTTGTAACATCTGGAGGGCCATAGTTTGAGGATCTCTGATGTACAGGGTTGCATACCCAAGTGGCGCTATATAAATTAAATGATACATACATACAACTCATATACAGACCGCTAGCTAGAAGGAATCTCAGTCTTGCAAAGGTTAAAGGGTATGTCCACCCTAAAATAAATTTTTGGATATAAGATTCCCCATGCCTGCCCAGCCCCAACCGCTCTATTTATATGTTTAGAAAGCCCCCCAAACTCTACTTACCTCCCCTCTTTCCTCCGCCGCGCTCCCGGCCCTCTGTTTGCGAGAAAATGCAAGCAGAGGGGCGGGACCGGCAGCCGCGTCTGTGATTGGCTGAGCGGCAGCCAATCACGGACGCGGCTGCTGGCAGCTCACTTCGGCGGAGGAACAAGGAGAGGTAAGTAAAGTTTGGGGAGCTTTCTAAATATATAAATAGAGCGGTTGGGGCTGGACAGGCATGGGGAATCTTATATATTAAGGCTTTTAAGCTAGGGGGAGGGAATCGGGAGAGGGAGGGGGAGGGAGGGAGAGGGAGGGAGAGGGAGGGGGAGAAGGGCTGCAGTACGCATGCCAAACTTCTCCCGGAGGCCAGGTAGGAGGCAGAGTCCTATATGGACTCTGCTATCCTCCTGGTGGGCAGTTTTTGGGACTTTGGGGGGGGGGGGCGACAGGAGAACCTTATGGGGGGGGGGGGGGGGGTGGGAGAAAAAGATTCGACAAAGAGGGGGGGGTAGGGGGGGGGATTATAGTTTGGGGGGTGGACATGCCCTTTAATTATAACACTATTGAGGTTAGGAATCCCATATATAAATGGGACATCAAATATATTAATGGGCCATATAAGAAATTGTCTGGTCCATTGTATCAGGGGACACGTGGACATCCTTTAAGTTTGGAAGAAAATAAGTTTGAAAATCTTCAGGTTAGAAAAGGTTTTTTACAGGGAGAACGGTGAAACTGTGGCTGGACTCTATGTGCATAGAAGACAGAATCCGTCGGGACCTGTTAGACTACCCGCCAGGGAAGCGAGTGATAGGGTAAGTACCTTACATTTTCTCATGGCTCCTGCTCAGTTTATTGAAGAACAGGAGGTAAGACACAGCTCCTTTACCTCCTGTTCTTCAATAAAACTGAATTCCAAAATTTTGTTAATACCGGTGGAGATAAAATATATATATGTTGGACTAGGCAGACGTATGTCTTTATTTAACCTCAATTACTATGTTTTACAATAATATGCAGTCCATCCAAAAATTAATAAGACAAATGCAGCTGAAATGAAGGAAAATAAGGCCTAATGGCCAAAGTGATATTTGTAGTAAAACTGCTAATATAACAGGCCGTCATTTTTAAGAAAAATAAACAATCCAATTGGAGATAACAGACTAAACACTAAAGGTGGCAAAATAGTGAAATAAAATGATAATCTACCCAAGTCGGGAACACTACCAGGAGGTCGGTGCAATATTTTTGGTCGTTCTTTGGGGATCGTTGAACAGACCCCCGAACGAATGACCGTTTTGGACGATAAAGTGCCTACATACGGGCCGATTATCGGCCGAAACATTCCTACACATCGTGCCTCGCGGTTCGGGTACGAACCTTCCGGGCAAGAAAAACCTAAATGAAAAAGCAGAGGGTTTACCAGGCAGTACAAGTACAGAAAGGCAATAGTAAATACTGCACTTTGGAAATGCTAATTAAGCACCTATCGCTCCACTATCACAGTCAGGGGCCCTTCTAGACTTTTTGGCACTTTTTAAATCTGTGCCCTGTATCTTTGTGCTGTGCACAAAGAGGGCAAAAAAGTGGGCATGCCTTTTGGAGGTGAGCATGGCTTGTGGAGGTGAGTGTGGTGGGCTAACTAACACTGGCTGGTGAACTGGAGGGTTGACTTGACACTAGGTGATAAACTTCCAGTTCACCAGCAAGTGAACATTCGTGTGTAGCCACATCTGTCTGTCGATTGCTACATTCTGCACCCAGCTTCAGTCCTCGAGCATTGCTCGCTTCTACTTCTCTGAAAATAATACGAGAACATGGGATTGTGTTCTGCATTAGACATTAAAGACACAAGTTCTTAATTCAAACTTTTATTATCTGCATAAAAAAATAACTGATCCTTTTCTTTAATTGTAAACAAGCAAAACTAGAGGAACATTACAGAATGTTTTTTCTAACATGCCCCAAGATATTCACAGCAATATATATACCCTAGAACCAAAGGTTGGGATTTCTATAAAGCTTTTCAGATATCCAATGTTATTAGTCACTGCCATCAATGACATTTACATTGAATATTCCGGGGATTATAATTTCATTCAATAGAAAGTAGCCAATCACATCAAACTGGAGTAATTGCATTGAATTCGCCACATTCTGCCATAATGTTTAAAGTCTGTTAGGGCTAGGTCCCACTTGTCAGTGTGCGATTTGCTCTCCATTAACGTGCATTGCCGATGCAAGGCTACCGGACAGTTCCCACTATGTGCGCTGCGCTCCTGCCAGTTATTGGTTAGCATGGATTTATGACTTTTTGTGCGGATTGCATTCAGGCCAATAACACAGCTGTGACCTGGAGCGCATTGCAAAAATCCTGCGTGCACTGCTGAGCGTGCTAGTGGGACCTAACCCTTACAGTGAGCAAATGTGAGCTATAGTTGCAAAGAATAAATATAAGTTAATAACCATTGTCTCTCGTGGGAAGGTGGCGCTTGGGTCATGCTGGTGTTTAAGGACAAGATCTTGTCTTAGTAGGCTTTCCCAATTGTTACCATTCAATTCCCAATCAATACCATAGGTGACTTCAACTGTAGAGCCATAAGCTGAACAACTTTAACCTAAACATACATAAAAAATAATGTTCCTCCTAGGCCACAGTGCTGTTATTCCACTTGTGGAATCACCAAGTCACTTACCCTTTAAATAGGGGTTACATTATTTCTTAGTCATGTGACCCGTGTGACATGTCTGAGCACAGGTTATAAAGGATATAATTTACAGGATAGTCAAGGTAAGGTTTATCCAGCAGTATCGATGTGTCCATTTATGGCTCATTTCTTTATACCAATATACAGTGTGGAGCGATGTTGTAGGCCACCATTTAATAGTAATTTGTCCTTATTTACAAGCGAGACATTCAGTTCCACCTTCCCATTGCCCTCTGTTCTTCTTAGGTTCGGGCCTTCAGTTCTCGAGCCATCTGGCAGATCGTGCAGTGACCACAGAAAGTGAGGCAGACGCAGTCGTTACAGATAGAGCCCTGCAATAGAGAAGAGAGCAGCACAATCAGCCATCACCAGACACTGCATGGAGGGTTAGACTGGACACATGCATACAAATGGAAATGAATCTAAGGCTCCGTACACACACCATACAATGATAGTGCCGTGTATAGGTTGGTCGGCTGTAAATTTCGTATGGTGTGGGTGGGAGCGGATGGGGCCGAGCTCAGACAAACAGGCAATCGGCCTGTTGGTAAATACCATAGAGAACTACACGATCGGTCGCAGGAACTGTTGCGGCAGCCCCGATTGCCGCGAGTGACATTTGTCCCGGCTGAGAGCTTGCTAGTAGTGAACACTCGGTTGGGACAAAAAGTTAAAGCTCAGGACAACTCCACTCTGAATCTATTCACTTTATTGCAAGGTCACTATTAAACTCTGCCTACACACTGCTTATTTCTACCAATCACAATCTGCCTCTATGAACAGTTCGGACAAACTCAAAAAAATGGTTCCAGTGGTTCCCTTCCAAAAGAACAACTGTGATGGAAATCTCTCTAATGTGCCGACTGTATTTACATAGACCGATTACGGTAAAATGGAATTACCGGGATTCTGTAACGTTCTCTTATTCCGGTCCTCATTGCGATGATGGTGCTTCCTAGCATTGGGAGGCAACAGCACTCTCCCATATCTGAAGCCACTTTACAAGCTAAAATGCAGGGTATGAAGGTTCCACATAGACCTGAGGGAAAGAAAAAAGTTCAGTTTGAATCAACGTTACAATAAAAAAACAATATGGCCTCACATTATGTATGAAATAATTACATCCCCAAATGTAGTCCTGGGAAACATTCCAGCTAGTAAAACAAAGTTTCAGCCCAAAGTAAGGAAGTGACTTCCCCACCTCAGAACCTTGTCATTCTGTGAGAGGTAGGAGGAGATATCCCTACTTCCCGTTTTAATTAAAGGGCACATTCACCACTAAAACATTTTTTTTTCTACAGATAGAGCAATCCTCAAAACCATCAATAAAAGTTCTTATCGTTTAAAATGGTGCTAATTTTGCCCCAACCAATCAGATGTTAGCTTTCAAATGTTACATAAGCTCTGATTGGTTGGGGCAAAATTAGCACCATTTTAAACGATTAGAACTTTTATTGAATCTCCCTGCATATTATTTATACAACCCAGTGTTGGTATAAAGAGATGTGCTGCCCAATCCATGCCACATCACTTCTGCAGTTCCTGGCTGGACAGATGATGTCACAGCCAATGACTTTAAGGTATTCCTGGATCTTTCTGTTTTGAGAACTGCAAAAGCTCAGTGAACATGCACAAAAGCTCTTTGAGAAAGGGGGCAGCATGGGTAGGACAGTATATCTATTTCTAACATCACTATACGTCTATGCGAGTATTTTTCAGGTTTGCTCTATCCATACACATCTCCTTGTCCCATCCTCACATGTTACAAAATGTGTAACAATAGTTTTGAAGTCAGACTGGGGTGAACTGCAGATATTTGTAATAACATTTTTAATACCAATTCCTATTTAATGGAAGCAAAAGGGTGGGTGGGAATACTTGCTCCTACTTCCCATTAAATGGAAGATTTAAAAGGAAATGTTATTTAAAGGTTTAGTGACTCTTAATATACAAAATTAGTTATAAGGTTCATACACACGTGTGTCATAGGTGCCGACCCGCGACACACGAACGGCCGTTTCGGCAATAATCGGCCCGTGTATGGGCACTTTATTGTAATCTGCCGGTTATTGGTTCGCATGCACTTGTTCGGAGATCCGCCTGGCCAGTCGGGCAACGATCTTTGAACGAACGAGATCGCACGTGTGTACGAAGAGTTAATCCAGCCATGTGCAAATTGAGTTGAGCTTGATTGATTGACATTTTTCAAAAATACTAGAAACAGATTGGAAACCAAAGTGTAGACTTTAATTTGTTAACTGCCAATCATATGTTAGCTTTTTATGGGGTTACTGCAGTTAGATAAAGCCCAAACACCCAACCGTTTCTTCTGGAGAGACACTGTTTGGAGGGTCTGCCCTGGAGTCCTGATAATCCTTGCAAAGTTCCATGGCGGGCAGGGCATGGACATTTGAAGGAGTGACCATGTCGGTTGAGGGTGTGGCTAGGCACTTGAGCGGTGATTTTTTTGCGCTATCACCCGGAAAGTTGGAAGTTATGAAAACCTGAGGGTTCGTAAGTTTTTTTAATGGATTGGATTGACCTGGTCCATTAAAAAAAAAAATTTCTGCAAGCATTTCTGTCTGGAAACGGACGCGTTTTATTTAAAAAGATAGGGTTAACAGACTAAAAAAAAGGGGACCAAAACGGTCTGTCCACTGTGGTCAGTGTCTAGTGTGAAAGAGCCCTGATTAATAGCACTAGCAAACATTGTACCTTTCAATGCATCAGCCACATTTTGATCAATTTGTTTGGTCTTGCCTGATTTGCTTTAGATGCACAGAGACATCCAAATAGCCGACTTGTTACTTACAAATGCCCATGTCCTCACAACAGTCAAAGACATCAGAATTCCACTGGCTGTTGCTGGCACCATAACTCTGCATGCCCTGGGGCTGATTCACTACTGGATAAGCCATTGGGATCTGAGAACACATAAAGAGATGCACATGAGATGCACAGGAAAGATAAGATTTAATATTTCTCAGCAGAGTGTATAACATAGAACATTTCGGCACTGTAACGTGACCAGATTACTTCTTTCTGTATCTTGTCATTTATACAAGGCAGGAATAAAATGTACTTCACATTATCTGCAAACACCCCCCCCACACACACACACACAATCTATATTAGTAGGACTCATTGTAAAACTTGCCACCAGAGAGTCCCAAGGCTCCCCCCTCTGCCTTTAATCCTCTTTTTTCTGGAATGCCACAGAACAAGCTCATTTAAATCCCATTTCAATTGTCTTGACCAATCAGTGAACACAATCTTCAATTTCATCCACTAATCACACCTTGATCCAAGCAGGTCCTGTCCCTAAAGCCTCGTACACACGTGCAATCGTGGGTCCCAACCCACGATGCACAATGTGTCTGAATGTTCGTCTTGGCCGATAATCTGCCAGTGTATAGTGCAGGTGTCACTATCCATATACAAGATAACATTTTAGTAACGTTACTTAATCTTGGCACCTGATCATTTTCTAGGGTAAGTTTTATAACTCTAGAATCTTCATTTAAAAAAAAGTATTAATTGTAATATTTATCTTTAGAATCTATGGAATTTTGAAATATTGGAATTTACCGTTTGATTGTTAAAGCCGACTATCCAGTGTGACTATCTATGACATAAATACAGGCCAGTGTACTTTAAACGGCTGTGAGGCCACGGCAGGCTCAGGCTAAGCCTATCAGATCGTGATCATTTCAACAAGGAATAATAAATGTTTCATAGACCGAGAAGAAGGAGAAGAAGAATTAAGTGAAGGGGAAGGAGAAAAAGGAGAAGCACCGTAGAAGAATTGCAACACATCCTTTTTGCTTGGATCTCCTATAATGCCCATACAAGATGCAGCATGGATAGGCTATAAACTGGATGATGGCTCTAAATAAACAAAAAGGTTATTTGAAAAGTTGAGCTGAATTCCGTACTTGTATCACACGTAGTTCAGCTCCACAAAAAACATTTTTTATTTTACTTAAACCTGGGTGCATCTTTGAAAGGTTGAAAGGAGAACGATGGTGCGTAAAAAGTTTTTTAAAGAACAGTTAAATAAAAAAGTACCTGGGGCGGGGAGGTAGTGTTGGTACTTTCTACCTCCCAATATAATTTCTATGAGGGGTGGCAGCACACAGAAAACTGGAATAATCATTCCTACCTCAGGTACTTTTCATTTTTAAAATTACTTTTCATTTTTTTTTACAGTATAGTTGTCCTTTAAGTAAAACAAAACTACATGAGGTAATTTTTTTTCTTAGGAGGTCGGACATGCCTGCAGGGGACCTGGACCCGCTTTGGCTCTGGTTGGACCCCCTGCTATGGTTGCTATAGTGATCCCTAGACCCCTGCCGGTGGACCAACTACTTTCTCCTCAGGAAAATGTACACAATAAGCAACCATTTAGATAAAAATGTTTCCTAACAGAACTTGCCAAGGTGTCAATTTCTCTGTAATTTTCTTTAGAAATTGAGAAAACGGATTGACCTCAGAAATGGGGTAAAATCTCGTTTTAATTTTTCATTAGAATTGCTCGCATTCCCCATTTTGTAATACCAACACCTGCAAACTGAGGGAAATCTAAAATGGTGTCTCACATTCTGAACCACTGACCGCTTTATAGAGAGAGGGACACGTCAGACCTTGAAATCTGCTTAATAGCATATAGATCAACTACATGCTAAACCCATTTTAAATTATAGATAAATAAACAACAGAAATGTCTTGTATCTCTCTCACTATATAGTGATACTGGCTGCTCACATTTCTCGCATCAAAAAAACATACATTAGCATTGCACTTCACTTTTACCACTTTTTACTAAGTCAACGTTTCGGTGGGCGTAACACCTTCATCAGGAGATTTAACAGGGAGATGTAATAAAAGTTCTTATCGTTAAAATAGTGCTAATTTTGCCCCAACTATCAGATGTTATTTACCATTTGAAAGCTAAAATCTCATTGGTTGGGGCAAAATTAGCACCATTTTTAACAATAAGAACTTTTATTACATTCAGTCTCCTTACAGCCCAAACATTACTATTCAACCTGCAGACACAATGAATGAAAACCTGTTCAACAGGTAGTGAGAGATGAATCCATTTGATACACACGATTAATAATACTTCTAGATTTAGTAAACACTATTAATAACATGATAAAGGGATTATTGGAAGGTTATAGTTTGTAGATCGTTTGTAGCAAGTCAACAAGAAAGGAACGATAGCGAAATCCCATGTTGGATTTAAACCATTTACATCATTATCAGTCATTAGAACTGGATATAAACAGGCACATGAATCCTGGAAATTTCCCTGTACAGCTCATGGAAGGTAAAGTTCTCTAGAAAGGTGGATAAATTATAGTCAGTAAGGAAACGTATCTCAGGGAGTCTTAAAGCACTTTCTGTTCTTAATGGAGAGATAGGTAGGTAGAGATTTAATAAGGGAGGGGTGGGTAAGTGGGTTTAGAAGGTAAGAACAATTAGTGAGATTGACTTGAAATCTATTAGGAAGATTCAGTCATAGAGGTTACATTTACCACTATAGATCAAACCATGATGTAGCGTCAAACATTGATGCACCAGTCCCAGAGTGGACTGAAAAGGGAACGTAGAGTGGAAAGAGAGGGATAGACTGTTATGAAGCTATACACTGGTCACAGGGTCATTTGGGATATACACAATGATGAACCACTCAGGCTGGTTAACACATGTATAGGGAGAAATGATTAATTCTAAGGGAGAAAGGGTCCATGTTCAACCCTACTCATAGGATATGACGTAAACTAGTAAGGTGAAAATGGCTCTGATTGTTTGTAATCCAGATTTGTTTGTAATTCTCTAATCATGGATAGAGGATCAAATGGAAAGAACATCCTACGTCCAACTCTACCTTGTCCACATTGAAGCCAGTGATTCCATATTGGATACATTGTTTTAGTAGCAAGATCCATGGGTGCCATTTAAAACATTGGCCCATCAAATCCAAAATTAAACAAAGAAAATGGAAGATCAGAGAAAGATTTCAATTGTCTTTGTCTATACTGCAAAGAGCAATAGTAGACAGATGCAGTTCTTACCTGTGCTGTAGGAAGGTCTCAGTAGAACGAGGATGCTTCACTCGTGCAGCCTTGGTATTTATACCAACACTTGGTATTTATAGTGGCCACCCAATTCTTGGTAAGGTCTATTGTCTTTGGCAGGTATAATGACATCAGCTGAAACCTCCTTTTCCAAACCTGGCCATTACACATACACACCCTTTTCCTAATGTATCACACAAAAGGCAAGTTACACCCACCCCCCCAACATCATTAATCCTGTGTGGTTTACCTACATACTGCCCCACCTACGCACTGCCCTCTCTCACCTTCCTCTTCCATTAGTTGACTTAAGCCGTGTTTCTATAGCTCGCTTGATAAATATTCTTTACATATTTGCTCATAAGTCACCTGTTTAAACTGGGATCAACCAACAAATTCTGACTAAAAAAAGAAATGTCCCCAGGCCTGTATTTAAAAGGCTTGAGGTCCCGTAACACGACTTTATATAAAATAATAATAGGAATGTTAAATCTATGATCATTTAGTGAATTACAACTCCCAGTATTACCTAAAAAGTCTGCACAGTTAAACAATCATAGAGACATAGGGAAAGGTGAGAATAATAAAATATTTAGATTGTAAGCTCTTTGGTACAGGGCAGAGATAACATCATTGTAGAATTTTGTAATATGTCCAATAGGAAAGAAATTTGTCTGTGTACAAACAATCGCCCATGCACAGTCCAAAGATTGTTTGATATCGGAATATCCTGATTGGTGTGTGTATGGGCCCCTTACACCAGGGGTGCCCAACCAGGGACAAACAGCTCTGGGTAAATCTTCCTGCTTATCGTTAAAAATGGTGCTAATTTTGCCCCAACCAATCAGATGTTATTTACTTAAAAGCTAACATCTGATTGGTTGGGGCAAAATTAGCATTTCCCTGATGAACTTTTAATTGAATCTCCCTGAAGATATTTTAAATAAACAATTCACCGACCCTAAAAACCAGGGAACGGTGAATTCTCCAGAAATCTCTTGCATTAAAAAGTTGCGTAAAACATATATGGAATTTCTTTCTAAATCAGACACCGTGGCATAAGCAAATGAATACTACGAACTCTTAATGTAAAATGAACATTTGGGTCATGTTATTTCACAACATTATGTTATCCCTACAGGCTATATTTAAAGTGAACGTAAAGCGTAAGGACAGTGCTCATTTAAACCGTATAGACTGTGTTAATATTTAAAGTATTTACGAAATTCTTTCACACGGATGACATATTGTTGCAATGACACTTCTCTTTAAAGTAGAAAATAGGGACCCCGATAATGCCCCCTAAAGGGGCTAGTATGTAATAGAAAAGGGGAGACAGATTCGACATGAAGAAAAGTAGAGCTGTGATACCTTTTATTGGCTAACTAAGCCTAAGTCCCCTTCATCAGGCTGGAGGTAACATCCAGCCTGATGAAGGGGGCTTAGGACTCCAAAAGCTTGTTTAATTTTTTTTAATCTAGTTATCCAATAAAAGTTATCACAGCTCTACGTCTCTTCTCTTATTTATGGCACAAACCTCGACTATAGATTCTACATGAAAATAGTATTCAAATAAGGAACAAAGACTTCTGGGTATTTACCATGTTTCCATTGAAGCTCTTAGGAACGCTATATCTTTAAAAAGACTTTTAAAGCATTCCACAAGCTAAATGCAAAACTACAGACCAGTTTCGGCTTTATTGAGCCATCTTCAGTGTAGTGCAGTGTGAAGCCCTATAGACAGACGTCACCAATAAATGAAATAGGATAGGAAGAGAATAAAGGCTTTGAATACATGAAAATAGCACTCTCTTGATGCTGTGCAAAAAAAGTTAAATCTTTATTCCGACATCAAGGTGAATATGATTTAACACAAAATATACATAAAGTGCAATGTGGCGAATACCATCTCTAAATACCTCCTAATCACTGTCATTCACTATAGAAGAGTCTATACAGAAATAACAATCAGTTAATATACTTATCCATCCTTAACCAGTCAGTTAAGAGTTAAGCCTCGTACACACGTTGGATAATTGTCATACGATGCAGCCGTCGAACGAGCAATAGCACAATATTCGTACGGAAATATAGCATCAACGATCGTCAACTATTGTCGGCTTTTTCCGACGATCAGCCTGGCGGATTTGTTCTGCCGATTATCGGATATTTGTACAGATTATCGTTATCGCTCTACGGAAAAATATATAAAAGGGGCTTGCGCCGCTTTTGTAATTGCGCGAAGATACGAACGTTAGTTTATGTTAGAACGTCTACATTGAACGACTATCATGGTGACTATTGTTGCTGTGTGTACAGATGTCATTTCAATTATGAGGATTAACGATAATGTCGTTAAATGTTCGTGGGCTGCATCGTACGAAAATTATCCAACGTGTGTACGAGGCTTTAGGGTCAAACAGTGACACAGGATGTTCAGGCTTCAGGTAAAATATCAAGTAAAGTACATGGAGGGGGAGGATGCCTTCACAAACACAGCTACAAGTTAATGCACAGGTCAATACAGGTCAACATATTATTATAAATAAAGCCAGGGTCAAAAGGGGATCAGCTCCAATACTTATCTTGCTGGTCACATGACATTAGCAGCCATCTTCTGGAACAATCTCTGCACCTTTATGCCTGGATTAAATTGGCAGCTACATAGAAATGCCAATTTGGCATAACTAGCATGAGCTGGTTCTACCAGAGACCCGCTCTCCCAGATAACAATGTCCAAATGTTAATTAGAAATAAAACGTTAATATTTGATATTAAATCAATGTTGTTACAATGTCAAGTTGTTATCAGGGCAGAGTTTGTGCAGCACGGTTGATTTCTGTGCAAGCGCAATGAAAGTGTATAGACCACAGTACCCAGTGCCGCCATCTAATTAGGGTTGGCACCTTGCCGACAAATTTCACAGCTTTACAGCCATTATAAGGATTGTGAACCAGTAAAGGTTAGACTAGATGGACATTAACCATACCGATTTACTGTCGGGGTCATTATTCTTCTTGTCTGTGCTCCTTTCTCCATTCACCCCAATTTCCTGTCTTTCTGTCTCCAAATTCCAGTGACCAAAGTTTTTATTACCAGGATCTCAATCTCTGCCCATCCTTGATCAGCAGTGAGTCAGAGACCAGTTATTCAAGTTTTATATGGGGACCCAAAACCCAGACGAGGGTTTACCCAACATAAACAGATCTTTTTCATCTGGTTCCTCTGGTTGCGGTTTCCTTTTTTTATTTATATGTTTTGCTTTTCCAAACTTATCACGTTTGCCTATAGAATGGCAGAAAGAGTTAAGGGATTCTGGAAGGTTATTATCAGGGTTATTCAATAAAAGTTCTTATCGTTTAAAATGGTGCTAATTTTGCCCCAACCAATCAGATCTTATTTAACATTTGAAAGCTAACATCTGATTGGTTAGGGCAAAATTAGCACCATTTTACACGATAAGAACTTTTATTGAATAACCCTGTATGTGTGCAAGACAAATGTTCACAAAGCTTATCTGATGTTTTTAAAATGTTACGTGTGAAGAAATCAGGAGCCTGAAGACGTTTAATAGTTTAATTTCCTGGTAGAAGGTCGAGCCATGACTCATGTCCTTCCCAGGCTGCAGCCTTGGGAAACTGAACTTCACCCAACCAAATCATAAGGTGGAACGAGGACAAGGAAGCAACATGAGGCTGCAAACACTGCATGTAGCTCTAACGTCTCCAATTGGCTCGCATGCTCTAGACCAATCCAAACCCTCCCAAGCAATTCCCATAACCACAAGCTCATTACAAAGCAGGCAGATCTGGGGCTAAACCCCCCCAGAATTTGGGTATTCTCTATATAATCATAGTAATTTTACTATGATCTTTTTTTCTGGGCAGGAACATAAAGACGAATCAAGGTACTGGGATAAATCAAAATGGGGACAAAACCACGATTTATAATTAGGTCACAAAAAAATCCCAGGTTTCTAGGCAGGGCCTCTTCATCAGTGTCAAGAATGAAAACACTTCACAGGGCTTGTTCACTCTATGCGTGTTCCTTTACAATATAGGGCAGTGCTATGGTACGCAATCACACCGAGATCATGCATAGAAACCAGTTGGTTCCGTTCCCACTGGTGCATGTTCAACCATTGGACACCCAGAGAACTCAATGGGACTGTGGATAAAACCACTAACAATCAAATTCACGGGGATGAGACATGTTTTTGTGTCTGAAACACAGTAACATGCACTGTAACATGTATAGAAAAACGCACAAAAACGTGTTTTAACAGTCACGTGTTTTAGCACATTGATGGTCCTTACGCCATGGTTTATATGTGACTAAGAATAAACATTGAAATGCATGAAACCAAACCTGCAGAAAGATAATTGTGCAGATAGCTGCCTGATGGCTGTGCGCTCTCTAATGGCTGACATTAACCCTATTGGTGTTTTTTAAACGTATTGCAGGATAAGGGCTTGTTCACACTATTAACGCACTGTAAGACTTACAATGTATCCGTTATAATGCACTTTAGGGGAGATGCAATATATTTCGCTATCGCAACCTACGCACACTCGTTTCCGCAATGTATTAACTACTGTGTGACCGTTAACACATTGTGAAAACGCTAGCGGTAAGTTGCGACCTTTTGCGCATATTTTAAAGACACCATTGAAGAGGCATTAATTGTCGCACAAAAAACGCCGCAAAATTTATTGCATCGCTTTGCGCTGCGCAAAGAAAAAAATTGCGACATGGTGCAGGCAGTGCAAAACCTTCGCTAACACGTTAGTACATAGGTTAGCGTGATTTTAGCGCTTATTTTCTCGTTAGCGCGGGATATTGCATCTCCCTGTTTGCGTGTTTCTATACAGTTTTTTTTTTTTTTTACAAGCCCCAGACTGATGTTAAACTTTCCCAAGTTTAGACAATTTATTGCAATTGCAGCTCTCGGTAAATGAGCCCATAACTGTAGCGCTGTGTTACTGTAACGCACTGGTGGAAAGAGGCTGAATGTGTCTAAAACCGCTCAATCGGAGTGGACCCTTTACTAAGGGTTATCCGCACAGAAATAGTGCTGGCAATGCGGGCTTTGCAAAACACACATGTACAGCTGTCCCTAGTGGTTTTGTAGCGCCAGATCTGCATAAGATCTCTGCATAGATTGGACATATTGTATCCCTATAAATGGTGGGGCTTCTGGGAGAGATAGTGTCTCTCTGTGAATATCCCCCAGTATAACCTGTGTTTCTACCTTGCTCATGATCTGTAGGAACACAGACTGTCCCATTTATAGAGCTGCCAAAGCACCGAAAAACCAGAGGTACCTGCAACGTGACCAGGTCAGAATTAACGCCGTTCACGTGTAATCACTCACATACAATGCAGACCCACTAACTAGATATATGAAGTGTCCTACAATCAGCAGATGATCTGTTAACCTACAGCCTTGTACACATGTACGATATTGAACCCAAATAACAAGCTCCCCGTCATGGAAAGACGTCTGACTGAACGCATACACACGTGTGATTATTGTCTCGAATAGGCGGTTTCTTACCCGTGTGCATCATGGTAGGGGGTCCTTCATCGGGTTCAACATCGCACGTGCATACGAGGCTTTACACCATGTTGATTGGTTATAGGCCATTCTATAGCTCTATTAAAAACACACGTGTCAGTAATGTCGTTTGAACGCAATCAGTGCAGCCCTGCTAATAACATTCATTGAGAGTGTCTAACAATCATCAGATGATCTGGTAATAGGGTTTCCACCTTCCCCTTTAAGACTTTAACACGTGTTTAAAATCCAGAAATAAAACCTTATCTCTATAAACTGGGATTCCATGATAATGTCCCCGAACTCACCGAGAAGGCTGGTGACAGAGCATAACTGCGATCTGTGAGCTGCAGAGGCTGCATTGATGCCGAGGTCTCTGTGTGTCGTGTAGGCCTGGAGGCTGGAAGGAAATTCTACAGGTACAACAGAGGGACAAGAAGGAGGCAAAATTAGCAGAGGTTCTGAGCCCCTAAGGAGCAAAGGACTAAATGACAGGAGGCATAGGGGGAATGCAAAATAAAGTCCACTTTCTAATGTTCCCCTTTAAATTTGCACACGAACCTTAAAGAGGTCAGTAGAACCCCTTTAATGCATAATTATTAGCCTCCATTCTGTCCTGTCCAAACCATTATTGGTAGGAATATTATGGTCACCACCTTTCCCTTTAAAACCTGAACGCATTTAAAATCAGAATGCTGAATGGCTGGTGAGTATTTACATTCGAAGCATGATGCAGACTGTATCGGTTTCAGTGCAGCCATGCATAAAATGAGCGAAAACCTAGCCTTGCTAGATTTCCTATGTGTTTGGGTTCTCACAAGAAAAGTGGTCATTCTAATGGAAATTCCAACCATCATTTCAGCATGTTGATTTAATTTGTGTTCAGTTTTAAAGGGGAGGATGTGCAACCCCAAGTCAAAGATATTTTTTTAGTTATTACTCAGGGTAGAGTAGAACAGGGATGTCAAACTTGAACTCTACAGATGTTTATAAAACTACAACTCCCAGCATTCACTGGCAGCAGTATGTATGAGTAGAGTATGACTCGTTGTTGTCCCATGACCGTGTGTGTGTTTGGGGAAGGGGATTGCCCATTCATTGGGTGATTATAATTTATGATCCTTGTCCTCTTAAAAGCACCTGTATGCAAAGGTAGCAGAGTTATTTCTTTGTTAACATAACCTACTCTCCAACAGTACACCGTTTATCTGCCTACCCTCCAACATTCCCCTATTAAGATCCACATTACACAGGGCTGTGCTAAGATCAGGTTCATTTCCTTATCCACGCCCTGCACCATGTTGTTTCTATACATGTTAATATTAGGCTGGGTACACACAAACAGATTTTTTAGCCAAACTGTTAGACATTGGTCAGACTGAAAAATCTGCAATGTTTTCATCGTCACCAATGACCGATGTTGGTCACACTGATGGAAAGACATGTAAATCAATGCTGATAGTGCAGTCTCCTATGGAGTGCACAATCGGACGCGGCCAACCGATCACAAGCGGCCAACAGGCGGTCAGGATGAAAAATTCTGTCTGTGCGTACCTAGTCTTCAAGGGGTAATATTGGAGGGTATGTAATAAGGAGAATGGATTCTTCCTCTGGGACAATAACACGCAGCTAGATAGCTTTAATGAAGGTTATTAATGAGTCATCCATGGAGTTCCCTAGTCATATGCCAAACATGTCTAATAATTAATCTTCTACCTTCAATAGCAACTGAAATAAAATCTCTTGTTTGCACTTTTCTTGTAGGTTTGCCAGATCCGTAAAACACATTCAGGGAGATTCAATAAAAGTTCTTATCGTTTAAAATGGTGCTAATTTTCCCCCAACCAATCAGATGTTAGCTTTCAAATGTTTAATAAGATCTGATTGGTTGGGGCAAAATTAGCACCATTTTAAACGATTAGAACTCAAAATTAGAAACAGCAACTTCAACATTCCCCTTTAAATAGAGAAATACGTTGTACCTTCTTAGATCAGACTCACTTCATACGGACAGTAAGGGCTAGGCCACACCAGCGTTGTTTTTGCACGTTTAAACACCACATGTGCACATGTGTTTTTGGTTAGTGAAATTGTGGGAACGCAAAATTCCCATGATTTCCGATGCGCATGTGATTGCGCATCCGTTTTGCGTACACACCGTTTTTTTACGTGAATATTCTATAATTGTAAATGACATAATCGCATACGCAAATGGAACAGGCGTGGCAACGAACCAGAATGGCACACGCAATTACAAGTGCGCTTCGGTGCATTGCAGTGGGGTCTCAGCCTAACACGTTTGAAATGTACGCCAACTTTTCACCGCATTTCCACTTTAAATGTATGGCATTTGAGAGATGAAATGTCATAGTTAGTTTTTGCCAACCCCCCGAACTGTGATAATCCACACCAGCTGGAAAACGTCCACTCTTTCACGGACCTTTATATTGAGCACAATCAGTACCACTCTTTCACGGACCTTTATATTGAGCACAATCAGTCCCACTCTTTCACGGACCTTTATATTGTGCACATCAGTCCACTTTCACGGACCTTTAATTGCACCAATCGTCCACTCTTCACGGACCTTTATATTGTGCACAATCAGTCCCACTTTTCAGGACCTTTATATTGTCACAATCAGTCCACTCTTTCACACCTTTTAATTGTGCACAATCGTCCCACTCTTTCCACGACCTTTATATTGTGCACAATCAGTCCCACTCTTTACGGACTTTACATGTGCACAATCACCACTCTTTCACGACCTTAATGTGCACAATCAGTCCCACTCTTTCACGGACCTTATATGTGCACATCAGTCCCACTCTTTCACGGACCTTATATTGGCACAATCAGTCCCACTCTTTCACGGACCTTTTATTGTGCACAATCAGTCCCACTCTTTCACGGACCTTTATATTGAGCACACTCAGTCCCACTTTTCACGGACCTTTATATTGAGCACAATCAGTCCCATCTTTCACGGACCTTACATTGTGCACAATCAGTCCCACTCTTCACGGACCTTTACATGTGCCAATCAGTACCACTCTTTCACGGACCTTTACATTGTGCACAAATCAGTCCCACTCTTTCACGGACCTTTACTATTGTGCACAATCAGTACCACTCTTTCACGGACTTTATAGTGGCACAATCAGTACCCATCTTTCACGGACCTTTATATTGGCACAATCAGTCCACTCTTTCACGGACCTTTATATTGTGCACAATCAGTACCACACTTTCACGGACCTTACATTGTGCACATCAGTACCACTCTTCCACGACCTTTATATTGTGCACAATCAGTACCACATCTTTCACGGACCTTTATATTGTGACAATCAGTCCCACTCTTTCACGGACCTTTATTGTGCACAATATAGTACCCACTCTTTCACGGACCTTTAATTGTGCACCAATCAGTACCACTCTTTCACGGACCTTTACATTGTGCACAATCAGTACACTCTTTCAGGACCTTTATATTGTGCACAATCAGTACCACTCTTTCAAGGACCTTTACATTGTGCACAATCAGTCCACCTTACGGACTTTATATTGTGACAATCCGTACCACTCTTTCACGGACCTTTATATTGTGCACAATCAGTCCACTCTTTCACGGACCTTTATATTGTGCACAATCAGTACCACTCTTTCACGGACCTTTTATTGTGCACAATCAGTACCACTCTTTCACGGACCTTTTATTGGCACAATCGCCCACTCTTTCACGGACCTTTAATGTGCACAATCAGTACACTCTTTCACGGACCTTTATATTGTGCACAATCAGTTCCACTCTTCACGGACCTTTATATTGTGCACCATCAGTACACTCTTTCACGGACCTTTTATTGTGCACAATCAGTCCACTCTTTTCACGGCCTTTATATTGTGCACAACAGTCCACTCTTTCACGGACCTGGAATATTGTGGCACAATCCGTACCACACTTTACGGACCTTTATATTGTGCCAATCAGTCCCACTCTTTCACGGACCTTTATATTGTGCACAATCAGTCTCACTCTTCAGGACCTTTATATTGTGCACAATAGTCCACTCTTTACGGACCTTTATTGTGCACACAGTACCACACTTTCAAGGACCTTTATATTGTGACAATCAGTACCACTCTTTCACGAGACTTTATATTGTGCACAATCAGTACCACACTTTACGGACCTTTATATTGTGCACAACAGTACCACTCTTTCAACGGACCTTTATATTGTGCACAATCAGTACCACTCTTTCACGGACCTTTATATTGTGCACAATCAGTACCACTCTTTCACGGACCTTTATATTGTGCACAATCAGTACCACTCTTTCAGGACCTTTATATTGTGCAAAATCAGTACCACACTTTCACGGACCTTTATATTTGGCACAATCAGTCTCACTCTTTCACGGACCTTTATATTGTGCACAATCAGTACCACTCTTTCACGGACCTTTATATTGTGCTCAATCAGTCCCACACTTTCACGGACCTTTATATTGTGCTCAATTAGTCCCACTCTTTCACGGACCTTTATATTGTGCTCAATCAGTCCCACTCTTTCACGGACATTTATATTGTGCATAATCAGTCCCAACTCTTTCACGGACATTTAAATTGTGACAATCAGTCCCACACTTTCACGGACCTTTATATTGTGCACAATCAGTCCCACACTTTCACGGACCTTTATATTGTGCGCATCTCCCACTCTTTTTATTGAATCTCCCTGTTAGTGCAAGGCTGGCTGTAATACTCTTCACACTCCATTATAATAATTCATTTAGAGTTGGTACGTTTCAATAGTGGAAATTAGTAAACATGCAACTTTCAACATTCCCCTTTAAATAGAGAAATACGTTGTACCTTCTTAGATCAGACTCACTTCATACGGACAGTAAGGGCTAGGCCACACCAGCGTTGTTTTTTGCACGTTTAAACACACATGTGCACATGTGTTTTTGGTTAGTGGAAATTGTGGGAACGCAAAATTCCCATGATTTCCGATGCGCATGTGATTGCGCATCCGTTTTGCGTACACCGTTTTTTTACGTGAATATTCTATAATTGTAAATGACATAATCGCATACGCAAATGGAACAGCGCGTGGCAACGAACCAGAATGGCACACGCAATTACAAGTGCGCTTCGGTGCATTGCAGTGGGGTCTCAGCCTAACACGTTTGAAATGTACGCCAACTTTTCACCGCATTTCCACTTTAAATGTATGGCATTTGAGAGATGTAAATGTCATAGTTAGTTTTTGCCAACCCACACCCGAACTGTGATAATCCACACCAGCTGGAAAACAGTACCACTCTTTCACGGACCTTTATATTGAGCACAATCAGTACCACTCTTTCACGGACCTTTATATTGAGCACAATCAGTCCCACTCTTTCACGGACCTTTATATTGTGCACAATCAGTACCACTCTTTCACGGACCTTTACATTGTGCACAATCAGTACCACTCTTTCACGGACCTTTATATTGTGCACAATCAGTCCCACTCTTTCACGGACCTTTATATTGTGCACAATCAGTCCCACTCTTTCACAACCTTATCATGTGCACAATCCAGTCCACTCTTTCACGGACCTTTATCATTGTGCACAATCATCCCACTCTTTCACGGACCTTTAACATTGTGCACAATCAGTACACTCTTCACGGACCTTTACATGTGCACAATCAGTCCCACTCTTTACGGACCTTATATGTGCACAATCAGTCCCACTCTTTCACGGACCTTTATATTGAGCACAATCAGTCCCACTCTTTCACGGACCTTTATATTGTGCACAATCAGTCCCACTCTTTCACGGACACTCTTATACTCATGTGTGCACAATCAGTCCCACTCTTTCACGGACCTTTATATTGAGCACAATCAGTCCCACTCTTTCACGGACCTTTACATTGTGCACAATCAGTCCACTCTTTCACGGACCTTTACATTGTGCACAATCAGTACCACTCTTTCACGGACCTTTACATTGTGCACAATCAGTCCCACTCTTTCACGGACCTTTAATTGTGCACAATCAGTACCACTCTTTCACGGACCTTTATTTGTGACACATCAGTACCACTCTTTCACGGACCTTTATATTGAGCAACTCAGTCCACCTTTCACGGACCTTTATATTGTGCACAATCAGTACCACACTTTCACGGACCTTTAATGTGCACCATCAGTACCACTCTTTCACGGACCTTATATTGTGCACAATCAGTACCACTCTTTCACGGACCTTATATTGTGCACAATCAGTTCCCACTTTTCACGGACCTTTACATTGTGCAACATCAGTCCCACACTCTACACACGGACCTTTAATTGTGCACAATCAGTACCACTCTTCACGGACCTTTAATTGTGCACAATCAGTACCCACTCTTTCACGGACCTTTTATGCACAATCAGTACCATCTTTCAACGGACTTTACATTGTGCACAATCAGTACCACTCTTTCACGGACCTTTATATTGTGCACAATCAGTACCACTTCTTTCACGGACCTTTATATTGTGCACAATCAGTCCCACTCTTTCACGGACCTTTACATTGTGCACAATCAGTACCACTCTTTCACGGACCTTTATATTGTGCACAATCAGTCCCACTCTTTCACGGACTTTATATTGTGCACAATCAGTCCACTCTTTCACGCCTTTAATTGTGCACAATCAGTACCACTCTTTCACGGACCTTTATATTGTGCACAATCAGTCCACTCTTTCACGGACCTTATATGTGCACAATCAGTACCACTCTTTCACGGACCTTTATATGTGCACAATCGTCCACTCTTTCACGGACCTTTATATTTGTGCACATCAGTACCACTTCTTTCACGGACCTTTATATTGTGCACAACAGTACACACTTTCACGGACCTTTATATTGTGCCAATCAGTCCACACCTTTCACGGACCTTTATATTGTGCACAATCAGTTCCCACTCTTTCACGGACCTTTATATTGTGCACAATCAGTACCACTCTTTCAGGACCTTATATTGTGCACAATCAGTACCACACTTTCACGGACTTTATAGTGCACAATCAGTACCACTCTTTTCACGGACCTTTATATTGTGCACAATCAGTACCACACTTTCACGGACCTTTATATTGTGCACAATCAGTTACCACTCTTCACGGACTTTTATTGTGCACAATCAGTACACACTTTCACGGACCTTTTATATGTGCACAATCAGTACCACTTTTCACGGACCTTTATATTGTGCACAATCAGTACCACCTTTCACGGACCTTTATATTGTGCACAATCAGTACCACTCTTTCACGGACCTTATATTGTGCACAATCAGCTCACTCTTTCACGACCTATTATTGTGCCAATCAGTACCACTAAAAAGCCACCTTCTATATTCACAATATTCCAGCACTTCACGGACCTTATATTGTGCATCAATCAGTCCCACACTTTCACGGACCTTTATATTGTGCTCATCAGTCCCACTCTTTCACGGACCTTTATATTGTGCTCAATCAGTCCCACTCTTTCACGGACTTTATATTGTGCATATCAGTCCCCTCTTTCACGGACACTTTTATTGTGCAAATCAGTCCCACTCCTTTCACGGAACATTTATATTGTGCACAATCAGTCCCACACTTTCCGGACCTTTAGGATATGTGCGCAATCAGTCCCCCTACTTTCCGGACCTTTATATTGTGCACAATCAGTCCCACTCTTTCACGGACCTTTATATTGTGCACAATCAGTCCCACTCTTTCACGGACCTTTATATTGTGCACAATCAGTCCCACTCTTTCACGGACCTTTATATTGTGCACAATCAGTACCACACTTTCACGGACCTTTATATTGTGCACAATCAGTCCCACTCTTTCACGGACCTTTATATGTGCACAGTTAGTACCACCCTTTCATGTATGAGTTTTAAAAGGGCATATCTACCCCAACCTTTTAAAGATTGTTATACTACACCTCTCAGTACATTTAAAATAAGTTATTAGCTACAATGTTTGCCACCCCTTCGCAGCAGTCTCCCAACTTTTTCATGTAGAGCATCAGTTATGTCTATGACATCACAGCCAAAGACTGCAGGGTCTACCTGGAAAATACTATTCTGAGCATGTGCAGAAACTCTTGAGCTTTCAGAGGAGACAAAGGGTGGTGGCAAAATGTGAGAAGAGTTTGATAACTTCTTTTATATGCACTTGGGAGGGTGTGAGACTTAGAACCTTGGTGTGTTAGGGGTTAGACATCTTGCGGTTCAGGGGGTACTTTACAATAAAATGTTAAGTTGATGTTGATAAATTGCATGCGGGGATGTGTTTACGTAACATGTTTGTGTCTTTTGTTGCTATTACCTGTTGCCTTCCAGTAAATAAATTCTTATTGCTAATTGTAATAACATTCTCTTGTTTTTTAGAATTTCTATAAGCAGTTAATATTCTGTTCACACCTTTTCTAAAGGATTATGCATGTTTCCTTTTGTATAAAGTATGTATTAGATCTTTCACGGACCTTTATATTGTGCACAATCAGTCCCACTCTTTCACGGACCTTTATATTGTGCACAATCAGTACCACACTTTCACGGACCTTTATATTGTGCACAATCAGTCCCACTCTTTCACGGACATTTATATTGTGCACAGTTAGTACCACCCTTTCATGTATGAGTTTTAAAGGGCATATCTACCCCAAACCTTTTTTAAAGATTGTTATACTTACACCTCTCCTAGTACATTTAAAATAAGTTATTAGCTACAATGTTTGCCACCCCTTCAGCAGATCTCCCAACTTTTTCATGTAGAGCCATCAGTTATGTCTATGACATCACAGCCAAAGACTGCAGGGTCTACCTGGAAAATACTATTCTGAGCATGTGCAGAACTCTTTGAGCTTTCAGAGGAGACAAAGGGGGTGGCAAATATTGGAGTTGATAACTTCTTTTATATGCACTTGGGGAGGTGTGAGACTTAGAACCTTGGTGTTTAGGGGGTAGAATCTTGCGGTTCAGGGGGTACTTTACATAAAAATGTTAAGTTGATGTTGATAAATTTGCATGCGGGATGTGTTTACGTAACATGTTTGTGTCTTTTGTTGCTATTACCTGTTGCCTTCCAGTAAATAAAATTCTTATTGCTAATTGTAATACATTCCTTCTTGTTTTAGAATTTCTATAAGCAGTTAATATTCTGATTCACACCTTTTCTAAATGGATTATTGCATGTTTCCTTTTGTATAAATGTATTATACATACTATTAAAATAACATTGCATCACTAGAAGCCTGAACTGTCAGGAATTGTACAGTTAAAAAAAGGACTTTGCCTTATTTTAATCTATAAATAAATACATATAAGTATAACCTACTCTGATGTGTTTGTGTTGCTGCGTGACTTCAATACATTACTTGTTTTGCTCAAGCTCAGTCCCCCTTCTAGACTCTCTGTGAGGGAAACCATGCTCAGTAATTTCTATGAGGCAACATTGAGAGAGGGAATTTCCCACCATGCAGTTCAACTATTCCAATTATAGCAAAACGGCACACAACAGAAGAGTTTATGATAATAAGGCACTTGATTGACAGATGAAATGTAAGATGTTTCAGATCGGATAGCTAAGGAAAATGGTGACAGATCAACAAAGTAATGGTACAGTGATAGTTGGGGGGAAAAAAAAATATAAATCACAAATAAATATAAATCACAAACCAGCTGAACGAGTTGTCAAGTCCTAAAATAACAGCCATGCTGAATGAATGGAAAGGATGAGCCGATGAGCGAAACATGAATATTTTCCATTGTGTAGATGATCCTGAGTTTGTTTGTTTGTAAAATACCTGCATACTATTAATAGGACGGTTGTGCTGTCGAGAGGAGTAAACTACCTTATGGCAGGACAATGCCAGGTGTGGCGAAAAGCCATCCAAGGATAAAACAGCCCAAAAAATAAACGCAAGAGAAAAATGAACCTTTATTCCCTGCATTTTATGCAGAATGGTGCCCCTACTATTGATTTGCAGCAGCCAATCAGGTGTAAGCTTTTTACTGGGTTACTGCTGTTATATAACATCTGATTGGTAGCTGCAGATTAATAGCACAGGCAAACGTTTGCACCTTTAATTGCATCAACCCCTATATGTGATATAGAGTTGCAAAGCTATTTTTGGTTTCTGACAGCTGGCAGATGGGATCTAATTGGCATTTGAGCTCCCAGAGACAATGAGCGATTATAATGGGGTAGGGGGATTACAGAATCCCCTCTTTCTGCTGATTTATATTTACAATACGCTTGTGAAGGTTCTCATTGATCCAGGTCATGGTCTATCTGTTGTATTCAGTTAAATCAACTTGACGTTTAGTTCTTGAAGATGTTTCACTAATCTTCCGACTGGCTTTCTCAATTCTTGTTCAGGAATCTGATGGCAATAAATACCCTGGAACATGTCATCTTCATTCTTTTTGCCTTGTCCCAATATTAGCATGAATAAAGTCTCATGCAACATATCAATTAGTACAGACACCACCCATGGAACTGCCCTTCCACACACTAATTCATGGAAAGATAGAATTGATATGACAATTTGGTTTCTACTATAATAAGGTTTTCCCCTGTATCAAAGAACAGAAAATGTTTGAGATTCTAAATCTAAACTTATACCTCATACTGGTATATGAATTTCTTGGGGACTTTGAATATCCTTATATTTTAAAATAGAGGGAAGCATTATGAATGCAGCTGAGAATTATTTCTTAGATTGTAGATTGTAAGCTCTCTGGGGCAGGGATCTCTTTCCTAATATGTCAAGGTAACACCTCACTATTATTATATATATATTATAATATATATATATAATATATATATAATACATCCATACACACACACCTCCATGTGACCGCACTCCCCTTTAAAGTTTGGATCGCCCTGGTGCTAATACCAAAAAATGTAGCAATAAAATCCACAAAAGTAAGCACTCATAAGGGACTTCATATAATTTGCAAACATTTAATCCGGGTCAACACGTTTCAACCCACAGGGCTATCATCAGGAACTACCAGAGGTTACTGATGACGGCCCTGTGGGTTGAAACACGTTGAGACGGATTAAAGGACAATTATACTCACCTCCCCCTCATTCCTTTCCTCCCATTCCTGCAAAGTACCCAGGGTGAGGACCTAAAACGCTAAGTCATCACCTCTGGGTACTTTACAAAAGTCCTGCACTACTTACTTGTTTGAGTTGCTTTGAGTGACAGGTCGCGAGGCAGCCTCTGCAAGGAGGCGTGTGTTCCCACGCTGCCTCCCGGACTGTCACTGACAGTGCCAATGGGGAGGATCCAACCGGAGTGATGAGGGAGATTACAAGTAAGTAGTGCAGGACTTTTGTAAAGTACCCAGAAGTGAGGACTTAGCGTTTTAGGTCTTCACCCTGGGTTCTTTGCAGGAATGGAATGGGGAAATGGTAAGTATAATTGTCCTTTAAATGTTTGCAAATTATATGAGTGCTTACTTTTGTGGATTTTATATATACACACATATATCTATATACTGTATATATAAATATTTAGCATTTCTTGGAATCCTCATGATCTTCCTTATATCAAGTAGTTCTGCTCTGTATTTTACAATTTCACAAAAAACATTGAATTTATTATACCAGGGTTTCTCAACCAGGGGCTTATCCTTTAAGACCCAAACACATGAATGAAATCTACATGACAAAAGGCTGGTTGGCATTCCCACTAGAAGCGTGATGCAGGCTGTATTGATTGCAGTGTAGCCGTACAGAATTATATTTAAAGGGTGAAGGGTGGACATGCCCTTTAAGGCAAAGGCATTTAGATTTCATACGGGTTCGGGTTCCAAAGGGAAAGAGGGCGGAAAGGAAGCAGGCACCACAGTCAAGCAGGTAAAAGGAAGTCAGAGACAGTGGAGAGATAAGAATATATAACAAGTTATATAACAGAGTTTGGGGGAAGGTAAATATAGAATTTAAAGGTGAGGGTGGACATGCCCTTTAAACCAGTAACAGATTAGACAATACAGGGAGCATCTCTGCTTGGACATAAGCCAGTCTAGACTTTGATATCCTGTCTTGAAAAGGGCACACTAAGGCAGGGACATAACTGCAGGGACCTTGGCCCCCGGCAAGATTGGAGGCCGGGACCCTCCCCTCTTCCAGTCCATGATCAGCTGTTTTTAAACAGTTGATAGCGTGTATGAAGGAAACATATAAGTGCTATCAGCTGATCTCAGAGGGTTTGGTGGTCCCTCTTACCGTCCGGGCCTCGGGGTGGTGGGGGGCAGTAGTTACTACATTAAGGTTGCTTTAATGATTCCTGGGTAGTTTTGTCCTAATGCAAAGTTCCCTAAATGCTTTGTGCTTTTTCAAAGCAATAGGAAGGGCATGAAAATGGAACGTGCTGGCAATATTCACCGTGTAATAAAAAGATGGATATTGTACGTTTCTTTATTTGCAGACTATAAACCCACAGATATTAAATACACAAGGGAAATAATGATGTACAATGAAGGCTTCTCCCATCCTGTCTCACACCCTATCATAACCTTATTTCACAACCTTTACTATAGGCCAATAAAACCAAACACAGGATAAATCAAAGCTAAGAACTCCCAGTAAATATGTCATGGGGCGGATAACGTATGTCTCCTATCTAAAAGAGTCATTAGATCATCTTATGGTGGCCATACACATGTGATTCCACAGCATGTGTGCCGACAGATCACAGTGGTATCTGTCGGCACACATGCTGTGGGAACAGCACACACAGACCACACGACTGGGTCAGTTCCCACTACTTAGTAAGTAAGTAAAGGGAGCAGATACTGATCGATGGAAATGTTATTTTATTCTTCCCAATGGCAGCACCGAAATGACAGTGGGACCAGAATAAAATATCATGTGTCAGGCTTCCCCTGTCAGAAGTGCCTTTTTTACTTAAGTAACTTTTTACCTACTTAGGAGACGTAATTCTCTAGAATTCTCTAGAATTACAGTACATCTCCTAAGAAGGTAAAAAGTTACTTAAGTAAAAAAGGTTAAAAGTTAGGACCCAGCGGAAAAAGCAAACCGTGAAGTGGTTCCTGGGCTTACCGAGAAAGAAAAACAATAATATAGAATCATAATAATTGAACTAATTGCTTTAAAGGGTTTGTCCACCCTTGAAAATATTTTTATTATATCATTCCCCCTGTCCCCCCAGCCCCAACCGCACTATTTATTTTATTAGAAAGTTCCCCAAACTTTACTTACCTTCCCTCTTTCCTCCGCCGCGCTGCCAGGCCCTCTGCTTGCGAGAAAATGCAAGCAGAGGGGCGGGACCGGCAGTCGCGTCTGTGATTGGCAGAGCGGCAGCCAATCATGGACGCGGCTGCCGGGAGTTCATTGCGGCGGAGGAAAGAGGGGAGGTAAGTAAAGTTTGGGGCACTTTCTAATAAAATAAATAGAGCGGTTGGGGCTGGGGGGACAGGGGGAATGTTATATGTAAAGGGTTGTATGCTAGGGGGAGGCAATCCTAATCGGGAGGGAGGGAGGGGGAGGGACGGGGAGGAGGGCTACAGTACGCATGCCAAACTTCTCCCGGAGGCCAGATAGGAGGCAGAGTCCTATATGGACTCTGCTATCCTCCTGGTGGGCAGTTTTTGGGACTTTGGGGGGGGACTACAGGAGAACCTTATGGAGCTGGGATGTGAGGTAAGGATTAAATTACACTACACAATCGGGCCAGTAGTGGGGGGATTATAGTTTTGGGGGTGGACATGCCCTTTAATTTATCCAGAGAGAAGGGCAGGCTTTTTAAGTCACAATACAATGGTAAAGTAAAATATAAGCAAATTAATTGAATGTGCACTAGGCTTCTATTTACTACTGTAAAAGATACCCTTACAGTCAAAATATAATGACATGACTGTAATCTGTCCTTTGCTGTAAAAATATCTAAGATATTAGAGATCCTTGTGATTAAAGCTTTTATTGTTGTATTATTGTACTAGCACACTGTGATATGTTTTTGCACATTTTAAAAACACATCTTACACAACCTGTTGTTGAAATTGTGCGCAAACTATTTATCCAATTGCTTGTGAAGGTTCTCATTCATCCAGGTCATGGTCTATCTGTTGTATTGTATTCAACTGGACTTGAAGTTTAGTTCTTGAAGACGTTTTGCTAGTCATCCGACTGGCTTTCTCAATTCAGAATGACTTACAAGATCTGTGGCAATTATGTACCCTGGAAAATCCCAATTAGCCACACACGCCAGGTGTTAAGGGTGTGATTGGATAGTGGCTAAGAGGTGTTATAGGAACGCCCAGAGTAAGGTGTCAAAACAGCATTGTACATGGCAGACAGTTGGTGTCGAACCCCCCCGCCTCTATTTAGGCTTGGTTTCTTTATTTTCACATAAATGGCCTCCTTAACACTTCTCTTGAACCAGTCACGTTCCTTTGCCAATATGTTAACATTACAATCTTCAAAGGTATGTCCTTTATCCTTAAGGTGCAGGTACACGGCTGAGTCCTGACCCAAGGAATTGGCTCTTCTGTGCTGGGCCATACGTTGATGCAGTTGCTGTGACCAAACAGCAACTGCATTAACGTATGCACGCCCTTAACACCTGGCTGTGATATGCTAATTGAGATTTTCCAGGGTTCATAATTGCCACAGATTCTTGTACAAGTCATCTGAATTGAGAAAGCCAGTCGGGATCTCTTTCCCCCCCTCCGCGTTGTGCCGGTTCTCATGATCCCCGGTCATGGTCTACTGTATCTTCGTCACTCTGACGTTAGTTCTTGAAGATGTTTCACTAATCTTCCGACTGCTTTCTCAATTCTTGTTCAGGAATCTGATGGCAATAAATACCCTGGAACATGTCATCTTCATTCTTTTGCCTTGTCCCAATATTAGCATGAATAAAGTCTCATGCAACATATCAATTAGTACAGACACCACCCATGGAACTGCCCTTCCACACACTATCATGGAAAGATAGAATTGATATGACAATTTGGTTTCTACTATAATAAGGTTTTACCCCTGTATCAAAGAACAGAAAAGTTTGAGATTCTAAATCTAAAATTATACCTAATACTGGTATATGAATTTTTTGGGGACTTGAATATCCTTATATTTTAAAATAGAGGGAAGCATTATGAATGCAGCTGGAATTATTTCTTAGATTGTAGATTGGAGCTCTGGGGCGGATTCTTTCCTAAGATGCTCAGGTACACCTCACAATATATATAGATATATAGATAGATAATATTATATATAATATATATATACCATACATACCACACACACCTCCATGGACCGCACTCCCCTTTAAAGTTTGGATCGCCCTGGTGCTAATACCAAAAAATGTAGCAATAAAATCCACCAAAAGTAAGCACTCATAAGGGACTCATTTTATTTGCAAACATTTAATCCGGGTCAAAACGTTCAACCCACAGGGCTATCATCAGGAACTACCAGAGGTTACTGATGACGGCCTGTGGGGTTGAAACACGTTGAGACGGATTAAAGGACAATTATACTCACCTCCCCTCATTCCTTTCCTCCCTTCCGCAAAGTACCCAGGGTGAGGACCTAAACGCTAAGTCATCACTCTGGGTACTTTACAAAAGTCCTGCACTATTACTTGTTGAGTTGACTTTGAGGGACAGGTCGCGAGGCAGCCTCTGCAAGGAGGCGTGTGTTCCCATGGCTGCCTCGGACTGTCACTGACAGTGCCAATGGGGAGGATCCAACCGGAGCGATGAGGGAGATTACAAGTAAGTAGTGCAGGACTTTTGTAAAGTACCCAGAAGTGAGGAACTTAGCGGTTTTAGGTTTCACCCGGGTTCTTTGCAGGAATGGAATGGGGAAATGGTAAGTATAATTGTCCTTTAAATGTTTGCAAATTATTGAGTGCTTACTTTTGTGGATTTTATATATACACAATATATCTATATACTGTATATATAAATATTTAGCATTTCTTGGAATCCTATGATCTTCCTTAAATCAAGTAGTTCTGCTCTGTATTTTACAATTTCAAAAAACATTGAATTTATTATACCAGGGTTTCTCAACCAGGGGCTTATCCTTTAAGACCCAAACACATGAATGAAATCTACATGACCAAAGGCTGGTTGGCATTCCCACTAGAAGCGTTGTGCAGGCTGTATGATGCAGTGTAGCCGTACAGAATTAATTTAAAGGGTGAAGGGTGGCATGCCCTTTAAGGCAAAGGCATTTAGATTTCATACGGGTTCGGGTTCCAAGGGAAAGAGGGCGGAAAGGAAGCAGGCACCACAGTCAAGCAGGTAAAAGGAAGTCAGAGACAGTGGAAGATAAGAATATATAACAAGTTATTAACAGAGTGGGGGGGAAGGTAAATATAGAATTTAAAGGTGAGGGTGGACATGCCCTTTAAACAGTAACAGATTAGACAATACAGGGAGCATCTCTGCTTGGACATAAGCCAGTCTAGACTTTGATATCCTGTCTTGAAAAGGGCACACTAAGGCAGGGACATAACTGCAGGGACCTTGGCCCCGGCAGATTGGAGGCCGGGACCCTCCCCTCTTCCAGTCCATGATCAGCTTTTTAAACAGTTGATAGCGTGTATGAAGGAAACAATAAGTGCTATCAGCTGATCTCAGAGGGTTTGGTGGTCCCTCTACCGTCCGGGCCTCGGGGGGTGGGGGGCAGTAGTTACTACATTAAGGTTGCTTTAATGATTCCGGGTAGTTTTGTCCTAATGCAAAGTTCCCTAAATGCTTTGTGCTTTTTCAAAGCAATAGGAAGGGCATGAAAATGGAAGTGCTGGCAATATTCACCGGTGTAATAAAAAGATGGATATTGTAGTTTCTTTATTTGAGACTATAAACCCACAGATATTAAATACACAAGGGAAATAATGATGTACAATGAAGGCTTCTCCCATCCTGTCTCACACCCATCATAACCTTATTTCACAACCTTTACTATAGGCAATAAAACAAACACAGGGATAATCAAAGCTAAGAACTCCCAGTAAATATGTCATGGGGCGGATAACGTTAGGTCTCCTATCTAAAAGAGTCATTAGATCATCTTATGGTGGCCATACACATGTGATTCCACAGCATGTGTGCCGACAGATCACAGTGGTATCTGTCGGCACACATGCTGTGGGAACAGCACACACAGACCACACGACTGGGTCAGTTCCCACTACTTAGTAAGTAAGTAAAGGGAGCAGAAGCGATAGATCGATGGAAATGTATTTTATTCTTCCCAATGGCAGCACCGAAATGACAGTGGGACCAGATAAAATATGTGTCAGGCTTCCCCTGTCAGAAGTGCCTTTTTTACTTAAGTAACTTTTTACCTACTTAGGAGACGTAATTCTCTAGAATTCTCTAGAATTACAGTACATCTCCTAAGAAGGTAAAAAGTTACTTAAGTAAAAAAAGGTTAAAAGTTAGGACCCAGCGGAAAAAAGCAAACCGTGAAGTGGTTCCTGGGCTTACCGAGAAAGAAAAAACAATAATATAGAATCATAATAATTGAACTAATTGCTTTAAAGGGTTTGTCCACCCTTGAAATATTTTATTATATCATTCCCCCTGTCCCCCCAGCCCCAACCGCACTATTTATTTTATTAGAAAGTTCCCCAAACTTTACTTACCTTCCCTCTTTCCTCCGCCGCGCTGCCAGGCCCTCTGCTTGCGAGAAAATGCAAGCAGAGGGGCGGGGGACCGGCAGTCGCGTCTGTGATTGGCAGAGCGGCAGCCAATCATGGACGCGGCTGCCGGGGTCAGTTCATTGCGGCGGAGGAAAGAGGGGAGGGTAAGTAAAGTTTGGGGCACTTCTAATAAAATAAATAGAGCGGTTGGGGCTGGGGGGACAGGGGGAATGTTATATGTAAAGGGTTGATGCTAGGGGAGGCAATCCTAATCGGGAGGGAGGGGGAGGGGGGAGGGACGGGGAGGAGGGCTACAGTACGCATAGCCAAACTTCTCCCGGAGGCCAGATAGGAGGCAGAGGCCTATATGGACTCTGCTATCCTCCTGGTGGGCAGTTTTGGGACTTTGGGGGGGGACTACAGGAGAACCTTATGGAGCTGGGATGTGAGGTAAGGATTAAATTACACTACACAATCGGGCCAGTAGTGGGGGGGATTTAGTTTTGGGGGTGGACATGCCCTTTAATTACCAGAGAGAAGGGCAGGCTTTTAAGTCACAATACAATGGTAAAGTAAAATAAGCAAATTAATTGAATGTGCACTAGGCTTCATTTACTACTGTAAAAGATACCCTTACTGTCAAAATATAATGACATGACTGGAATCTGTCCTTTGCTGTAAAAATATCTAAGATATTAGAAGATCCTTGTGATTAAAGCTTTATTGTTGTATTATTGTACTAGCACACTGTGATATGTTTTGCACATTTTAAAAACACATCTTACACAACTGTTGTTGAAATTGTGCGCAAACTATTTACAATTGCTTGTGAAGGTTCTTCTCTCATCAGGTCATGTCTATCTGTTGTATTGTATTCAACTGGACTTGAAGTTTAGTTCTTGAAGACGTTTTGTAGTCATCCGACTGGCTTTCTCAATTCAGAATGACTTACAAGAATCTGTGGCAATTATGTACCTGGAAAATCCCAATTAGCACATCACAGCCAGGTGTTAAGGGTGTGATTGGATAGTGGCTAAGAGGTGTTATAGGAACGCCCAGAGTAAGGTGTCAAAACAGCATTGTACATGGCAGACGTTGGTGTCGAACCCCCCCCGCCTCTATTTAGGCTTGGTTTCTTTATTTTCACATAAATGGCCTCCTTAACACCTCTCTTGAACCAGTCACGTTCCTTTGCCAATATGTTAACATTAAAATCTAAGGTATGTCCTTTATCCTTAAGGTGCAGGTACACGGCTGAGTCCTGACCCAAGGAATTGGCTCTTCGTGCTGGGCCATACGTTGATGCAGTTGCTGTGACCAAACAGCAACTGCATTAACGTATGCACGCCCTTACACCTGGCTGTGATATGCTAATTGAGATTTCCAGGGTTCATAATTGCCACAGATTTTTGTACAAGTCATTCTGAATTGAGAAAGCCAGTCGGATGACTAGCGAAAAGTCTTCAACAACTAAACTTCAAGTCCAGTTGATCTAATTGAATACAACAGATATTTATCCAATTGTAAAGGGGTGTATCTAGTCACGGCAGAATTGCCTATACAATTATAAGTAGTATTTGTTTAGTATGTAAAGGATACTGTATCCCCTGCTGTAGTCTAGAGTCCTGCACAGGTCTAATTTTCCCGACCCGTACCAGGATCCGACCTGAAAAACCCAAACCCAACCCGCAACCTGCTGTTCTATCCGCTTCATACCCGAGTCCCGACCTGCTTTTTGTCTTTCTTCTAAAATTTGTACAGGGAAGTTAAAAAAAAAAAGTCTAAAAGTTAAAATAAATGTTTTATTCATAACCAAAAATGTTCATAGAAACAAACCTACCATCCTGCTAAAATATATAGCAGGGGTCTTCAACTTGCAGGCATCCAAACGCCTGAAAACTACAACTCCCAGCATTCCCTGGGTGCCTTCTGATATTGTGAGTGCTGTAGTGGAATGTGAGAGTATATTTTTCAAACAAATGTAGGCCCACAGGTAGGAGATCCCTGGTATAGAGTGCAATGTACACTTTATATAATATATGCATACTGTGTCCAACGACCTAACCATGGACCTCTACTGACCCCTACTACCTACCCATGGGCCTTTACAGTCCCCAACTGCTACCTACCCATGGGCCTCTACTGACCCCAACTTCTACCTACCCATGGGCCTCTACTGTCCCCAATTTCTACCTACCCATGGGCCTCTACTGTCCCCAACTTCTACCTACCAATGGGCCTATATTGTCCCCAATTTCTACCTACCCATGTTCCTCTATTGTCCCCAACTTCTACCTATCCATGGGCCTCTACTGACCCCAACTACCTATCCATGGGCCCTTACTGCCCCTAACTTCTACCTACCCATGGGCCTCTACTGTCCCCAACTTCTTCCTACCCATGGGCCTCTACTGTCCCCAACTACCTACCCATGGGTCTCTACTGCCCCTAACTTCTTCTACCTACACATGGGCTTCCACTGTCCCCAACTTCTACCTACCCATGGGCCTATACTGTCCCCAAATAATTACCCATGGGCCTCTACTGCCCCTAACTTCTATTTACCCATGGGCCTCTACTGTCCTCAACTTCTACCTACCCATGGGCCTATACTGTCCCCAACTACCTACCCATGGGCCTCTACTGTCCCCTATTACCTACCCATGGGCCCCTACGGTCCCCAACTTCTACCTACCCATGGGCCTCTACTGTCCCCTACTACCTACCCATGGGCCTAAACTGTCCCCGATTACCTACCCATGGGCCTCAGCTTATTTAAATCTTTATCTGCACCTATTTTCTTGTTGATCTGTGACAGGGATAGGCAACCAGTAGTTAAAAACTACAACTCCCAGCATTCACTATTTAGTCAAGGAATGCTGGAAGTTATAGTTTTCAGATATCTGCAGATCAACTGATTTCCTATCTATGATTTTATAACTATGTCCTGCAGAATATACATTTTAATCTCCACCCACTGTCTAAACTTCCATTATGGGAGACAGTAAAGGTTACAATGAGCAGGTACCATAATAGAGTATTATGGGTAGGTGAGCAGGTGAAGCTGCAGTGAAATAGCTACATCTTTATATGGGTATCGATATTCATACTGTTTTGAAAACTACAAATCCCAGCGTTCCCTGTCATCACTGTTGTACAATGATTGAGAGTTTTAAATGTCAATCAACTGTAGGTCCACATACCTGCTGTAGTTCTAGCTGAACCTCATCAAGAGAGCCATGTACCACACACGGATAGAGGGGAGGGGATCCATGACCAGGCGGGATTCCCAGCAGAAGATTGGTGGAGTTCGAAAAATGCAGCACAGGACCGGAGCCGGAAGGGGAGGGTCACAGCCGGAATCAGTGCCATTTTGCTGAAGCGGGCACAGGGAACGGACACGGAGCGGACACCTTCTGGTATTAAGCGAAGGCCTCCAGGATGAACCCCGAAGCGATACTCGCGCGCCTGCGGGAGGAAGCTGGAAGAAGAGGAGATGCCTGGGTTTTGGACCTATTGCAGCCGACAGCACCACCCCAAGGGCAGGAAGCGGAGTGCACGCCGGACCAGACCTCCTCAACGTTTGAGCCCCTCAGCCCCGGCGCACTCCAGGAGAAGAAGAGAGAGACCCAGCCCCAACAGACGGCCAGCGCATGCAACTCCAGTGGCAACCCCTGATGTCTCTACTCACCGGACGGCACGTGCATCCGCTACAACCAGCACCCGGCCTCACGCCAACCCCAGAGGTCGTCACGGCTCAGCGGTAAGTACTAACGCTGGAGCTAGGTCCCGCCAGGCAGCTTCACCTAACCTTCTTCCCCTTAGCCATAGACATAGACATGGGAACCATAACTCACAGCCATAACAACGCGAGGCAGGGGAGCTCCACCTCTGGTAGCTTTGTCCCCCACACGCCTCACCCATCATCACCAGACAGGGCGGCTCAGGTGTTATCGTTAGCTATGTCAGGAATAAAAAAGGCCCATGATTTTATTCGGATCACCAGAGAGATCAGAGCTGACCTAATAGTCTGGCAGCAATTTCTAACAGAATTTAATGGCAGGGCATACTGGCAGGACATCATAGCAAAAGCGGATAGACTACACCTCTACACAGATGCAGCGGGTTCGGTGGGTTTTAGTGCATATTTTCAGGGCAGATGGTGTGCAGAAGCATGGCCACAGGCGTGGAGGGATTCTGACCTACTCACCAACCTACTGTTCTTGGAACTTTTCCCCATTCTGGTAGCTCTGGAGTTATGGGGCAGGCACCTAAGAGATAGAGCGGTGTTGTTCTTGTCCGATAATATGGGTGTGGTACAGGCCATTAATAATATCACAGCCTCATCGCCGCCAGTTCTGGCCCTGTTGAGACGTTTAGTACTGACGTGCATGAAACTTAATATTATTAATATCAAAGCAGAGCACGTTCCAGGAGTCTCTAATGATATCGCCAATGCTTTATCTCGTTTGCAGTTAGACAGATTTCGGCGTCTGGCCCCAGAAGCAATGGAGAGGGGGGAGAATTGCCCAGTCGCGCTCTGGTCAATCATATGAGAGGTATGAGCCACCTAATCAAGGATTCGTTAGCCCCATCAACTTGGCGCAGCTACGAGAGGGTATGGGCAGAATGGTCCCTGCTAGAAGGCGAAGTGAGGGAGAAGGTAGGCGAAGCAGACAGGCTGGATTTGTTGGTATGGTATTTACTAAGGTTGTTTGAGCGAGGGGCCTCAGTTAGCATGTTAGAGCGGAACTTGGCTGCCTTATCCTTCTTGTTTAAAGCTATGGGGTGGGTGGATCTTACAAAGAATTTCTTGGTCAGGCAGGCAGTAAAGGGTTTCAAGAAACGGAGAAAGACTAGAGATACTAGGCGGCCAATTACTTTATCTATCCTGGAAGGTCTATTTAACCAGCTAGTCCTACTAGCTAGCTCACATTTCAAGTGCTGTCTATTTCAATTAGCCTTTTCTTGGGCCTTTTATGGGGCTTTTCGCATCTCGGAATTAGTTAGTGCCAACAGAAAAGGAAAAGGGGGCCTGCTTATGGCAGACATTGACTGTCACTTAGACAAGCTATGTATCCTAGTGAAGGAGAGCAAACTTCGAAAGGAACCCCGTTGGTTGTCTATTTAGACAAAGTCCCTAGTAGAGCAATATGTCCGGTTTTGTGTTACCTTTCCTATATGCAGTTAAGGCCAGAAGTGGAAGGCCCCCTTTTAGTACACAGGAACGGCTCAGCGCTTTCACGTTTTCAGTTTGTAGCAATCCTGAAGAAGGCTCTGTTAGGTTTAGGCCTGCACTGTCAAGACTATGGGACGCACTCCTTTCGCATTGGGGCGGCTACAGAGGCAGCCAGGTGGGGGTTAAGCGAACAGGTTATCAAGCGCATAGGTAGATGGGAATCAGCCCGCTTCCGCTCGTATGTTCGCCCGTCGCTCATTGAAGGTTAAGTCAAATGTTATATGTTTGCTTTTACTTATTCCTAGGTTGCCCGCCCGTAAAAGCATGGGTTTTAGGGCACTCATATGTCTTCTGGGCGGAGCAGAGATCAGTCATTCGCCCAAAAGGGCACCAGTTGGGTTTTTCCACAGAGGACTTAACTCTGTCCTGGCTCGGAAAAAGGGGAATGCTTTGGGACCAGATGATGCCTATGGCAGTGCAGCAGGCGAAAATTTTGGGAAAACCAGACATTTTGTTAATTCATTTGGGAGGAAACGATTTATGTTCCACTCCCATGAAATTCCTGATAAAAAATATAAGGAGGGACTGCATGAGACTATGGTCTATCTTCCCTGGCCTGTTGATCATTTGGTCCGAAATTATTCCACGAAAACACTGGAGGGGGGCCCATTCTTACCTAGCCATTGAAAAAGCTCGAGTCAAAATTAACAGGGCGGTGTCCAAATTTTTTCGCCTAAATGGGAGCATAGTACTTAGACATAGTGACCTAGAGAATAGCTGGTCCCTCTTTCACCCAGACGGAGTGCACCTTACGGAGGTAGGTGCCGACATGTTCAATTTGATGTTACAAGAGGGCTTGGAAAAGGCTCTGGTTATTTGGAGGAGCAGTCGGGGTTGAGGAGTCAACCCCCACTGTCTGTGGTGGGTCTTTGTCAGTCTGCCAGCAGGAAAATGTTAAAGATTTGGTACCTTGGTAAAAAGTTTGGAACAAAAGGTGCTGGCCTAACCTCATAGGTGGGGAAGCCAGGGTTTTTTGTATGCTACAGTTATAAGGGGACTGGCCAATGGTTTGGTGGGCCAGTTCAAAGGAAAACACCTACCCATTGAGTCAGGTAGTAGGCGGGTGGTGGAGTAGGTTCAGTGATGGAAGGGCAGACTGACAGGGACTCAAAAAACTGTTCTTTTGTTTTTCTTGATAATTGAGTATTGGATGCTAAGATTTGATTTTATTATATGTTAATCCACTTTGTGAGCTGTTATTTGTAAATAAAGCGTGTGACCAGTTTATTCCCACAATCCAGTCTCCGTATTCATTCAAAAGATTAAAGGACAACTATACTCACCTCACCCTCGTCTCTTCTCCATAGCAGCATAGTACCAGGGTGAGGACCTAAAATCGCTAAGTCCTCACCCTGGGTACTTTCCCTAACTCCTGCACTACTTACGCAAATCTGCTTCGCCGATCGCTCCATTCCTCCGCTTCTGCTTCAGTGAGCGATCGGAGGCAGCCAATAGGAAGATACGCTCTGCAGGAGGCGTGTCTTCCAATTGGCTGCCTGCGATTGTCACTGACAGTAGAAGAGAGGTGGGAACAGTGTGGATGGCGAAAGCGTTTGGGGTAAGTCTAGTTGCAGAGTTAGGGAAAGTACCCAGGGTTAGGACTTAGCGATTTTAAGTCCTCACCCTGGGTACAATGCTGCAGTGGATCGGGGAAAAGGTGAGTATAATTGTCCTTTAAGGTTAGGTAACTTTTAGGCTGGGATAGAACTTCCTAGGTCAAGCGTTAGATTATTCTTATCATCCCTGGAATCATCCACATCCCATAGATCATTATGGCCAGAAAGTTTTACACAGACCAATGAAATCACATGTCATCTGTTACCATGCAGACACTCACTCTGATCTCATGCATTGGTGCAGGTGCAGATAGAAGTTTGTTACTTTGTTCTATGGGAGATTGTTACTCTGCCGGCTCTGACCTCTGCTAGTAAAACCAAGGTCAGAAGTTTTACCCCTGCCTTTCCAGTCACTCCAGCATTAACTGCTTTTTATCCAGTGATCTCGGCAAAACGTACCCAGGCACTACAAGAGTTAAAGTTGAACATAGCTGTCTGTATTCCGATCCACAATGCCATCCTGTATAACATTCTAACTACATTACCCAGTGATC